>JBBBDQ010000727.1:440000-712500 GCA_037127315.1 Ascarosepion bandense | reverse complement strand
ACATATTGCACATGTTACAAAATATCAACATTGATTTTGTTGATAATTACTTCAATCTAATCCGTATTACATATATGTGCATGTTAGAGGTTAAAACATTAGCTTTCCGACCACGAGACACTGGTCCGAATCTCAAAATGGTCGGCTTCTTGATAATATCCCCTTTAGAAGGGGCACCTCGGCGTGGTGTAATGGTTAGCATGTTTGTCTCACTGGAACCAGTTACAACTGAGTAGTGAGTTCGATCTTCACTGGGTATCCTGTACTTTCAGACTCGTGCTACATCTAAGCGGCGCTTAGCAAATCTCCTATCCTCTGTAGAAGAGATCCGGGTATGAGGCCCCTTAGAAATGTGTTTAAAAGCACACCACAACTTGACTTATGCCTTGTAAGTAAAACTCAGCAAACAGAACTATTCGGAAGCCGTCGGTGGTTCAGCTAGCACGAAATCACAAGTCATCGTGACCGATGGTTCAAGCGTAACCTTGTTTGTCTGTTTACTACGTCAGATAACGCGCTCTCTCCAAGAAACTATAACTAAGGTTCGCATGGATGCAGCATAAACCATAGGCTCTATGGGTGTTCAACCAAAAAGAATGTGCCTGAGCAAGCTTTTGCAATCAGAATTGGCTAGCTGTCTTAGCAGAGAAGCATGCTAAGATACCATCAGCCAGCCATTACTATTATATATATTCACCTAAGACAATATCTGTTAGTTAGTTCTTCTTTGAGTATCTAGGCAGGCATGGGTCTCCATAACTTCATGGCATTTTGTTGATCTAAGTAATTTTAACACTTGATCATTTCTCATTGTCCCAGGCTGCTATCCTTTCACAATATTTGTTATGTAGTTTATAAGTTCGTTCCACTCTCTTATATTCAGTATACCATGTTTGTGTTAAATTTTCTAAACACTGTCCTCATTATCGGCAACAGAAATTTTAGCTGTTTCATTCTTATTGTAAACATAACATTCCTTGTTTTCATTTTCTTTAAGACTTTTTTGTTGCTGACATGTTTTTTTATTAATTATTTCATGCCATGCAAGGCAAGAAAGCGACTAAGACGCAAGAGGTTGCTGAGTGTTACAGAATATGAGAAAAATTACTATTAAAGAGAAAAGACAATAAACAAATAAGATTTAAGGCAAGGTAACGATTGAGGCTGAGCTTTAATTTTAGAATATCAATATCGACAGTGAAGCAAAAAAATGAAACAGAAGAGAGTTCCACAAGCGAGAAGCGCGAAAGAAAATTGTTAGCATAGAACTTAGCTGAAAATGTCCGCCAATTACGCCAGGGATTTAGACATCCTAAAGTTTAAGGATCAACGCTTTCAGAAGAAAACTGTCATTAAATTATTCTCCATTTTTTTTTTTCATCTAATTACTTCACTCCAAAAAAAAATCAATAAAGCCACTAAGACGCAAGGGATTAGGGAGTATTTGAAAATATAAGAGAAAGGTTAATATTATGGAAAGGGAACTATAAAAGAACAGGAATGAAGAAGACAAGATAACGATTGACATTGTGTTCAACTTTTTGAAAGTCAATGTTGACTTTGAAGCAAGAACCCGGAAGACAGTTTCACCGGAGAGATATGCGATAGAAATTGATATAATAAAACTTAGCTGAAAATGTTTATCACAAAGGACAGGAAATTTAAAGTCTAAGAAGCAACGGCTTAAGGAAAGAAATTAAATTCATTAAAATATTTTTAACATTTTTAATCATTACACCTTAAGCAAGCCATAAAGCGACTAAGATACAATAGTTTACTGAATGTTGGAGAAGGTGGGAAACAATACTATTAAGAGAGAAAGCTGAAATAAAAATTTAGAAGACAGACGATAATGATCGACATGGCATTAACATTTCTGAAGATCAAGACAAAAAGGAAACTTATACTTGACATCAGGGGGAGACAGTCGAAATTTCTGGGACACGTGACGAGGAAGAGAGGCTTGGAAAATTGATACTAACAGAACAGATAGCAGGAAAGGACAGCTAATGCAAAGCGTGGCATACTTGATGTGCTTAAGCAAATGAATAGCAGAGCAGGGTTTGGGAGAAATAACAAAAGAGAATATATTAAGAGCTACAAAGAAGTGGAAGATTTGGAGGGCAATGATCGCCTACCTCTTGTAAGGACACGGCATATAAAAGAGAAGCAAGAAGCCGGAAGAGTGTTCCATATGCGAGAAGTGACAGTGGTTATAATTATGACTGGAGAAAACGGGGGTTTATCAGAAGCTACAGATGCAAAATCAGAAAATAATGCATATTTAACGTTACATTGACCAATCTTTTTCCTTCTTAATGTTTGTTAGGATAAGTTTAAACAAAAATAAATTAATAAATAATCAGGAAAATGCTTCTTAAAATTGATTTTATGTTTCTGACGTCGTCTGCAGTTATTAGGAATGCACAAGCAAGAGAAGGAGATGGACTTGTAAAATATTAATGACACGGTTTCGTCTAAGCAACTTAATATGATTATATAATGTAATCCTGTAATTTAAGAAAAATCTTGCAGTATGAGTGGCCTGAATCTTTAGAAAAATGAGGGACAAGTGAGAATCAGTATTTGAAATGCTGGCCTTCAGCCGAGCTTGATCATACACCCTTATCACCTCTTCTTGATTATAACGATAAACTACATCACGCAGCAAAGCCTGTAGTCGTGGGGAGATGATTAATGTTTCTTTAATTCGGCCTTGTGTCATACATAACCAAACTCCGTACAGCTTACAAGTTTTATCTAGAATTAACATCATGTTTTTTTCAGAAGGTTTTCATCAGAAGTCTGAAGCTGGTTGGAATGCGTGAATTAGTGTTGAAGAATGGAATAATAAAATATTATATTTTGCATTTTAAAATAGAAATTTATTAAAAGGAAAGAATAACACAAGTTGTAGAAGTTAATGTGCAATTAGAAACATTATTCAAAAGTTAAGGGTAGAGTTCGTGTTCAATGATAAAATTATGGGTATCAAGATTTGTAGAAAATGTTTGTAGTAGTAATTGTTGAAAGAGTATATGCGTACGTACGTATGTATGTATGTATTCAGTAAGAATGTCTTTGAATGGAGAAAAAGAAGTAAAAGTTATCAGTACACGAAAAATAAGGAGAAAGGGAAGAAGGTGCGACCTGACCTTATCTCCGGGTTGAGTTGAAGTTACATTTTAGTGTTTTCTTTCTCGCTGTTTCTATCTGACTAACTCTGTGTCTTGACGCTGACCAGGGCTTTTTTTAATATTCAAATTTTTGCATTGCTCGCCAAGTACTCAAGTCTTGCAAGTCGCTACCATTGGTCAAAAACCAATTTAACACCTACTTGCGAAATTTGGGTTCGACTTTTTCTTTAAGCACCTGGACAATTCTTTTTTCTATTTGGGAAGACCAGGATTTTACATGTCATTGTGAATTTTTGTGAAGAAGTTTGATTTTAGTTCTTAATTTCTTATCTACTACAGGCCTCTAATCGGGAGGTTATGAGTAGCTTGAAACCAACTCTTAACTGCAGTTGTTTCCAGGTAAACGCTGACAAAGGAACAACTTCGTAGAATGGATCCTATAACCTTGGTAGTTTATCATTATCTGCACACGAATTGTGTGTTGGTTTATTTAACGATTACTTAAAACTTGGGTTATTAATAATAAATTTTGTATGGAGTACACGGTGAGAATCGAACGCACTTGTCAACCAGACTTTCTTCGCTAACCACTGCACCATACCGATTGCTCATTGGTAGATTTTGCGTGTCAATTGTTGTTGAATTATTTCATTTTGTAGTTTTCTCGTCTGCACTCAACTAGTATCGAAGTTACGACTCTGTAGAAATAGTCAACTAGACAAACCTCGTTAAACAGAGACTAAGACACTTTAAAAATAAAAGCCACACATTTTAGGTAGACGATGGCCATTGAACTCGCGGGCGTAATAAGGGTCTTGCTGCTGATCACTTAAGGGTGAAATCCCTTGCTATAACCTGAGTAAAAAGGAAATCTAAACTTCTTTATAAATGGAACTTTGTCTCTCTCTCTCTCTCTCTCTCTCTCTCTCTCTCTCTCTCTCTCTCTGTGTGTGTGTGTATCCGTTACCTATAGACTCAGAAACGGCTGAACCGATTTTCTTGGAAATTTACACAGTTGTACTATAAGCGTCTGCGAGTGTTCTTAGCTAGGTTTTGTGTCTAGGTACCCCCGATAAATACCAAAATAACTACCAACTTGAAACTTCTGAATATCGTTTCTTATGTCTTTGTCTATGAGTGTATCCAATTTCATTAAAATCAGACCACGCCTTCTATAACCCAATTTTTTCGATTATCGATATTCATCGGGGGTACTTCGACACAAAACTTAGCTAAGAACACTCGCAGACGCTTATAGTACAACTGTATAAAATTTCAAGAAAATAGATTCAGCCGTTTTGGAGTCTATAGGTAACGGACACACACACACACACAGACAAATTTCCATTTATAAATAAGTTTAGATTCTTCTTTTTTTTCCTGTTAGAGGAAAAAAAATAAAAAAGTTCTCGTAACATTTCTGAAAGATTTTTTTTTTGTTTTGCGCAGAAATGAAAGTGCCCTTATGAATCCAGGTATAAAATACACGCAGTCAGAAAAAAATAGGTTTTCGTATATTCTAAGATTTGCTTAGTGCAAAATGAGCTAAGGCTGACCGGATCTCAGTACCTGCCTGACTTCAAAATCAAGATTCAAACGCTTGATCTTTATATAGTTCTGATTAACACTAGAGGTGAAACAAAAAAAAAACAGGAATAAATGACAAAAGAAAGACAGACACACAGAAAAATAAGAAATATTCTGATATCAGCGTTTTTATATCTGGTGCCTTATTCAGGATTCCAAATATAGTGAAAATTTGTTTCTATCTTTTTCTCTATTGATATTTATTTATCTGAGCCTGTTCATATCTAAAGTATTTACATTATTCGAAATACTGTCCTCATCTTTGTTGCCATTTGTACGACGTTTCGGGTGCTTGAAATTTTGAGCCGAACCCTTCATTACGATCACTGGGGTATATGAACTTCATTTCTTGCGGGAAGCCTAGATTGGAAGTCAAGAGTTATTTTCCTCTAGCCTTGGAAGTTATTAGTTCATCGCTGCTGTATTGAACTCACAACTCTAAGAGTCAAGTCAGGAACTAACCAACGTCTCTATCCACTGAGCCATGTGTCCTCAAGGACAAGAACAACTGAATTTTTGGAACTTATAAGCCTAATGTCCAGTAACCATTGTTTTACCAAAGGTTTTCTCTAATATTTTTATGTTAATGGCTTTCTCAAGTATTTTTTTATCAGAGCTTATATTGCAATTTTTGACACTAGTGGTTTTCTTTGGCACTCAATATCAGACTACAGCAGTAGTGAACAAATAACTTGCAAGGTTAGAGGGAGATAACTCACGACTTTTAATCGAGGCTTCCCGTTAGGAACAGAGTTCATATACACCAGTGATTGTAATAATGAGTTCAGTTCAAGCACCTGAAGAAGGCCGGAGCGTACAACGACCGAAACGTCGTACAAATGGCAACAAAGATGAAGACAACAGTCCAAATGAATTAAATACTGTAAATACCACCTCAACTGAGAAATATAGACAAATACTGATCATATCTATCTATCTATATATATATATATATATATATATATATATATATATGTATATTATATACTATTTTTTTATACTATTATACTATTTTTAGTATTTATTGCCAAGTGGATAATTCTAAATGAAAATGGTTCTTTTGTAATTATTACTTTGCAAAATTTTACAAGGCAAGGAAGCAAAGATGACCTCGTCCGAATCAGCCTAAATTTTCTTCATTCTTCCATTGATGGAACTGCAATATAGATAATTATTAACGTTTATAAATTCATTTGATGCACATGTTACTGTGCAGTATTAACAAAAGAATTGATTTCCAATTATTTACTTGAAATAAATAGTATTTGTATGAAATGTATCATCTTTTTAAACACTTGGGTGGATTAATAATTATGGCCGGTAGTATATATATATATATATATATATATATATATATATATATATATATATATATATAAAGAGTGAGATAGATAAATATGCACGCAGTTGTATATATATATATATATATATATATATATTGTGTGTGTGTGTGTGTGTGTGCGTGTGTGTGTGTTCTTCTTTCGGCCTTAACTACGGAAGGAGACATGTTGACTTCGACGTGCTGAACTGTCAGAGCCTGGGTTGCAGTGAATGGTTTCTCTGTGTTCCCATAATGTGGAGTATCCCGGGTGTTTAATCTGGCAGAGCGCATTCCTCTTTACGTATATACATTGTGGTAAGTGTAAATCTTTGCCAGATTATATTTTTAACTTCGTCCATGTGCGTTATTTTTTTTTTTTGTCGACTGTAGGGTAAGTTGGACACTGTCTGAAAGAAAAGGAGTTTTTGACGCAATTCGCTCCATCAAAAATTTGAAAACGGCATGCTGTATTGCTTGAAATTTACTCCAGAAGTTCCAGTACGAATATTTCAAAGCGTTTGGGTGCCAATTTGACGAAATTGCGAAATTATGCCTCTATTAATCTTCCCACAGGAACTGAGACTCAACACGGAAGTTTATACCAACTGTATTGAGGTGGTATTGCTGCCCTTAGTCCAAATGTTGTCCGCTGGAAGACCCTTTGGCAGAAGGACTCTGAAGTATGTCACATAAGCTGGAGAAACCAATCATAGCTGCCAGATAATTTCTGTGAACACACTGCCTATTACATTTGGCCACGCAACTCCCCAGGCTGCAACCCTCTTGATTATTAAGTGTGGGGTGCAGTTGAGCGAGAGACCAATAAAATTCTTTGTAACACTAAAGATGAACTGAAGGCTAAGATTAGGAAACATAACAATGGTGTTTCCATATCTGGTCGGGTGCTCCAGCTATTCGCCTCAAGGTTCTCGACAAAAGTGCAAAGAAGAATCTGCAATCGATCCTTACTTGATATCTGGACTCCAGCCATTTTATCGCCGATGTGATGTGACTTCCCTTTTGACATTTTTAAAAAAATCTTCATAGCAACTGCTTTGACGAGATTTTTTCTCTGGCTCCCTGGACGACATAAATTGAAATGTTCTACTAGATTAGCATCTAGGTCTCATCCTGCTATCATTGAAATACTTAAATATAACCGCCAATTCTACCAATACAGTTTTTTTTTCTCGCACTTCCGTTTACTCGCGTGCCTGATAGCTACAATCTTCAAAATTAAAATTAAATTAGGACTACATGCGGTAGTGTAATGAATAATGATTCGGAATTGTTAGTCGAAGAGCCAAATTCCAATTTCATTTGAATTCGACACGCAACGACACGTAGTAAATATATGAATCCACCTCTTCTCCTCTATCTATAGGTTAATTAGTAAGATTTATATAACTCAATGCAATGCCATCTTCTATGTCCTCGAATACAATCCATCTTTAATCTTTTCTTCAACACATCTGTCTTTTGTTTTTTTTTTGTTTTGTTTTGTTTTTTTTGGTTTTGTTTTGTTTTTTTTGCACTGCATCCCCCTGAACGCTAGTGATGGTCCCGCCTTGTTTGGGGTGAAATGGTTAAAAAAACGTGATCATCTTCTATCTTCCTGAATCCCATCCATCTTTTATCTCTTCAACGCCTCCTGTAGCCAGATTTTTCTCCTACTTTAATGCCGCGCACTACTGCCGGTCCAGCTTAGCGTGGGGTAAAATAACTTTAAAAAATGCAGACAAATTTGATCAGGCCCTCAGCTGAGCTGCCCCTTAAACCCATAAATCCGGCCATGGAACTGATGACGATAAATACAAAATTAGATTCCACTTCAAGTTAAATCAGTAGGTTAAGAAGTGACTTGAAGCAACAGAAATATGGTCCTACAGAAGGATGATCAGAATTCCATGGACCGAACATGTGACCAAGGACGAAGTTTTAAAGAAAACGAAAGCAAAAAAGACACTTATACAGGAAGAGACAGTTGAAAGTTTTAGGACGCATAATGAAGGAAAGAGGGCTTGGAAAATTTTATACTCCCAGGACAGACTGAAGGTAAGAGAGACAGACGAAAGCATCGCAAGACATATTTAGTGATCTTGTCGGATAAAAATTTAGAGGACACTGGATAATTGTATACTCTTATTTCTTTTTCTAATTGCCCTGTCCCTTCAGGGCGTAGGCGATCATGGTTCCCCCGTTTCCCTATCCCTTGTGGCTCTTAGTATGTTTGCTCCTGTTACACCTCGCAACCCCCGTTCCGTTTTGTACCTGATCAAGGCCATGCAAATATGTTATACGCTACTTTCCTCTGTCTCTTTTTCCTTCTATCTGGCCTGTCAGTATCAGGTAATCGAAGCCCTTCTTCCTCATTGCGTGTCCCAGGAACTTCAGTTGTCTCTTCTTCATGCTCAGTATTAATTTCCTTTTTGTTGCCATTCTTTCCAACACCTTATTGTTGCTTGCGGGCTCAGTTCCTCGATATCCTTCTGTAGAACCACATTTCCGCTGCGTCAGGTTTTGTCCTCATATTTACCGGTGACATATATTTACCTATGACGTTCAACTTCCGGTTCATCTTGAAACTCTTTTGAAGAAATTAATCAGTCTTTGTAAAGATTTTTAATAATAGAATAATAGAATAATAGAATAGCGGCTGATTGGTTGTTATTTATTTCGGTCCATAAACCCCAGTCCTTGTTGCAAAAAAGGTGATATTCTGATTGTATCCGCTTAAATGCCGGCTTTTTTTCTTTACCCTTAAACGGCTTACTGCCACTTCACACCGAAACACTCGTACGATCCCCGAAGTTAAGCAACGTTTAGCCAGATCAGAACTTACGTTGGTGACCGCTTGGGAAGACCAGGTGCTGTATTGTTAGATATGCGGTAGTGTAATGAATAATGATTAGGAATTGTTAGTCGAAGAGCCAAATTCCAATTTCATTTGAATTCGTTATATTTATTTACGCGCAACGACACGTAGTAAATATATGAATCCACCTCTTCTCCTCTATCTATAGGTTAATTAGTAAGATTTATATAACCCAAACCATTATTATCTCAAAAACAAAATTCGGTATTAAATAACGCATAAAGATTGATATGCCGCAAACCAAAACACAGCCAACTAATCTCTACCCTAAACCAACATATGGATGCTTTTCCTAATTATTTTTAAGTCTTCCAAATGCATAAATATGATCATAGGAGACAAAATCATTACCCGCTTTCATTAAACATGCAATACTATCTGGGGAGGAGGCAGGGTATTTTCGCTTGGGAATATCTGGTGTTATTAAGAAATATAATAATGGACCGTTGCTGCCTACGGTGATTAAAGCATTGGAATGTATATAATTTGGTGTAAACGGTTGAACAAAACAGTTTAATGTTTATGCTAGGCCATTGTCTCTCTAACAAATTTTCATCATGGGAAATTATCCTAAATTGGAACCAGTCACTCTGACGAGTTATTCAATTATATTAGACAATTTGATTAATTTTATTGGAATTTCGTCTGCTTCGATCTTGAAGCGCAAAGAGCAACTTCTGATTCCCTACATTTATTAAAAAAAAAAGAAACAACTAACTCAAACACTACATTCGGTTGAACGAAGAGAGACATTTGTTCCTCTGCTCTTTCTCTCACGTTTTCACACACACTCGCATATAAGCATTCACAATGGCACGATAGTTTCTCTGGAATGGGGAAATTGTCTACCAAAGTCTGTAAGCTAATTCTTATTGTATAGTTAGTTTGGGACATGATTCAATATGTAAGTTACATGTTATAAAATTGTTATTAAAATTGAAAAATTTATTTTTTACTTTTTTTTATTTTTATTTTTCATTTTTTTAAATTAATGTTCACCCTGTACAAGCTTCAAGGACCACACAAGTTAGACGTTTACACTGTAAGAGGTAAGTGGCACAGTTTATGGGGATATTTGAAGAAGACAATGGATAAACCCAGACTTAAGCAGATTTAGAATGTAGTGATCGGAGAAGATCCTTCTTGAGAAAGCATCCCAAAAAGCAGCGGTTCGAATGGAACTTACATCTCACCAGTAAAATACGAAGGAAATGAAGGGTGGTTAGCTATAATGTGCATGGCATAGCGGGTGTTACTCTGAAGATTACAACTGATGGAACTAAGGAATGTAGTTTGTATGAACATTTTCCATGGAAATAGCTGTAGAGCCGCGAGGGACTTGCAAAGTTTCGTTTTGTGGGAAAGAAGTTGTAGAGTGTACACTAATTAATCTCCTTAAAAGATTTTGTAGACAATTTTGGGTCTAATCTTTTTTTTTTTTAAGGCTATCAATATATCGAGACAATTACAGAAGCATCGGGGGCATCCTTGTCAATGGCGAGAGGTTGTCGATGATCTATGCTCCACTAGGAGCGAAGGGGTCATATGTATCAGAAACCGGTTTGTTTTGATCCCTACTTCATACAACTGGTCTCTGTTAGGCTTCAGACTTAAGGGTCAATTTTGATCACTAATGCATGCAGTAAACGTATTAATGGTATTAAAATGGTATTAAACGGACATGCCTCTCAGAACTACCATACAAACGCAGGTGTCCCCCAAGGCTCCATCTTAGGTCCTACACTCTTCCTGATATATATTAATGATCTCCCTGATTCCATAAGAACCCAAATAGGTTTGTACGCCGATGACACCACAGTTTACTCTCGCCTCCAACAAAAATCTGGTGTAGGCGTCAAAGCTAAACTCGCAGCCGAGATTGAAAAAGACCTCCAATCCATATTGGACTGGGGTAAGAAATGGCTAGTAAATTTTAATGCTTCTAAAACGAAGCTACTGTCAATTAACCATCATCGACAATCTCACCTACCTCCCATTAGCATGGACCATGCTTGCCTCCCAGAGAGTAAAACACTACGCCTCCTTGGTCTCACACTTTCAGCGGACCTCAAATGGAATGACTATATCGAATCCATTGCTAAATCCGCTGCTATGAAAGTCGGTTCTCTGTGTAGGGCCCGGAAGTTTTTTCCGTCTAAATCTATCCTGCACATTTACAAATCTACCATCCGCCCGTGCATTGAATAGTGCTGCCATATCTGGTCGGGTGCCCCTGCTGTTCTCCTCGGGCTTCTCGATAAGGTTCAGAGGAGGGTCTGTAATGTGATAGATACCGACTTGGCAGACCGCCTGCAGTCTCTCTCCCACCGGCGAGACGTGGCTTCCCTGTGTCTCTTCTATAAATACTTTCACGGCTTCTGCTCCGATGAACTTAGATCACTGGTGCCCCCTAAATACGAATTTGCACGAGATACTAGATTAGCAACTAGATCCCACCCTTTTACAGTGAAACCGATAAAATGCAGCCGTAACTTCTACTCCAACAGTTTCTTTCCTCGCACTTCCCGACTGTGGAATTCTCTTCCATACGATTGCTTCCCCGACGGCTACAATCTCCAGGAGTTTAAATGTAAGGTCAATACACACCTCCTAACACACTAACCTGCTCCCATTCTATCAAGCACTCTTCCCATCTGGCCGACCCTCATCCTCGCTATCCTTACTCATCTGTCACCTTTCTCCTGACATTCCCTATGTCTATCCACTCCTTCTCTTTACCTTCCCCTGTGTAGCCCCATGCGCAATAGTGGCAGTGGAATGCCTTGCTTGGGGTGAGATGATTAAAAAAAAAAAAAAAAAAAACCTGAAGTAAACTTGTAATAAAATGATGATTCAATTATGTATGTAAATGGTTGGCTTCCTTACCAGGTTTCTTAGTGATAAGGATGGCTAGACACCTAGCAGGATTAAGAAAAAACTTCTCAAAGAGTGGAAGAATCGTTTTTATTGGATCAACGGCGATATAACACAGGCGTAAAGGTGTTGAAATACGTAAGTTGAGATTCATTTAACCTTTTATGTTTAATAAAGTAAACTGAAATCTATAGCTATTAATTCATCCAGTGAGCTGATGGCACAACATTGCTAGTCGGAAAGCGTCTTAGACTGAATTCAGCAACTACGGTGGAGGTTACTTCTGTGGAATGATGACTATTAATAATCGGGTGTGTAATTTTTCTTTCTCACTATGTAATAAAGAAGGGTGTCTTAATAAAAGGGAGTTGGAAAATCATTCAAATATCAATAAGTGAGAAATTAATTAACGGATATAATTAGCTGTACAGTTTTAGCGGGGTCGGATATTTAACACTTGGAAACGCATCTGCTATTTCTGACGTGACAGACTACAGATCAGCATTTCTATTTAACTAACGAAAACTAAGAATCCTCCTACTATCACTCAGTCTATCTCTACACCACGACGCTTCTGCATCAAGAACTTTTTAAAAACGGCATGAATTTATCCTTTCTCATCCGAGGTATAGATTAAATAGAAGAACTGATTCAGCTCTCTAAATTTGACGGAAAACAGTACAGAAGAATAATAAACCTGGGTTTATATTATGGGACCTACCCGTCTGTACCATAATGAACTCTTCTGATGATTATAAATACCGGGTGACTATGTCACCAATCGGACGATTGAATGACGAGCTGAGTTGGTTGAGTCTCCCCGGTCTACACTTGGCAGACAGCCTGACGTGTAACACTATTGTATTTGGTTTTCGTTAATATATATCTGTTTCACTAATACCCGAGTTGTGTTCTTCTTCCGGGCCTGTTCTGGCTCCACAACAGTTTAAAAGCAACCTGATGAGATATGGGCACCTTTGGGTTATCTTACTCTAGACACAAGGGCATATGGTGGCACAACCACCCAAATCATTTACGGGAATCAAGAATGTAATTGACGCAATAACACACAAATAACTCAAACATTGGACTGATTTATAATTTGAACATTCAATGTTGCCATAGGTAATAAAAATAATCGCAATATGCTATTTCTAGTCTAATAAATCAATTGCTACCAAAATGGCGTGCGATACTTAACGTACAAAAATATTTCTTCTTTAATCAAAAATAGTCGGGCCGATAAGATCGAATTCTATCCTCGAAGTCAATGCAGGTCATAAGAAGTAAAATTAGTTTTCAGTACTTATTGTTTTTCTATTATTTCCAAACAATTATATTATATGAAATAAATTAATACGAAGAAATAACTTAGACAGAAATGATGATAGACAGGTGGTGCTGAGAGACCGCTGAGTTTATTAGAGGTCACTAGAGGTCAACTTTTGGTTCGATCTACATTAAAGAACCCTTTTATTGCTGTTGTAGTTGAAGTTATTTTGATCTGAACAATGCTTTTTATATCAGTGTTGGCGGGGTACTTTGACGAGGTGTAATTGTTAGCAAACTTAATTCTCTGAATGAATTACGACTAAATAGCGAGTTCGATTCTAACTAAGTGCTAGATACTTTCGGTCTTGTGCCACATGTAAGTTACGCTTACTAAATCATTATGTAGATGTATAATTCTTCTTCCCCCAATTCAAAATTAATAACGGATTTTAGTTGTTTTCAAACGTTATATTATATATACTTATTTACGTCCTATTTACAGTAAACTGATCCGTCTGCGGATGAATAATTACCCTCTCAGACCCCGATTGAGCACTGTAGAGGTATGGCTAACTTTGAAAAATCAGTAGCTTACGATAATTTTTTGTTCCGAAAACAACAAAAAGTTATCGCAAATAATCAGGCCGATAAAAATAAGTATATAATACTGTTTGATTATAAGCAAGATATCATACGAGTATCGATCAAAATTAATGTTCAAACAAACCATTTCATATATATATATATATATATATATATATATATATATATATTATTATATTTTCTTTAGAACATGTGTAAACTACGAACTAGAGACATTGTTCTTTCAATGTAGTAGTTTGTACTTTGCACATGTTCTAAAGTATTAATTAATAATACATATTCATTGTTCTATTATTTAAATTAATGTTTTGAACATTGTAATTATTTTGTTTCTTTTTTTTTTTTTTTTTTTTTTTTTTTTTTTTTTTTTTTTTTTTTTTTTTAGTGTTTTTGTTTTTGTTTATGTATGCATATTCATTTAAAAACAAAAGAGAATCCTTGATAATGGTTACTAGAATAGCTGAAAGTGCTCGAACTTATAGAACACAGTTTTTGAACACATTATATCCTATAAAAAACACTTATAGGAACGCAAGAAAAAATGAATAAAAGCGTTAATCGCAGTACAATTTCTGTCGCCTGTAATGAAACGTGCATTAAAGAAGAGGCGCTACTTAAATGCATAGTTATATATATAACGTAAAATATTTGGTATGTAAGTCAGGTAAATTCCGATAGAGACGAACTCAAATGAACTCAATGTTAAATTTATTTATTTAATTTTAAAGAGTAATATAATCTGGAATTTTTTTTAGATATTCTAAAATTTGATGGGTAATACATATTTTGCATGATATTTCGGATGATTTTGAATATTAGCTGTTGTTTCATTTGGGACTGTCGAGCAGCAGGTTTGGCTGCGAAATATGTAATACCAATGAAATTGTATAATATCTAAAAAAAATTTTCGAGAGAATATATATATATATAGCAATCGGATATCTAACCGTATTGATGAGCTGTGATACAGCGAAACATGATTGCGGATGTCTATATATATATATATATATATATATATATATATATGTGTGTGTGTGTGTGTGTGTGTGTGTGTGTGTGTGTGTGTGTGTGTGTGTGTGCTATCTATCATCTATCTATTAAATGCATATATAATCTAACAGAGGGTTGATATACTTGCGTGTTTATTACTGGTGTTTTCTAGACGAACATGACTGTAGATATATATATATATATATATATATATAAACGTGATTATAATCATATTCATCCCGAAAACCTTCCTGGAAAACTTTCGAACGAAGGAAAAAATGGTTATGAAAAAAGAAAGAGCTTAGGGCATGAAAGTCAGTCAAAAGTGTTCGAACCGAAATCAGCACGAAGCCCAAAGAAAAAAACCGACACGAGTAAACATCTAACAGATAGCGCTGAATACAAAGGTAGTGCATATTATATATAATAATAAATAATATATAATAATAAATATATATATATATATATATATATAATAATAAATAACACAGCTGTATATATATATATATATATATATATATATATATATATATAATAACTATAGTAATTACAATACCAATAGTAACAGAACTAATTCTGCCAAAACTAGTACTAATTAAGCTATAATTTAAATGGCCTTGAACAACCTTGAACAACCCACCGAGGATAAACTCGTAGGGAAAAGTGTAGGAAGTAAAAAAAAGAAACAAACGAAGTACATGAACAAAAAGTCAAATACTCGTAGGAAAGAAAAAACACAAGACGAAAACCTTAACACTTAAAGAGCTGAATACGAAAGTAAAGCAAAAAAGACAGAAAATCTAAGCAAGAGCCAACAAACCTACCTAGGTTTCACCCTACGGCTCATCAGGGCAGATTTAACCTGACGAGCCTCTAGGGTGAAACCTAGGTAGGTTTGTTGGCTCTTGCTTAGATTTTCTGTCCATATATATATATAGCATTAGGTGATATATATATATATATATATATATATATATATATATATATGTGTGTGTGTGTGTGTGTGTGTGTGTGTGTGTGTGTTATCTATCGTCTATCTATTACATACATATATGTCGATATATGTTGATAAGAGAGGGTTGATATCCTTGCGTTTTTATCACCGGTGTTTTCCATACAGGTTAAAAGATATGATTTCGAATTTCGAAATTCCAAAGTGCTCGAGACACTTTGAATCTTGGCGCGCCTCAATCTTCCAGCTTCTATTTAAAGGAAAGTTTCTTCTTTGACTTGTGCTTGAATCAGGTGTTCTTGAAATTACTTGTTTACTAAAACAAGTAGTTTCACGAGAAACTCGATGAATACAAAAAATAACAACATAAATTATACATACGAGCCAATGTGCACCTGTTTCTATCTATATTTGTATACCTTTCTTCACTTCCGCGTATTTGAGCTTTTGGTTCCTGTCGGCTATTATTACAATCTTTGGTTCATAACTATTTTATAAACACAACACTCGTTTACCAGGTGCAGGGTTAAAAAAGATATTTTTGGAAATTTCTTCAATAAAATTACACACACACACACACACACACACACACACACACATATATATATATATATATATGTGTGTGTGTGTGTGTGTGTGTGTGTGTGTGTGTGTGTGTGTGTGTGCGTGCGCAAGAGAGAGAGACAGATAGACAGAGAGACAAAGAGAAAAAAAAAAGAAATACATCTTTGGTCCATGACTGCATGACATTCAATCTCAAAATGTTATCCACGTCTATGCTGCAAACAGACCAATCAGAAGCAAAGTACGGACGAAGCTGAAGCATCGATCAAATGAAAACGTTATGCAAAAGATCCAATCAGGGACGAGACGCACGCCCATATTCGCGTTTCTAAAATCGAATCATTTGCGTCTAACTTTGAGCTGCGTATCGATACTGCTGCAAATGTAGAAAGCGATAACCAATCAAGAGGCTGTGTTTTGTCAGCTGTAACCCGAGAAGTAAATTGGAAAAAAAAAATATACATACGCCCACTTCACAGAAATGGAAGACAATTATAGCCCGAAGCTTTTTCAATGTTGACAAAAGCGTCCAATTGATCATGCTTTGTGAACAATACGAAAAACAGATATGGTCATTACGGAAAAAATACGTGTAAAAGTATTGCTTTTAATACATACAGACGCTTTTATAAAAATAATTATGGGCAAAATAGAAAAATATATATTTTTAAGTTGAACATCTTATTTATTTCAATTGTATCATCCATGACTTTAGGGAGACTGAATTAATTTATGTCTATTGTAATGAACACTTGAATCTTATTACCAATCATTCTCCTTTGAAAATACTTTACTGCTGATAGGGAATTCAATTTCTGTTAGTCTCTTTCTACAATATAAAGATATAAAGATGTACTGATTAAATATGCATTAAATTTCGGGGAAGATTATAATTAGGTAATACGCATAACATTCAACATCTAAAAGAAACAAATATTGATTCATTAAAAGCCAGATTTATACATCTGTATTAATGGTTATTTTAGTATTAACCAAAAAAGTATTAATGTTCAAATTTTGTCAGTAAAGATAATAATAATAATAATAATAATAATAATAATAAACTGGACTCTAAACGACATCAGACGAATGGATGCTAAAACAAGAAAGCTTCTTTCTAAGCATAAGATGCATCATCCAAAGGCTGATGTAGACCGTCTATACATACCCCGTAAAGAAGGTGGAAGGGGTCTTATTCAGCTGGAATTGTCATACAAGACAACAACTATTGGCTTACTAACATACATAGAAACAACAAAGGATTGGATGATACAATTAGTAAGGCAACATGAAGAAAGAAAGAAAAAATATTCAATAATAAAAGAAGGCAGTAAATACAAACAAGATTTACAGTTAGTAGATTCTGTAGAAAAGCAAAACAGAAGCCAAGAACCAACTATTGCGGCAAAAAATATGAAAATGAAAGCCAAAGATAAAGCTCTTGAAAAGATGAAACAGCGCTGGCAAGACAAACCTCTGCATGGCCAATATCCAGTACGTGCCAATAAATCCAATGTTGACAAAGTTAATACTCATCGATGGTTACGTGCATCTGGATTAAAGTCTGAAACTGAAGGATTTATACATGCAGCACAAGACCAAAGTCTTTTCACGAGAAACTTTCAGGCAAATATTATGCATAATAATATGGATCCAAAATGCAGGTTTTGTGATAAACACCAAGAAACAATAGACCACCTAATCTCAGGCTGTTCTGTGCTTGCCCCAAACGAATATAAAAATCGCCACGATAGAGTTGGGCAATATTTACATTGGGCAATGTGCAAACATTATGGAAAAGCTGTAAACAAACACTGGTATGAACATCATCCAGCACCGGTTACAGAAATAGAAGATGTAACCATTCTATGGGATTACACCATCTACACAGACAGAAAAATTGAAGCAAACAGGCCAGACATTATTGTTAAAAACCAGAAGGAGAAAACTTGTCTATTAATTGATATGGCTTGTCCAGCGGATTGTAACATAGCAATCAAGGAATTTTAAAAACTGTCAAAATATAAAGACCTGGAAATTGAAATAGAAAAAATGTGGAAATTGAAAACAAGAGTTGTGCCAGTGATAGTAGGTGCACTTGGAATGATAAAAAATGGAACAAAACAACACATTGAAAGAATCCCTGGAAACCCCAGCTTAAGAGACATACAAAAAATTGTCTTATTAAGTACAGCCCACACACTAAGGAAAACTTTATCTATGTAATGCTGAGGATGATAGGGAAGATAGAAAAACATGAAATGGAGCCATAACAACACGCCGCTACCTGCCTTAGGTCTCCCCGCAGACTTGGTTGGTAGTGAGACCAAAGCAGAAATCGAAATATGATGAAAAATGACATAATAATAATAATATATATCAGAAAAAATAGGCAGACACGTTATTTCATGGTAAATCGGAAGTGTGGGCCTATTTCAAGTGAACCATCATCATCTTCCGTCTTTTTGTAAAAAATCCAGATAAATTCCGATAAAGACGAACTCAAGAGAACTCACTGTTAAATTCATTTATTTGATTTAACAGAGTAATATAATTTATAAAAGATTTTAGATTATTACAATGGGTAATACATATTTCACCGCGTCCTGATGTTATTATCGCTGCTCGTCAGACCCAAAGGTTACAAGAGTTGGTCCTCATTACCCAGTAAAATCATAAAATCATATATCATTACAAAAAAATCATGTTTCAGAAAATTATTGTTCTTCGGGCGTTAATAGAAATGGTAAAAATGATTTATTTGGCAAAATAAAAAATAAAATATAAAATGAATTCATGGTTATTTAGAAATTGAAGAAAGGGGAGAAAGTTAAACAATATGATTATGAGTGTTTTCTATTACTCAATCAAAGCGAGAATTAAGTAAAACTATAAAGTTGAACTTTAAGTTCATATGAAGGTGAATTGTTCAATTATATCATGATTAAATGACACTTTTTATCTTTCAATGGAAGATACATATTTAGAACACATATTGTTCAAATGTGTAAAAGGTTCTTTGAACAACAGTACTGAATTTGTTAAAGGGGCTAATTTGTTTAAATGAACATTTAAATTAAATAAATACTGTATAATAAGATACATTGGACTTATGAAAAACTAATAAGTATTTTGAGGGTCATTAATTTATAATAGAATATTTATGAAATATCGGATCGCAACGAGAACTCGGGGAGCTGAGTTTTAAATCTAGTTGAATTCCTTACATTCACTTTCGCACAAATACCCTTGTGAAAGGTATTAATCTCTTACCTCCAGTTATGGGTTAAATAACTGGCCAGATGGGGTTCTACACCCTTGGCTGGCAACCAGTCTACCACAGAATGTAATGGCAACGTACTGCGAGATAAACTTCTGCCCAGTCAGTCATGTCTCTTTCGAGACATGATCACCTAAACGTGTATCACATATGGCATGTAACTAACTGAATGAATATTAGAGCCTAAATTTTAAATGAACATTGCAATTAGTTAAATTTAAAAGTGAAATATTTACGGTGCCTACTTAATATTGTCAATTCATTTCTATGGTTTAATAGTTATATATTTGTAGAAGTTTTATGATATGCAACTTTTTTTAAGAACAAAGGGTAAATGTCATAGAATTATTTACAGTTTTTTTTTTTTCAGAAACTTCCATTTTACCTTGTCTGTTTTCCTTTTTTTTTTCTTTTTTTCTTTTTACTGCCAAAAATAAGCAAAAAGTGATGTTTTGTTTTGGTAAGCGTTATTTTTTAAAGAAGTTAAATGCATGTACCATCTCTGTTTAAAGTTCACGTTGGTTAACAGAACTAATGTGAACCCTTTTAATGATTGGGTTTCAAAAGATGATATAGTGCATTGAAAAACAATAAAAATCTTTAGACACCTATTTTCCAGTGGGCAATTCTGAAGATTTCAACAATTACATAAATTTGTATTATTATTATTTTCAATATTGGAAATAATTAATGTTACTTTGGTTTACGAGCTGAATTAAGATTTTATTATTATGATGTTTAATAATTTTTTCTAGATTACTTGTACGACTATAGCCTAATTTAAGGGTATTTTTAATAAAAAATACATTACTTAGAAGGTCATTATTACGGAAATGTTTCTAAATTAAATTGAGAAACTTCTGCCCTGACTTAGTGCTAACCATTTAGTTAAATGGAGGTGTATACCATATGATATTTTGTTTCTATTTTTTCTGTTTTAGTTATCTTGTTTTGTGTAATTGATGTCATGTTTTTTATAGCCACTATTCTTTGGGGTATTATTATAAAAATCACTATGTTTAAAAAATAACGTTTTTACTTGATAAGTTTTTACTAATTTTATATTCTGTGGTGGGAGGTAAATATTTCATAATATTTGGGGTGATTAATGGACATGCGTTAGATTTTATGTATGGTTGGCAAGTATTGTTTACTAAGTCCAAGTGTTACATCGAGAAAGTTTACTATTTTTAATGCTGAATATTACTTTTAGGTTTACACTTTTAAATTCCTATGGGTTAATAGATAGTGATCTACTGAGGTCCTTCAACAGATTCATTGGTATAAAAAATTAGTTTTTCTAAAAAGGTAAAATTTGATCTGTTGTCCAAAACCATTTGAACAATGGTTCCTAATGTGAATCTATCCCAGACACATAAATGTGTCATTTTATCATGAAATAATTCAATAATTCACCTTCATGCAACTTAAATGTTCAACTTTATAGTTCAACCTAATTCTCACTTTGATTGAGTAATACAGACACACCAATAATCATATTGTTTAACTGTCTCCAACCACCCTTCTTTAACATTCTAAAATACATGAATTTATTTTACATTTTCAAAAAGTAAATAATTTTCTCCATTTGCTTTGAAATATCACCCAAAGAAGAAAAATATTGTTCTGAAACATGACATTTTTGTGTAGTGATATATTGCTTTTATAAAAAAATTGAAAAAACAAAATTACAATATTAAACTCTACACTGTAGTGAGTAATTTTTTTTAAAGGTAAATGCAATAAAAATAGGTTTTAATTTGTTTTTTATTTCCTTATAATATATAATATATAGAACCACGTATCTATTATTGATAAATTAACCTATTTCGCACCCACTAGCAAATCTAAATCACAAAATGCTGAAGGTAAACATAGGAAAAAATATGTGGTTCAATTCCCCAACTTCTGTAGACTATCAACCGTTAACATTAGACAGTTTTTTCTCGAATTAATAAGTAAGCATTTTCACAACGATAACCTCCTAAGTAAAATATTTAATAATAAAAAGATGAAGATTAGCTATTCCTATAACAACCAAGTTTTTAATGAATTTTAATTGTACCTTCCTGCAATTGTGGATCCAAAGAAAACTATATGATCGGAAGGTAAATGTAGATCTACAAATGTGATCTACCAAGCAACCCTCTTCCATAAAGAGAACTAGGAAAAATATAACGTGTACATCGGAATTTCGGTGGGGATTTTCGGTGGGTCTATTTGTATAGACACTCTTTTACTAACCCTAATTTAAAATTTCAGACAGCCCTTTCCCGAAAAACTGGGAAATGAAGGAAGAAGGCTTAAACCAAGAGAAATAAAGTGGAAGTTAGCTTCCAAAAGTCTAGGTGATAAATGTAATCTATGTTTAGTAGAAAAGATTAAGATTTAAAACTATCATTATCAGAATTTACTTCTTAATCAACGTAACGACTTAATTAGCAAGTGTCGTCACCGGAGTAGGTTTAAACTTTAATAATTATCTCCTTTCATTTATTCATAATATGTTTTACCTTTTATGAAGATTAGAATTGAAGTTTGAAGAATCTGAAAATTCGTTCAATGGACGAATTACCTGCCTGCCGCTACCAAAGGAAGATTACTACTATTTTTTAACCTTTCCTGGCCGACATTCCTCACCTCTTCTTTTACTAACCTTTGCTTCCGGTACAAGAATTTTTTTCATTCTTAAGTCAAATGGGGATGACAATGTATGTCTCGGACAGACATGTTGAAATAGCTATTTTTCTAAACGTGATCTGAATTTAGAGATGAAATATATATATATATATATATATATATATATATATATATATATATATATATATATATGCTTATTATCCTATGTCTCTATCACGACTCGGAGTTTTATGTTCTATGATGTCATCAGGAGCATAATACGAACAGACCATTCCGGGATTTGAATTTTTGGTTCTCTCGTTATTCATGGTATTGTAAAACTGGGGTGCTATTTTTTTAAATTTTCAATTATATAATTTAATTTAATTTTAACTAACACTTTAACATTTAATTGGAAAGTAAAATTTCCAAAGTTAAATTAATGGATAGAATATTTTTAGGGCAGTGTGTATATGTATTGTGCTTATGGATCAAGGGGTTTAACTTGTTTTTAGTTTAGAGGGGAACAAACAAAATTAATAATAATAATTATTATTATTATTATATCAATTACAGATTCTACAAGTAGTTAACATGAAAACAGAAAAAATATTCAATAATAAAAGAAAGCAGTAAATACAAACACGATATATATTTAGTAGATTCTGTAGAAAAGCAAATCAGGAGCCAAGAACCAACTACTGTGGCAAAAATATGAAAAAGAAAGCAAAGGATAAAGCTCTTGAACAGATGAAACAACGCTGGCAAGATAAAGCTTTCATGGCCAATATCCAGAACGTGCCAATAAATCTAATGTTGATAAAGGTTAATACTCATCGATGGTTACGTGCATCTGGATTAAGGTCTGAAACTGAAGGCTTTATTCTTGCACTAGGAACTTTCAGGCAAATATTATACATAATTATGTGGGTTCCAAAATTCTGTGATAAATGCCAAGAAACAATAGACGATCTCATTTCTGGATGTTCTGTACTTGCCCCAAATGAAAATAAAAATCGTCACGATAGAGTGGGGCAGTATTTACATTGGACAATGTGCAAACACTATGGAAAATATGTAAACAAACACTGGTATGAACATCACCCAGCACCGGGTTACAGAAATAGAAGATGTTACCATTCTATGGAATTACACCATCTGTACAGAGAGAAAATTTGAAGCAAATAGGCCGGACATTATTGTTAAAAACCAAAAAGAAAAAACTTGCTTCATTGATGTCTTGTCCAGTGTATTGTAACATAGCAACCAAGGAAACTGTCAAAATATAAAGACCTGGAAATTAAAATAGAAACAAATGTGTAGATTGAAGACAAGAATCGTACTAGTGATCGGAGGTGCACTTGAAATGATAAAAAATGAAACAAAAACTCATTGAAAGAATCCCTGAAAACTCCAGCTTAAGAGATAGACAAAAAATTGTTTTGTTAAGTACAACTTACACACTGAGGAGAACTTTGTCTATGTAACGCGAGAGATGTTAGGGAGATAGGAGAAAACATTATATGGAGCCATAACAACACACCACGGGCTGCCTTAGGTCTTCCTGCAGACTTGGTAGGTAGTGCGACCATAGCAAAAATCGCATTATGATTAAAAATGACATTAAAATAATAATAGAAAAACGGTGGCAGCTTGGGAATATCAGTTTCTGTAAGCTCAGATATGCGCCTAATATTATGGATAATAGCTTGAAATTGTTAATCAGACTTTTCTTCTATGTATCTTGTCTCTTCTGGACGTAGGCCATCATGGCTCTCCACTTCTCAGAAAACCTGGTGGCTCTCAGCACGCTTTCTCTTGTTACACCGCGCAACCCCCGTTCCTTCAATCCACCCACACAGGCCAGACAAGTACGTTACACCTGTTTTCCCCGGTTTCTCCTTCCCTCTATCTGGCCTGTTACTATCAGGTTCTCTAAGCCCTCCTTCCTCATTACATATTCTAGAAACTTCAGTGGTCTCTTCCTGATTCTCAGTATTAATTTCCATTTTCGTTTCCATCCTTTCCAAAACCTCATCATTGCTCACATGCTCGATCCATGATATCCGCATCATCCTTCTGTAGAACTACATTTCAGTTGCTTCAAGGTTTTCCTTCATCTTCGATGATAATGTCCAGTATTTACTGCCATATTGTCACACCTTCCGTCTTCTGTTAAAACAATTCCCAGGTATTTCAATATTTAATCAGATTACAGATTTCTAATTCCAGTTGGATTTGTTATATTCCCTTAGCATAAACACCCTTGAGAATATGAATGTATCCACTTTTTTCCTCCCAGCTATGGGTTAATTAATATATGGCTAAATCATTATTACCTTCCAGAATATAATTCTCAGAATCTAAAATTTTTCTGGCTTTAAATATCCCTCAATAAGACGTATTAAAAGAATCAATCAATTTAAGTACTCATAGCAAGGAAGGACATTCAATGGCATGTTATTATGGAAAAGAAATTGCCATAATTAAATAGAATATCTTTCGCCACAGGAATTGGTCGTTGTTATTGCCTCTTAAATATTTAATACGAGAGTATCCCTGCCGTCAAAAATGAACGCAAAATATTTGAAAGGAATATTAACTCTTCCCTAACAGGTTATCCCCCACGAGTGTGACAGGAGGGAGTATATATATATATATATATATATCTTCGACGGTTTTATTATAAAAGAGAGGATATATATATATATATATATATATATATATATATATATATATATATATATATTCTTCAGTGCTCAACAACATAATTATTACAAAAAGTAAAATAATACCGTACTTTTACAAAGCAAACATACGGCAAGATCTTTCATAAATACTAGTAAAGGGAATGAACTGAGCCGACTCTGCCTCGATGTTGTCTCTCTAATTAACTGAACCTAACCGACTCGACTTTGTTATTGTTTCATTTTCTCTCTCTCTCTCTCTCTCTCTCTCTCTCTCTCTCTCAGTCTGTCTCTGTCTCTCAGCCTGTCTCTGTCTCTGTCTCACTCTCTCTCTCTCTCTCTCTGAACGTGAACAAGAGCAATATATATATATATATATGTATATATACATATATATATGGCCTGTGAAAGGTCGAATGCTCATGGAAATTCGAAGATTATGGAACATTTTTACATTCCTTATCTCTAGCAAAAATGAAACTAAAAAACTAAATCAAAATTAATAAATTTTTCCTTGTCGGTCGTTTTTAACGCAACATGTTTAAATGATAAGCTATTGCCCAAATATGTATATATATATATATATATATATATATATATATATATATATATATATATATAACGGTCATTATTATAATAGAGATTATGCTTACGAATAATAATAATAATGTGTATCGAACAAAATCTTGATAATCCAGTTCTTGATAATACATCCAGTTCTTGATAATAACTGAGACGATCCACATATAAAAGTGACCAGTGTTTCCCATAGACTCAAATTTAAATACAGCAATGTGTTTTCTTATATAATCATGTATAAAAGTTACTAATGTTTACCTAAATATTCAAGTTTCATCACTTCTAAGTTTCACCTATAGATCTACGTGTAAATGTCTACATACCTAAATTTGTATGCGTTTAAGATTGTCCTACAGATGAAATAAAATACATGTCGTGTTGACCAGGCTTACTTAAGTATTTTACTATAATAACTAAAGAAATATTAACATTAATTAATGCTGATATTCTTTTTATTTATTACATTAAAATATAATAAATTCTTGGTATGTTGTAATAATCACCTGTGAAAGTAAAGTAAAAGGATTAACATAGGGAAAAAGAACAATACTTATTTATTTGTGTCGAGTAAAAGATTAAAAACTGTTTTTCTTTAAGTTAAACTTTTTTATTTTATTATTTCCGATTTTATTTTTAAGGTGATTAATGTATTATTCGAAACAAATAAATCCTCGTCTAAAACTTTCAGATTAGCGTTTTTTTATATTTGATTCCGAAAATAAAGGAATATACACAAAATGTATTATTTTTAAATTCCATTAGTATGGCCAAGTTTTAAAAAAAAACGTTATACAAGGCTGAAGCATTTATAAACAGATGCTGACAAATTCTCGGGCTGTCTCATTTCTCAAAATCTGTATTTCTATCACTAAACATACAGTCAGTCAAGTGTCATACGTTATACACGTTTGAGCGATTATGTCTCGAAAAAGACATGACTAATTGGGCAGAAGATTTTTCCACGGTAGCTTGACATTACTTTCTGCGCTAAACTTGTAACCAAACAAGCCTATAGAATCCAATGCTCAGTTCACAATATTTTAAGGATGAGAATGTAAAGTCCCACCGGTGTTTCGATAAGCTTTAAAATGTGCTTATGGCAATTTCTGTTTAAAATACTGAGACAAACTTGTGTTACATTGTTTCTTAGTCTTTGAATAAAGCTGAAAATTTTCCAATCTTTTCACTCTTTTCCTTCTTTTGTTTTTCCTCAATTGGAGTAGATAGACTAAACTATCGCCCGGTTCACACTCCACCCACGTCTATTGAACAGGTGTAGAGGCTCATCCCTTGTTCCCTGTTTAGGATGTGGTTCCCGGCTTTCTCTTTTCCAATGTTTTCACTCTTTTCTTTCTTTTGTTTTTCCTCAATTGGAGTAGATAGACTAAACTATCGCCCGGTTCACAGTTCACCCACGTCTATAGAACAGGTGTAGAGGCTCATCCCTTGTTCCCTGTTTAGAATGTGGCTCCCAGCTTTCTCTTTTCCACTCTTTTCACTCTTTTCTTTCTTTTGTTTTTCCTCAATTGGAGTAGATAGACTAAACTATCGCCCGGTTCACAGTTCACCCACGTCTATAGAACAGGTGTAGAGGCTCATCCCTTGTTCCCTGTTTAGAATGTGGCTCCCAGCTTTCTCTTTTCCACTCTTTTCACTCTTTTCTTTCTTTTGTTTTTCCTCAATTGGAGTAGATAGACTAAACTATCGCCCGGTTCACACTCCACCCACGTCTGTTGAACAGGTGTAGAGGCTCATCCAATCTTTTCATTCTTACGTAGCCCCCTGCGCTTCAGTAGCATTTCCGCCTTGCTTGGGGTGATATGATTAAAAAAAAATTGTGTATCAACCAAAAATGCTGAGCTAAAACAAAAGCATAAGAAAAACGACAATCGGCTTCTAGTGGCAACTTAACAAAATTTCAATTACGAAAAATAATCTAAAACTGTGTATATTATTAAATAATGGCTTGTTCACGCAAAAGGTACAGGTTCTGTTTATTTTCCCACGCCCCTAAATATCTTGGAAAGAAGTGGCTCGTTTGAAAATTTAGGTTACTCTCTACTTTTCACATATGTCTTGATAGCTGAAGAAAGCAGATGAAATAGAGGCGGATGTTTATTTTTGTTAAATATTTCTGCATACTCAGATAAAACATTGACTTCGGATAGGCATATGCCCAACATATGTTATTCTGATTACCCTTAGAACCCGTCATGTACCAGTCTCTTTTAGCGACTATTTTTCCAACGTGTTTACGTTCGGGACAAATACAGTTATCTAATCTAAACTTATTTATAAATGGAACTTTGTCTGTGTGTGTGTGTCTGTGTCTGTGTGTATCCGTTACCTATAGACTCCGAAATGGCTGAACCGATTTATTTTAAAATTTACACAGTTGTACTATAAGCGTCTGCGAGTGTTCTTAGCCAGGTTCTGTGTCGAGGTACCCCCAATAAATATCGATAATCGAAAAAATCGGGTTATAGAAGGAGTGGTCCGATTTTAATCAAATTTGATACACTCATAGACAAAGACATAAGAAAAGATATTCAGAAGTTTCAAAGTTGCAGTTCTTACAATAGTGCAGAAAATCGATAATATATATATATATAAAAGGCAAGATGTGTGTGTGTGCGTGTGTGTGTGTGCGCGTGTGTGTGTGTGTGTGTGTGTGTGTGTGTCTGTATGTCCTTTATACAAATCCACAATTTTTATCCAATTCTCACCAAACTTCACACAAATATTCTTTAGACTGAGTCTGAGCTCCAGGATCATGGATTAGTTTTAAAGCTTTCATCACACCCGAGCAACGCCGGGCTATACTGCTAGTTCATGATAAGAAGGTATTCAACAATCGACTCAAATTTTATCGCAAGGCACCATCTTTCGTCATCTAACATAATTCGCGACATAAAAAAAAAACGAGATTTAAACCAACCAAGACAGATAAAGTATCTGCATGTCTTCTTTCACCATGACAACGAAAATATCTCAGTTGAAAAAAAAAAATGGATATGTTTATATGAACAGGTGGGTTAGTTTCTGTCTTTCAATAAATAAAGGGGCATGCATACACAACTACCAAACGGTAATGCCAACCATAACCTTAACCATTTCCTGATAAGGAAACATTCCACTGACTGAACAGCGAGTGCTACACGCTTCTCTTCATTCCTTCGCCATTAGGCAGGGATCAAAGTTTGAATCCTACCGGAGAGCACATGTCCTAATTTAATATGACTTCTCGAATATTTTAGGCCAGTAGGTGAAAATAAATAAATATATTGTTTAATAAATAAACTGAGCGTCTACTCAAATACGGGCATCCACTTAAAATCACGTTTAAGTAATAAAATAATACTTATATAATAAATGAGTCATATAGTAGTTTTGTTCCTCCTGAAATTTGTCTTGAGACACGGTTAAGCGGTTGTAATTTTGAAAGCAACGAATTTCTTTGTCCTGAAGAAACATGAAGGTGGTCAATATCAATTCATGAAAGCGGGCTTCTTTGTAAGGGCGGTTCTTTTAATAGAATGAATTGGGTTATCCTAAAGTGAATGTATGTATCTAATTTTATAATATGGGTAATAGTATTACATTTACCATTACCCATATTATAAAAGATTTCTCAAGTTCGCAGATCATTATCCTGCTCTTTTCTCTATGGACGGGTGGGTTCCTTCCTAATTTTGCGCAAGGTTAACATCTAGATTATGTTCTTAACTGATGTTGTACCCGAAAGTTAATCTAGTTAAAATCATAATTTAAAAAATTGCAGGATTAGATCCAACGTGTTTTATACATCTATGCCAAGAATTGCGCTGATAAACAAAGTAAAAACAAATCCTTCACTAACTATCGTAATATACATAACTATGTGCGTTGTGGTGCAGTAGGTATCGGTTTGGAACGAGAAATCAGGGAGCCTGCTGAATTCATTGCATTCACTTACGCGCAAATACCCTTGGGAACGGTATTAATATGTTGCTTCTCCCTCCAGATACGGGTTAAATAGCAGAACGGATTGGGTTCTATAGCGTTGGTCAGCAACCAGTCTACCGCAAAAGGTAATGGCAACCTACTGAGGGATAATCTTCTACCCAGTCATTCATGTCTCTCTCGAGACACGATCAGCCAAGCGTGTATCACGTATGGCACTTATATGACTGACTGAATTAGTTTCGTAGTTTTAACGTAAACAAAGCATTTTCCAAAAAAGGTTTATCTGGTTCTATTTAATACGTGTATGCATTCAATTGTTACGGGTATAACACATGCTATGGCAATGCAATATTAACCGATTTCTTATAAAGAAAAAAATTAGCATTCATGGACAGAGCAGCCAAGACACTGTCAAGCCAAATATATAAAATCTTTCTCTTAAAAACACGTTTTAAAAAGTTAAGTTTCGCTAGTCCAGAAGCTGTTATCGTTCCTTCCAGTAGTGATGTGGTCACCTTCCTAACATCTAGTCTGAATATGTGTAGAGCGTCAATATCTTAACTATGATATTATTTTCTCTTCACGTTACATGTGATATCCATATGTTTGTCATTCTGTAGAACCAGTACACAAGATCCCTTGCTAAGACCTACAGCCTTCATTCATTAAAAGCCATTTTGATCAATGATTTGAAAAAGCGGTTGTATACAGCTGACAGGTTAGATATTTTTAAATGAGTTTGACGCCATGCGTATTAAGCAACCATATGAAAATATTTTTTTAAAAATTGAAATTTTTTGGCCTGAAGATATATATATATATATAAGCTCTAACATTTAATTGAGTTTTTTTACTAGGACTGATAGCCTTGTCTCAACCACAATACCGATGAAATTTATTCGCCTGAAGAGAGTCAACATTGGACTCGAAACACGTGTAGCGACACAAACATAATTATGGACACTTAATGCATTATACAAAATATAAATGATATTAATAACAATAATAACATTACATCTACACTTTAAATAAAACGTTTCAGACTTCACACAATTTTTTCACATACATGAATCGCACATTGAAGATAGTATTAAACGGACATGCCTCCCAAAACTACCATACGAACGTAGGTGTCTCTCAAGGCTCTATCCTAGGTCCTACGCTCTTTCTGATCTACATTAACAATATCCTCGATGCTATAAGATCCCAAGTAGGCATGTACGCCGATGACACCACAGTTTACTTTCGCCACGATTAAAAATCCGTTATGGGTGATAAAGCGAGCCTCGCTGCCGAGCTTGAGAAGGACCTCCAGTCCGTAGTAGATTGTGTAAGAAATGGCTCGTAGATTTTAATGCTTTCAAAACGAAGTTACAATCAATTAACCATCACAGACAATCGCTGCTACCTCCCATCAGCATGGAACAGGCTTGCCTCCCTGAGAGTAAAACAGAACGCCTCCTTTACCTCACATTCTTAGCGGGCTTCAAGTGGAATGTCTATATCGAATCCATTGCTAAATCCGCTGCTATGAAAATCGGTTCTCTGTGCAGGGCCCGGAGGTTTTTCCCGCCTGAGTCCATCCTGCACATATTTAAATCTACCATCCCCCCGTGTATTGAATACTGCCGCCACATCTGATCGGATGTCCCTGCTATTTTCCTCGGGGTCATTGACAAAATACAACAGGGAATCTGTAATGTGATCGATGCCGACTTGGCAGCCCGGCTGCGGGCATTCTTTCACCGGCGTGATGTCGCATCCCTTTGCCTCTGCTATAAATACTTTTACGGCTTCTGCTCCGATGAACATAGTACACTGGTGCCCCCTATGTATGAACTTGCAGGAGATACTAGATTAGCAACTAGGTTCCACCCTTTTACAGTGAAACAGATAAAATGTAACCGCAATTTCTACTCTAACAGCTTCTTTTCTCGCACTTCCCGCCTGTGGAATTCCCTTCCAAATACTTGCTTCCCCGACAGCTACAATCTCCAGGAATTCAAATATAAGGTCAACAGACATCTATCACACTAATTTGCATCCTTTCCCTCAAGCACTCAACCCATTCACCCAACCCCATCCTCGGTATCCACATCCACTCTTTCTCATCACTTTCCCCTAATGTAACCCTCTGCGCAATAGTAGCAGTGGATTGCCTTGCTTGGGGTGAAATTGTTAAATATATATATATATATATATATATATATATATATATATATATAAGCGCTAATATTAATTGAGTCTTTTTGCTAGGACTGCTAACCTTGTCTCTACCACCCTACCGATGAAATTTATTTGCCTGCAGAGAGTCAACTTTGGACTCGAATCACACACACACACACACACACACACACACACACACACACACACACACACACAGAGAGAGACACACACGCACACACACACACACACACACACATATATATATATATATATATATATAAGCTCTAATATTAATTGAGTCTTTTTGCTAGAACTGATAGCCTTGTCTCCACCACAATACCGATGATAAACAAACATATTGCGGAATCTCTAAACTACTTACGAAATTTGAAATAAGGTGACATCAAAATGAAAGAAATAGCTCATTAAGCAGTACGCGTTATACCCTTGTAGACGCATAAGTAGAGAGTATAAAGTCTGGTGTAACATATTACTGAAGAATTTTCACTGAGTTTTGACGTCTGTATTTATAGAGACATCCAAATATCCCTAGGTCGTTTTTAGGAGAGTGGTCGTCTCGTGGATACTTTTGCTAGTACTAATTTGTCAAAGACTCTGCTTGTTGATACAGCATTCTGATTTCGAAAGTCTATAATTTTACGTCGCCAAAATCATGGTCGTGATTGATAAAGGGCTGTCAGATTTCTTTTCTAATATTCCTAAGTTGACTAGCTAGTAATCACCTTTTACAAAGAGCGGCATCCGTCTATTTGATCTTCACCCCTCCGCAGATTTACTCTTACACAAACACGCAAGCACACATATGATTCTATAAGCTTTCATGCAAACCAGACTCTTTCATTTTAATCATTTAATCCCAAGCAAGGCAGTTTTACTGCCACTGTTGCGCAGGGGGTTACATAGTGGAAAGTGATGAGAAAGAGCGGTTAGTTATAGGGGATGTCAAGACGAGGGTAATAGACGGATGAGAATACCGGCGTAATGGGTGTGGAGTGGATGGAGAAAAGAACTTAAGAGAAAGGATGCGAGTTAGTGAGATAGGAGATGTCTATTGACCTTACATTTAAATTCCTGGAGATTGTAGCTGAAAGCAAGTATATAAAAGGGATCGAACACCCTTAAAGAACGGCAACGAGTTTTCAAGTACAAATAGATATTTTAAGTAAAACATGACTGGTGTGTATGCACGATCTCCAAAACTGAGCGATCATCTTTGAAATTAGAAATTTTGCTAGAGGACGTGGCTTTGGTGGATTATAAAATCACCGACAGTCACTAAAATCTGATGGCGCCTTGTTAATGCTATGCAAAAATTAGGCAAAAAAAGAACGATAACGAGTACTTTAGTACGAATAGACATTTTAAGGAAAACATGCTGGTTTATTTGTATGTTCGACCGTTTAAGCTGAGTGACCATCCTTGAAACTCAAACTGTCGCTTGAAGGCGTGCATTTAGCTAAATATAAAACCACTAACAACCACTGAAATCTGAAGGCGCGTCGAGATACCGAAACAATTCTTTCCAAAAGCTATGTAAAGTATTAAGAAACGGAAATATTTTGTTATAAGAAATTAAAATATTACTGAACTGTTACATGATATCATTTATTGCAGTGAATGCTGCTCACAGCACGTTTCGACTACAAAAAATATTGTTCTACAGAAAGATGCTGAGAGTGCGTAAGTATGAAGAATATAAATAAAAAGGAAGTTTTAAGAAAAATGAAAACCAAAAAGAAAATTATATATCAATTCAGGCATAGAGAGTTGAAAGTTTCTGGAAAATATATAATGCAAAAAGAAGTATTGGAAAATTTAATACTCACTCGACAAAATAGGGAAAAACAGTGGAAAACAGTGATTAACCTAATTAATATGTTTGTGCAAATGGATAGCAGAGCAGACAGGGAATACTAAAAATAAACATTGCTTAGAGATACGAAAGAGAAAAAGGAATAGAACTTTGGGATCACTCGCGACCTGGAAGGACGCAGCACATAAAAGAGAAATACAAAGAAAGACAACTTGCGAATCAAAAAACCAACTAAGTACACAACCATTCGATGATGAAGCAGATCTGACCACCCATTTTATGAGGTCAAAGGTAGTCAGACAAATCTTGTGGCAAATTCGACTTCTCATCTATTCTTTCCAATCTATCTTCAAATTAAGTGAAGATTATTAACCATATGCCAATGGGCTGTATTAGTTTTCGACAACTTCAACAACAACCGACTCTTGCCCATCTGATGAGTATATAAGTGTTACGTCGGGTAACAGAATTATGTGAAATAATACAAAACAACGTAATAGTATAAAAGTAGGTGTATTGAGAGGAAAGAGAAGTATTTACAAGAGGTGAGGATTAGTAGAATACAGAACAAGGTAATTAGTATATAGTATCGTCGTAGAGACGTGATAGATTGACTAATAGAACACTTCCGGTGCAATACTGGAAATACCCGACTGAGTCACTCACTCGACTTCCTTACTCGACTTCCTTCCTCGACTTCCTTTCTCGAGGTATAATCACTACTATTTTATATAGTGATTTGAATAGTCCATTTCCGTGGAAAGGTGGAGACGCCCCAACAATAAGACAATCCTCTATCAAAACCATATTATTATATAAACAATATCCTATATTCTAATGAGTTCGACGCCCAACGAACGTCTTACTATTGTGCTCCTGGGTTCAAATTAGTAAACGTCTCTAACGGCGAATTTGTCAGAGTAACGGTTAGCAAAAGAGTTTACAGATAATACGCTAGTGTCATGAAGTTGATCTTCTTACTATTATAGATATGTTTGGGCACTTTTGCTTGGTGTAATGGTTAGCAAGCTTGTCTTGCTAGAACATATTACAACTGAGTAGCGAGTTCGATTCTTCTTTCGGCCTTGTGCCACATCTAAGCGGAGCTTAGAAAATCAACGATTATAATTATGTTATCAACTGAGTAACTGAGTATAGAGATTTACTATTAACTTTAATACATCGAATCAATAGCTGCATCTGCTACAAAAAAATTTGGTCACCGTGTCGTGCCAAAAAACAGTTTCCGTTAGAGTCCATCTTACGCATTTACAACTCTACCATTCGTCCATGCATTGAATTCTGCTTCCATATCTGGTCTCCTGCTCCTGCTATTCATCTCAAGCGCCTAGTAAATAACTGTATGACGTAGGTAGATATATGCAGATAACTGATCCAAGATGAGAAATAAAAGATAGTCTCTCTCAGAATCGTACATAAGATTGTAAGTGCCACGTTTTAGGTGGCTGGCCCCAGCTCACCCCTGCGCATTAGCTAGAGAGCAATTAATGAAATACGAACTTGAATGTAAACTTACATATTTGTTAGGGCGCCACTCTTATTTTGACTACAAATGGACTGTTCCCATTGCTATATATAGCAATGGTGGATTCTCTATAAGGGAGTCGCAGAGAGTCACTTGAGAGTCTCTAATGAGTTACTGAAGACTCAGTGCAAGTCAGTGAAGAGTTAGTCACACTTCCGGTGGCGTACCGGAAGTAATCACTTATACACACGTCTTACGACGGATTGGACTCTTGTATCTTTCTATTGTAAATATTACTAATCACTTCTGTACATACTAACCGTCTTTCCACGGAATACAACTTATATTCTGATTCTGTTGTTGAGTTATTTATTTATACCTGGCGACATAACAATATTAGTGATTAAGTCACGTATTAAGTGTGGTGATCACGATTCACACGTGCAGTACAATATTAATGTGTTCAAATCTAAGCTTAGTTGTTGTTTTTCCCATATATACACATAAGCTGTGCCTCCTACTCTGTAACCTCATACTTCGAATGGTACCCACGCCTTGCATAGGGTAAAGCCTACTAAAGAAATAAATTTCGAGGTAATTTTCATATAAGTATATATATCATTATTAAAATTACCTCGAAACATATAATAACCTTCTTCCCACTCAATCAAGTCCCTTTCGAGACATGATCGCCCAAGCGTGTATAAGATGTGGCACTTAACTGACTGATACTATATCATCTATAGTTCTGCTTGTCAAAGTTTTCAGAATTAAGTTCTCCGTACCAAAGTTTTTTCCTCGTCAAAATTTTTCTTGCATATTTAAAAATAAAGTACCATTTGTCCGTGCTTTGGATAATGATACCATATCTGGTCTAGGGATCCTGCCGTATATCCCGAGTTTCTTGAGAAATCCAAAGGAGGATATACAGAAGCAGCATCATAGCCCGGCGTTGCCTGTGCAACTCAGAACACTACAATGTTTACAATACACACACAAACATCAAAGCTTGTGATGCAATAATGTTTATAATATTAAATGAATAAATTCCTTTAAAATTCGGTTATATATAAAAAAAATATATAAAAAGTTGTTGTTTAAAAATTGTTAAAAAATTCCATTAAAAAATATTTTCTTTTTTTTTTGCGTGAGCGTGATTTAATGTTTTTTTGCGTGAGCGTGATTTAATGGTTTAATGTGTGGCATTGTAAACAACATTGCGTTTGTTTTTGTTTCAAAATTACGGGGAAAACTATTTACGATTTTGTTGACTAAATGAGTTTAACATAAAAATAAAAATTATTTATCAAAAATATATTGTCTAAACAAATCATTTCAAATTGTCTGTTGTTTATAACCAAGTTTCGTTAATCTTTGTTAATTTACGTATATATATATATATATATATATATATATATATATATATATATATATATATATATATATATATATATATATATATATATATATAGTTTGTAACCCTGGGTTTCACGTTTTTGCGATCGCCAGACAAACTGATTAATTTTTTTTTAAATTTGTTATATTCGTGTATTTTTGTGGAAGTGGGGGAAATCTGTCGTCACGACAGACGCAGACATATATATATATATCTATATCTCTATATATATACATCTGTGCACCCATCAACGCGCGCAAGGACACACACACACACACACACACACACACACACACACACACACACACACACGCACGCACGTGCGTTCGGTCACTGAGACTTGCATAAACATACACATGCGAATCGTGCGGGGTTCGATATATATATGTATATGTGTGCCGTTGCACACATACATACTCATTTGGTTGGTGTATTCGAATGGTGTAGCGATGTCAACGTTAACGAGCGAATAGTTGTCGATTTCTCATACGTACATATGTACTTTTGATGGGTTCTGTGTGAAACTATGGTAGGTAAGAACTGCTATTATTTTATTTAAGTCTGTATTGTTATTTTTTGTTTAAAAGTCGGTTATTGGCTTGTTTTATTATTTTTTGTGTTTGCGTATATTTAAATGGTAGAAATTCTAATTTGTAATGCTTGTTAGTGTTTATTAATTATTAATTTTACTATAGTAGAGACGTGTGATGTTTTTTTTCGTTTGGTATAAATTGTGATAATAGGTATTTATTTTCATGTCTGCATTTGGAAATTAGTTCTGATCTCGTGTTTAGTAAGTTCTTTTGTGGGGTATGAGATATAATTGCTACTTTCTCATGTAGGCATTTTTTGTAATGTTATTGTAAGCAGGTGCTTTTTTCAGTATTTCTCAGCTTATTGTTGGTGAAATATTTCTGTCTTTTAGACGCCATACGTATGTTGATAGTGTAGTGCTGTTCAAGTATTTTCTGCTGGAGAATGACAGATTGTGGTTGTTATTTCTTTTCTTAAATGGTCCCTCAGTGGTACCGATGTAGTACATTGTGTTGTTGTTTGCACTTACCTTGGCTTTATATACTATATTTGTTTGCTGGCAATTTCTCTGGAGTGGGCATGTAGTTCTGTTTCTGCAGTTGCATTGAGCTTCTTCGATTGCATTATTGTAGTTTGTTAATTTTTTGTTGTGGCTTTTTATTATTTTTGTAATATTTTTTGTGCAGCTGTAACTAATTTTGACGTTGTTTTTGTTGAATATTTTTGCTAATCGGTTTGTCACCGGGAAGTGTTTTTCTATTAAATTCAGGAATGTCTTACCTATGTTTGTTTTGACGGCTTTGTTGTATGGTGGATTAAACCAGATATTTCTTTTTCTGTTTTTGCTTTTTCATTGCGGAGGTGTATATTGTAGTTGTTGTTTATATCCACATTTCTTCAGTGATTCGTCGTATGATGTTCTTTTGTTATTGAAAATTTGTATGTTAGATGAATTCTCAGATAGTCTGCGGCTGATTGATATGGGTATTTGTTTGATGATTGAAGGTGGGTGGTTGGAGGATGCGTGTACGTAAGTTGGATCGTCATTATCTTTTCTGTATGGTTCATATGTATTTTTGTCCAAGTTAAGGGTGACATCTAAGAAGTTTACTGTTTTTATACCTGCTTTTATTTCTAATTTGAATCCAATGGATTTTAGAGCGTTTACTATTTCTCCTAAATCTATCTAATTTGGGACCATTAGGTTCCCTTATCAGGATAAGTCCAGCATCTCTGTATAGTCCCGTGTCCTTTTTCTCTAGGATTCTGATTCTTTAACACCTAGCCAGGGCTATACGGCTATACTAAAAAAGAAATCAACATGAGAAAACATGGAAATTACTGAAAGTGTCAATGTTGGAGAACTATGTTTGTGCCAAAAACATCAAATAAACTTGGCATCTCTATTAAAAAAAACGGAATACCGAAGGTTTAAAATGAATTTAAAAATGAAAAATAGTCCATGAAATTTTTATTTTACTTCATGTCAGGTTCAGCTGTGATGATGAACGCTAAAAGAAGGTTCTGTAGGACGATTGAAATCAAATTAGGTTTCATATAGTACAATTGCTAACCCGACGCCATTTTATGCTATTTTTTATTCAGTACTAAGCACAAGTGTCTCTCAAAGTATGACTTAATGAGATCGATGAAAGTGTGTCAGAGGAGGAAGTAAAACGTGCATATTATGAGGATTTCTTTTTTATTTTATCCCCAACCACAGCGATAATAGTCCTGAGAAGCAAGGCGTTACTGCATTGAAAGAAAATGGGAAGATGTTAATTGAAGTAACCAGAATCCTAACTCTTAACAGGAAACAAGAAAAAAAATAACTGAGATATGTGTTCTACAAAGGAACAATTTTGAAATCAGAATTGTTCATATAACTATTTTTTTTTACATTTTTCAACACTTTACTGATTGAAGATAGAAGCATTTCAAAATGGTAATTGTACGAAAGAGAATTCATTGACCTCGAACGATGTCTCAATTTGGCCCGACTTTACCAGTATCCTCGTGAATGACCGCTACACCGAGCGCACATTCCATGAAAATAGGTAGTGTTAGAATCATATATCAAGGTGGAAATATTAAACTGAACTTCTTTTTTGATATATTATACTTAATAGTGCTGTTAATATGTGTCGTTAAACATCTCTTAAACAAATCCCGAAAAAAATGTTTTTTGAGATAAGTTTCATCCGTTTCTACTTGTTTTTTCGTTTTAGTTTTTTTTTATTTAGTTTTTTTTTTGGGGGGGGGCTCATTTTTATTTATTTATTTTTTTACTCTGATTGCTATTGCGAAAAGGCTGAGAAAAAATATTCATCGGCGCGACATGACATTCAAGTAAAATGACAAATGCGAATATATACAATGCAATCTTTTATACTTAAAGCTTTTTAGTTTTCAAGTTTATTTTTTTCCTTTTTAAAAGATTTTATAGAATTCCTAAACATTGAATTCTCCCAAATAGAACAACAGAAAAGAGTATTAAATATAAGATAAGGCTTTTCTCAAACAAATGTAAGTGATAAATAAATTAAAAAAATATTAAGGGAAGAAAATTCAGTCATGACGTAAAACAGAAAACAAAAGCTGTGTACTACTTCGTTAGAGAAATTACAGTGAGAAAAATAAATTATTTTATAAAATGCTTTCTCATTTCTAAACACGTGAAACGACTCAACTTTGTGTAACGCTTAGTTAGCGTGCCTAGCTAGATCTGTTAAAACTAAGTAGTGAGTTCCTTCCTCCTTGGGTGCTCATTAATCTTGGCCTTGTGACTCAACTAATGTATGCTTTCGTATGCACTTCGGCGTTGTTTAATGATTAACAAGCTTTTCCTTTCTCACCACCTTTGCAACTGTATTCACACATGTGTGTCCCATCCTTTTCTTGCCCTTTCTCTGACACACCTGTAACTGGTTCGTTTGTCTCTTCACCCTCTTCCTGTCTAAAATTTTACTTTTATGTTGGCCCCCCTGCGCATCGGTGGCGGTACCGCCTTGCTTGAGAAGAAGCGATTAAAAAAAAGAAGAGTTTGATTCGTAATCAGTGATCCTCACTCTCGTCCTTGTGCAAATTCTACGCTGAGAAAATGATTTGGATCACTTTGGCCTGCTGCAATGGTTAGCAAACTTGTTTCGCGAGAGCAATTATGAGTGAGTTCGATTCTCACTGGGTACCACATAATTTCGGTCTGATGCCACATCTAAGCTAGGCTTAGAAAATTACTATTCCTTCACACGTGTTGTCACTTACATAAATAATCTTTTTTCTTTTTTTTTCTTTTTTTGTATGTGGGGGTCATTTTTCTCAGATTTATTTTATATTTATATGTATAGGTAAGTTTTTTTGTTTTATATGAGTACATATATACTTACCTGGAACATCCGGGGGAGTTTAAAACATATTAACCTGAAGCCATTCTGGGGTTGTTTTGCCCAGGCAGTACCTCTCCTTCGAAAGGGGGCTAGGTATTTTGCCAGGCACTTGAGGCGTATTCAAAAAGGAAAGTCTAGGCAATTTTTCCACGGTATAGCCGGCAAAGTCACTTTGTGTCACATTCGGTAGCCACGGGGGCACGCTAAAAGTAGTAAATTCAGGAAAATAGTCAAAGACGGAAAGCGAAGAAATGTTACGATCATAGTACAAATGATCATCCATAAAGGTTGATGTGCCTCTAAACAAAATCAACTAAACCTAACTAAAATTCTTTGTTCTTTCGAAGTTGAGAATCTAGTCAAGATAAATGCATAGTTAATGTAATTTCTTGTATAAGCTATTTTAAGTTCGCAACCAAGAAACTTGTATATAATGTTTCTATAAAGTGGCAATTGCCACTTTGCAGAGACAGCTTTTAAGTTTATGAGATGGTCTCCACCAGTATCTTTAGAATTATATTAATTCAAATACGAGTCTGATGTTTATCCCTAAAAGGGCTGCATCTGAGAATAAAAAAATTAGATTATATTTCTCAAGTGGTATATCAACCTCTGAGGCTCATTTAATTCCAAACACATGTATTTAATATGCGCGGCGTTTATGTAAAATTAACATTCAATACATAGTGTGTGAGTTGTTTTGTAATTTGGTATTTCAACTGAATGAAACGTTTTGTAGGTGAATTCTTAAGATTATTAATTTCTGAAGTTGTACTTAAATATTCTCGAATGATTTTATTTTTAAGTATCGTCTTTTGTTGATACTTAAAACCAATGGTTATTCTAATCTTTTATTACTGATTTACTTTAATATCTTGTAGGTTTTCTTCCGGTCTCTACCATCAACACAATGAATTCTGCGTATGTATCCAAGATTGTGTCTACCACTAATACGCGATAGTAAGAATTCTAGTTTCACTTAGGGTTGCATCGATGTAAAGTTTAAATCGATCCGGTGATAAAAACGTATCTTCTCGCAAACTATTTTTGTGTACTTGCTAAATTCATTTTCTCTGCTTATGCACAAAGTTTAAATACAGGATCTTTTAGTTGTTAGCGGAAAGAGTAACTGAGAAGTGCTTCTATTTCGGGACGTGAGGAACAGTCAAGTACAGAATTTATAAAAAGCCTTCGAAGGTTAAACAGAAATGCCAACGCGCAAAAGTAAAAGAAATTAAGAAGCAGGAAAGTTTCTTTGTTTTGTTTTTTTTTTAACGTAAAAAACTATCTACGCAAAGCGTTCGAGAAAGTACGCCACAAAACTTGATAGCAATCCTCAGCAACCTTGACATGTTTTGGAAAGACATTAGAATTATCAAGAACCTCTACTAGCAGCAAACCGCCTGCATACGGACAAGAAACGAATTCAGCAGATATACAAGAAGAAAGGGGCGTAAGACAAAAATGTGTCTTTTCACCGGATCTATTCAACTTGTACAGCGAGACTATTCTGGGGGCCCTAGAAATCATGCCAGGATTCGTCATCGGCGGCCGCAGTTTGAACATTATAAGATACGCAGATGATACAATGCTGATAGCAGACACGTAAAGAAAAGAAGTCCTTCTACAGAAGGTAACTGAAGAAAGAGAAAAAAAAATACAAGTAAACTACAAGAAAACAGAACGCATTTTCTTCAGCAAAAAGAGAAACCCTAAATGCCAACAACAGGCGGGTGATATTAAAATCAAGCAGGTACAAAAATTTAAATACCTTAGAAGTATTATAACAGAAGACGGAAAGTGCGACACTGGGATCCGAAGGCGAGTCGGCATGGCCAAGGATGCATTCCAAAAGCTGACTATAGTATTTAGAGACAGGAAAATTTCGCTAGAAACAAAGAAGAGAGTACTGGATTGCTATGCGATGCCTGTTCTTTAGTATGGAAGTGAATGCTGGACAAGATCATCGAAGGTTAAGAAAAAGCTTGAAGCAAATAAAATATGATTCAACAGAAGGATGCTGCGGATATCATGGATCGAGCATGTGAGCAATGATGAGGTTTTAGAAAGGCTGGAAACGAAAAATAAATAAATACTGTGCACCAAGAAATGGCAGCTGAAGTTGCTGGAACAGGTAATCAGAAAGAAGGGCTTGGAGAATTCGATATTCACAGGTCAGATAGATGGAAAGAGAGACAGGGGAATGCAGCGTGTAGCAAACTTGACCGGCTTGAGTAATGGGATGGCTAAGAGACGTTTAGATGGGGTAACAGAAAAAACGCACTAAGAGTCACCAGGAATAGAGAGACGTAGAAGGCCACGGTCACCTACGTGCTAAAAGGACATGGTACAGAGAAAAAAAAAGAATAGAATGTCTGCTTTTCAGCGATGATTGGTTGATATTTGCGAGGTTATTGCCTTTACGTTTATGATTCGATTCCTCTTGATGGATTTGTTAAAGACTGACTTATGTTGGTACTAGCAGTATAGCCCGGCATTACATGGGTGTAATGAAAGACTTAGAAAGATTTCTTTCCAGTTAAAGCAAAACCGTAGACTGAAAGAAAAATCAATGGATGTAAGTCAAATTTTGATTTCCTGGTATCGATATCAAATAAGTTTTTTTCGTAAACTGAATTCTGAAGGCTAAATAAGTCCTATGAGTAAGTGGTATCATGGCTGAGACTAAGAACTACAGTTATACCTGCTTAGAGCCAAACCCGAATCAAAAAGTAAAATAAAAGGGCTGAAAAAATACAAACATGCAGGCAGATAAACAGACACACACAAACATCTTGCCTTATATATATATATTATCGATTTTCTGCACTATTGTAACAAGTGCAGCCTTGAAACTTCTTAATATCGTTTCTTATGTCTTTGTCTATGAGTGTATCCAATTTAATTAAAATCAGACCACTCCTTCTATAACCCGATTTTCGATATTTAGCGGTGGGTACCTCGACACAAAATCTAACTAAGAACACTCGCAGACGCTTATACTACAACTGTGTAAATTATCAAGAAAATCGGTCCAGCCGTTTCGGAGTCTATAGGTAACGGATACACACACACACAGACACACAGACACACATACACACAGACACATACACGCACACATACACAGACAAAGTTCCATTTATAAATAAGTTTAGATAGATTAGATATGGTATTTGGCTTTGTGATGTGTTCATATGTTATATTTTATCATTTCCTCCCAAGAAAGACAGGACTGCCATTAGTATGCAGGGGGTTGCAGTGAGAGAAATGACTGGGTACAGGGGGGATATTGAAGAGGAATAAAGATGAATGGAATTCAAGACTAAAGAAATCGGTAGGTGACGTTGCAATTAAATTTTTGAAAATTCTAGCTATCAGAGAAGCAAGTAAACGGTGGGAAATTCCACAAGCGGGGAGTGCGAGGAAAATAACTGTTGAAGTAGAAGAGGGGCTAAAAGGGTTGGGCCTAAATGCCAATCTAGTAGCACGCTTAAATTCACACGGGCGAAGCAGAAGAGAAAAAAGCCCATCACAGCAGTTTATATGGAAGTATTTGTGGAAAAGACAGAGAAAAATCACGTCACGTCAGTGAAAAAAAGACTACAGTCGAGATGCCAAATCAAGACCGATTACATTGCAGATCTTTCTTTTAAATTTGTCAAGAACCTCGAGATGAATAGTAGGAGCTCCCGATTAGATATCGCAACAGTATTCAATTCACGGACGAATGATAGATCTATAAATGTGCAAAATAGATTCTGACAAGAAAAGCTTTTTGGCCCGACACAAAGTAACCAACACTCCTAACAGTAGAGACAGATATAGACCTGATGTATTCGTTCTATTTCAGGTCAGTTGAAAAGGTGAGGTCAAGATGGAATAGTGTTTTGCGCTCAAGGAGATTTGCAGCAGCCATGCTGTTATTTTTGTTTTCATAATCATATCGCCCCAAGTAAGGCATTTTACTGCCACTGTGTTGCAGGGGGTTACATAGGAGGAAAGTTATGAGAAAGAGTGACAGGTTATAGTGTCAGGAAGTGGATAAGAGAAGGATGAGAATACTGATGAAAGTGGAGTAGACTGAGAAGGAAGTATGAGAGAGAGGATGCAGGTTAGTGAAATAGGAGATGACTATTGACTTTACATTTAAATTCTTGGAGATTATAGCTGTTGAGAAAGCAAGTAAATGGAAGGAGATTCCACCGGCGAGAAGAGCGAGAAAAGAAGCTGATGGAGTAGAATTTACGTTTCCAATTTATTTGTTTTACAGTAAATGGGTGGGACTTAGTTGCTAATCTTGTGGCTTGAGTAAATTTATATATAGGGGGCACCAGTGAGCTAAGTTTATCGAAGCAGAAGCCGTGAAAGGATTTGTAGAAGAGACACAGGGAAGCCACATTGCGCCGGTGAGAAAGTGACTGTATCCAAGCTGCCAAGTAGGAATCTATCACATTACAGATTCTCTGTTGGATATTGGTGCGCAGTAATGTTTTTCTATGATGTTTAAAGAAGAGCAGTTTTGTTTAGGAGGCATTAAAATTTACACGCCATTTCTTGTTCATGTTAAACATTGATTGGAACAGCGGCCAGGTATATTTTGTCATCCATGGCAGATTTCCTATTTAGACGAGAATAAATAGTGGGGTCATCTTTATAGATAGATACTTGGGAACTGATAACACCATTGATGAAGAGTAGAAACAGCGTAGGATCTAGAATAAAGCTTTGAGAGACACCCATGTTCCTGTGAAATGATCTAGAACCTTTCCCGTTCAAAACGACCCTCACTTCACAAATCGAGAGAAACGATTGGATTAAATCAAACAATCGTCCATAAATACAGTAGCCCTGGAACTTGCACACAAGACCATCATATCAATCCCTGCAAAACGATTTCGGGATATCAAGAGCAAAAGCTCGTGCTTTGCCATAATTATCAAGAGCCTGATATACATATTCAGTCATGGCTGTTAGTTTATTGGCGGAAAACCTGGAAAAGCGGAAGTCATATTTTTTGTCAGTGAGACGGTTGTGAGAAGTGTGGTTCTGAGCTACTGGACAAATGTAGATATTTTTATAGATCTATAAGCTGTTAATATCGCTCGCAATAAACCACAATTTGATGTCGCTTTCTTTTTTCTTTTTGTAAATAATATTCATGCTATTTCTTCTTCATACTACATAGGTATACTACATATATCAATTACATAGATAGATAGATAGATAGATAGATAGATAGATAGATAGATAGATAGATGCATGTGTCATTAAATAATATCGACAAGTTTTGTCTATTTATTTTATGTAAATTTTTTTTCATATTGTCTGATAAGCTTAATAGCATTATCATTAAAGAAAGAAAATCACAATATTGATACATAATTTATTTTATAATCTAAACTAAGCTTTCGGCTAACATAAGCCATTTTCAAAGATATCAATTACATTAACAATTCATGAGTAAACAAAAATGACAATCTGTTTATATATATTTATATGTTCATATATATATATATATATATATATATATGTTGTGGATTCCGGGTGAAGAACCGCACAAATTAATGAACAACAAAACAGATATGGAGATGGATAAGTAGGTTAAATTCAACATAATATACTAACTTGAACGCAAATTAGTAACTCCAGGAATACTATTAGTAAGAAATAAATATATACAAGTCTTGAAGTGAAGTCGTTGGAAATAGTATATCCGTGTATATTATTCTAGCTGAGTGGAGCTCAGAGCTATTCTGACTTCTGATTCGGTAATCTCTGGGTAACTTCGATATCTCTCGGTAACTTACGTATCAGTTCCGGTACTCTCCGATAACTCGCACGGATCTCTACGATTACTGTCAACTCTCTCTCTCCCTTCCCCCTCTCTCTCTCTCTCTCTCTCTCTCTCTCTCTCAACTCCTGTTCTCTCTATGGCAGGAGTATATGTATACTCAGTCGAGTCCATTCTCATATACAAAGGGGAGATCCCACAACAATATCTATAGCAGATTTCATATTTGGACAGGAGTAAATGGTGGTGTCATCTGTATAGATAACTACTTGGGAACTGATGACTTCACTGATGACGAGCAGGATCAACGTAGGAAATAAAATAGAGCTTTGAGAAACATCTGGGTTAGGCTGAAAAGCTCTGGTAGCTTGCTCGTTCAAATCGACCTTCATTTCACGATTCGAGAGGAGCGATTGGATTAAAGTAAACAACTGTCCAAAAATACAGTAGCATGCACAGAAGGCCATAATCTCAAACCTTGTCTTTTTGTAACCTCTTTAAAAGATATAGCAAAGATTATTGTATATAAATTTAAACTAGATATAGAAAAATATATGCTGACTAACATTCTAAAAAATATACTTACTATTATATTAGTGATGCTATTATTTTTAAAGCAAAAACTCTATGGAAATAATTTTTTTTTCATTTCGTTAGTGATATCTGAAAATTGCCTTTTCCAAGACTATGAAATGAAAATACGTTAATTCCAATAACCAAGAAGCTTTTTTTAATTAATCTTTCATTATATGGCATTGTATTTCTCCATTTGAAGATTTTGTTCATTAAGTTTTCTACAAAATCTGCTACAGAATGTGCGTTGTGGTGCAGTGTATATAGTCTCGGAACGAGAAATACCAGGGAAAAGGTATTAATCCGTCTCTTCCCTCCAGTAATGGGTTAAATAACAGAGCAGATTGGGTTCTATAGCCTTGGCTGGCAACCATTCAACTGCAGAAAATAATGGCAGCCTCATGTGGAATAATTTTCTGCCCAGTCAGTCATGTCTCTTTTGAGACATGATCGCCTAAGCGTGTTTCACGTTTGGCACTTTTCTGACAGACTGACTGACTGACTGATGTCTCCATTCATTAAAGGTGCAGTGTGATGCCATAGATATCGACTTGGAATGAAAAATCGGAGAGCCAAGTTCACATTCCAGTTGAATGAAAACGAATTAACCCATCTCTTCTCCCTCCTGCTATGCGTTGAATAGCTGGACAGACTTGGCTCTGTAGTCTTCTCTAAGCAGTCTATTGCCGAAAGAACTGGCAAACTACTTCGGGAAAATCTTCTAATCAGTCATAGATCGAAAGTGACATGATTGTCCAAGGGTGATTCATGTATGGCACTTAACAAACTGACCACCATTCATACCTTTATCTTTTCTTTCGCCATCATCTCATTCATTTCTCATTTATATGTTAAAAAATAGGCAAGAAAATTAAAAAGACGATGTCAATGTCTTGGATATTTGTGAAAGCTTTATCTGCAGAGCTTTTCTATTTGAACACAAAAATCCATAGAAGTTGGATTTTATCGCTGTAAAAAGTAAAGTTAAGGGGACAATGTGCCATTCAAACAGGAGAATTTATTTACTTACTCTGTTGTTAATTATTAACATTTTTAATTATTTCCTATTTTATTGAAGTTTAAGTTTCAATTTATTTTGCAAAATATTTTTATTATAACTATTCTTTACACCTTTAAAACCTCGAACAACAACTTTAAATGAAAATCATCGTATAAAATTCCTGTAAAACCTTCGTTTTTTATTAAGTTTTCTAAAAAGCCTGCTACAAAATGTAGCAAAGAAAAGTGAAAAGAAAGGATTAAATATAAACTAAAAAACTGAATTCATGGTCATCGGCACAAAGAGAAGCCCAAAATGACAACTACAAATCGGGGATACTATAATCTAATTTTAAATACCTGGGAAATGTTCCAGCCGAGGACGGAAAGTGCGACACTAAGATCTGAAGGCTTATTGGCCTGGACAAAGGCTGGAAAGAGTAATGAGAAACATTGGAAACAAAGAAAAGAGGACTGGACTATCACATTATATATGCCCTCCTATATGGCAGCAACTACTGGGCAATCTCCTCCATGGTAAAGGAAAACCTCGAAATAACAGAACTGTGGATTTACAGAAGGATGCTGAGAATACCATGGACCGATAATGTGAGAACAACAAGGTTTTGGAAAGTATGGAAACGAAAAGAAAACTTATACTTAAAATCAGGAAGAGATAACTACAGTTTCTGGGACATGTAGTCAAGAAGGGAGATCTGGTACTCACAGGGTGAATAGAAAGAAAGAGAGACAAGGGCAAACAGCGCGTGACATACTTAATGGGCTTAAGCAAATGGAAATCAGAGCAGGGCTAGGGGGAAATATCGAGACAAAATATATTAAGAGCTACAAGGGACAAGAAAATGTAGAGGCCCGTGAATGCCTAGGTCATCAGGGTCACAGTACATTAGAGAAGAAGACAATTTATTGATTTTATAGACTCTGTCCTAATAAGAGAGAAATAGGATGAGTTACTTCTTAGCAACTTGGGCAGTTGAACTGGATGAACAGAGTTCAAATTCCAGCTTGTGCAGCTAGTTCATGCTTGTTTTTAGACTTTTAAGAAAGCCGAAATCCCTCGTTTCGCTCTAACAATCCTCTCTATTATAATAAATACCGTTCGGAAGATATATATATATATATATATATATATATATATGTGTGTGTGTGTGTGTGTGTGTGTGTGTGTGTGTGTGTGTGTGTGTGTGTATAACATAATATAATATAATATAATTATATAGTCATATAATTATATTATATTAAGCTCTATAATACTCATTATATTGAATACTTTATAATAAAATAAATGCCAAAGTACTCAAAATAAAAATAAAAAACCTTGAATCCTCTTCACTTGGAATTATATATATATATATATATATATATATATATATATATATATATATATATATATATCCCTCCTGTCACACTGATAGAGAGGAAGACAATAGCGAGGCAGTGTCCGGTCAGTTCATTAGAGAATTAATAGCGAAGAAGCGTCGGTTTAGTTGATTCTCTTTACTGGCAGTTATTAAAATTTACTACCAATTATGAAAGCTCTAGCAGCGCGTTCGCTCTTTAAGCAACCCTTTACAGTAGACTCAATAACAGAATAGCGAGAGAAACCTATGAAGAAGAAGTCCAAGAAAAGAAGCTGAAACTTCGTAAACTAAAAGTCGAATCAAGTAAAAGAAAATAGCAAGAATAAAAAAAAGGGTGGTTGGAGAAGGCTTACTGGGCGAAAGGCGTGTCTTGGTGGGAAATCATCTGTCGATGCGACAGACTGGCCAGTTGTTAGTAGCGCCGGGGCGTAACCATCAGGTCAAAAAGCGGCGCACACTTGTCTGAAACAATCACCCTACTAATAGTAATTAGCGAGAAAAGAATTAAAAGCTAAAAGAGAACTGAAAGTTGAAAATAAGAGAGAATAATTGGGTGAGAAATTAACTTGGATAATAAGAATGTGGACAGTTATAGAGAAATATGGGATCCGATATTAAAGAAATTCCCTAGTATTACGTTAAGGAAATATTCTAATAAATTGGTAAGCAGTGATAGGTACTTTAATATTCATTACTGTAATAGTAGCAGCAAAGTGGAAATGTTAAACGGGGATCGGTTGAGGGAAATTTTGACAAGTTGCACATACAAAAAAAGAAGTTACCATACAGTGTCTACTTTCCTGTGAAACCAAACCTATTACCCCCAGCGGAAGAGAAAAGAACAGTGTCCAAGAAGGACAAGTCCTGAAAAAAAAATACCCCCATCTACACACACACACACACACATACAACCATATTTTGTATTCTTTTTCAGGTTGACAGAAGACACATTTTGTTGAACTTTTTTATTGAAATTGCATGCTTAGTTTTGAATAAAATATATACAGAACGAAAAGTAAAAAAAAAAAAAGAGAAACTTTTTGCAGTTGTCTGCAGAGCCTTTTTAATAAAGGGCGTTTTATTGAATTTGCATGGTTAGGTTTTAATAAAATATAGGCAGAAACAGGAGTGGAAAAAAAGAACTTTTTCCAGAGACTTTTTTTGTAAATAACTTTCCGCTAAAAAAAAATGAAAAAAAAGAGACACAAAAGAACTTTGTAAAGTTGTATGTTTAAATAGTGTTTTGGATTTGTAATGTCATTTAATGCTTAAACGACAAGATGGGTAAGGGAGGAATGTAACCCTATTTCTACATATGAAAAAAATGTAATTCTTAGTTTAATACGACGGAGCGAAAGAAATTATTATTAGTGGTATTGTTGATTTTGCAGTTAATTTAAATCACGATATGAGCACTGATTAGAAATATTTAATACTTAGATGCTTGTAAAATCTGGAAAATAGAAAAACTAGCTGAAAACTGGGGAGAAAGGAAAATATATATTTTTGCATTGTTATTCAGAAGCGAATATTTCGGTCAGTGGAAGTGAGAAATGGCGATAGTCAAAACAAATTGTCAAAAAATTTTGATGAGTTTAAAAAGGTCAGAACTTTGGCTATGAGAATGAGAATGAATTATAAATCTTACTGAAGTTAAAGTTTCCAAAATAAAGTCTGGATTTGCTGACGTAATCAGTTGAATTAAGAAGAAGAGGACGAAGAAAGATTACGTCAGAGGAGATATTGCCGTTCATTGCTTGAACCAAACCCCCACCTTGAAATATGTAGATGGAAATAATCTCATTGGTCAAGAATTTGATTTGCATAAAGATACCCCGGGTCTCTTTGCATCCCCCAAGAGAATTTGGGACAAGTATAAAAATCCAGATCCCAATGAGAAAAATCAGTTTCAGAGCTACCGAGTGAAATAGACCAAACGAACCCACTACCGCCGTCGCCACCTACCCTCTTCCGCTTCACTACGGCTATTTCCGTAAAGCTTAGATAAAGAGCCCTGAAATAACAATTTGTCTTTAAAAGTAATTGGGAAAATTGAAAGCTCTGATTATACTAAACGAATCTTTCGATCCGTTGTGAAAATTGAATTCGACAATTGTACATTCTGCTTTTGTTTATTAATTATTTTTTTTATATATAAAGACTTTTTCTGCAACTCATACAGGCGTCTTCGAACTTTATCATTTTTTTTTTTATGCCGTGTTTATTTTATCACCACAAGTGTACACGTGTGTTCGGTCTGGTTTGAGGTGGTAGAGAAACGGCTACCGGGTTTTCAATGTGTCTTTCCTGAAATCAAAATATACAGCGTGGGCAGAAGATTTCACCGTTTTAGTCTATTAAAAGTCTTGAGAACCGTTTTAGTCTATTAAAAGCCTTGAGGACCAGCTACTGTTACGAGGCCATCATCACAATTAGCAACCCGAGAGCGTCGTCATAACTGGTGCCGTTTCGACAGCATCACCTTTGACTAAGGTTCCGGTCATCAACAGGTTCCCGGGTTAGGGTTAGACTCAGGGACCGACCGGAAGACAGTGTTATATATATATATATATATATATATATATATGTGTGTGTGTGTGTGAGAGAGAGAGAGAGAGAAAGAAAGAAAGAAATGAATAGCTATATGTATATATAAATACAGAATATTGAAGACATATAACTGAAAAATAGCAGGCAAGAAAGTGTTTGCATACATGTCTTCCCATTAATATATACCACTACAGATATATCCAGATTATTTGAAGCATCTAAACACATAGATGTATTTCTAGAGCATGTAACCAAACAAAGCATGTCATTTACGAATATTTTGTCGACAAAATTTGTTGCTTTAAATATACCAACGTTTCCATTAAAAAGCACTCGTAAAATATGTTCACATTATATGCAAGGCATCCACCACGCATGCGCACGCGCGTATACGCAGTACTGCATACAGTATTTAGATGTTGATAAACTTGGATCCATGTCTTCTGTTATCATGGAAATTTCTTCTTCTTCTTCTTCTTCTTCTTCTTCTTCTTCTTCTTCTTCTTCTTCTTCTTCAAACAATGCAATTCATCCTTGCTTCAATTAGCATGTAATTCAAATATGGCATCTATTTACGCTGCTATAGATGTGCACATTTAAGCAAACCAGTTTGTTGCGAGAAAGAGAGCGCCCGCGTGGACACAGACAATAGCAAGGAAAACTAATATAAAAAATCCTTTTTATTCATTTATTTATTCTTTTCCTCAATTCACTCCTTTCATGTTTCATTCCTCTAGCCCTCTTTTTTTCATGCATCTTACTTGCGTTCATTACGCTTCTTATATACCGGATATTTTAAACTGAAACGACCTGGTTATTCATTTTTACTTTCTCTAGAATTTGCACATACATTTATTGCTTTTCTTCATGTTTTGCCTTTCTCCGGGTTTCTTCTGTGTCAACTAATGATGACAAAGTGTAAAATAAATGTATTTACTATTTCTTCTCTCTCCTCAAATGGAGCATATCTCCCGGTTCAAATTCCCCTCCATTCTTTTTAACAAGAACAGAGATTTATTCCTTAATATGTCGATTCACTATTACGCAGAAGGATACAGGGATCAAAAGTGAAGAAGAAGGGAGGATTGCTGAATGGACAAAAGAGGAACAGGATTCAAGAAGGCAGGAGATGGTGATTGACGTTGCATTTAAGCACTTGATTGTAGTTATCAGCAAGTATACGGGAGGGAACTCCACAAAGGGGAAGTTCGAGAAAAAACTGCCCTTTTTTCTCATTTCTTTTGTCTTCGTTTAAAACTCTCTGTTGCTTCTCTGGTTTTAATCATTTCACCCTAAGCTATTTGGAAACGTCATTAGTATGCAAGGTGTTACTGTGAGTGAAAGCGAAAGTAAGATCTTAGAATCGGAATTAAGAAAAGGATAAAAATGAACGAGAATCAAGACGACAGAAAAGGGAAAAATTTGCAATTTTAAAGATTGTAATTAGTAAACGGAGGACAGATGCACAGGTGGGAAGTGTGAGAAAATAAACTCTTGGAGTAAAAGTTACAGTTTTAAGTTTAAAGTCCATGTAGTTAGGGCACCAGAGAAAAAACACACCAGAAAATATTTATAGAAAAAGCAGAGAAAAGCCACGTCAGGTGGGTAAGAGAGTCATTGAAGTCGTGATGCCAGGTCAAGATCAATTACATTACAGACACTTCTTTGGATTTCTTCAGTATTGCGTGATTTGTTGTCATACAAGTTTAGAGATCCCATTCTCTGCTGTTATTTAATGCAAAGATGGTAGAAGATGGGAAGGATTCATGCTTTTTCAAAGAGGAAGGAAGGAAGGAAGGAAGGAAGAAAGAAAGAAAGAAAGAAAGAAAGAAAGAAGAGCTCGCTGGATTCTTTGGTGACAGACATGATAACGATTATGTATTGGCCATCGAGTTTTTTCCTCTCTGAATAAAGTATTACACATGTTAATCCTCTATCACTGAGCCTAGAAGCCCACTAAGAGCTAGTAATATTCAACGTGAAGCTTCTTCTTCTTCTTCTTCTTCTTCTTCTTCTTCTTCTTCTTCTTCTTCTTCTTCTTTGCGCTATATCCCTTGATGATGCTGTTAATCCTGACTCCGTCAAATTCCCTGTCCTTTATAGCTCTCAAAACTTTTTTCATTCTCTGATCTCTTCTGAATCTTGTTATTCCATCAGTTTAATCAAGCTCGGTGTAGGTTATGCGTTGTTTTCTTCGGTCCCTTTTTGCCTTTAATCTGTTCAGTGAACAGCAAATATCCCAAGCCTTTCTTCATCATATGACACAGAAATTTCAATTTTTTCTTCGTAATTGTGAGTATTAGTGTCATTTCTATGTCCATTTTTTCCTAATATTTAATCATTATCTTCTGTTTATTGCATTCTCGGTATCTTTCTGTAGGATCACAATTCTGTCAGTTCAACTCTCTTCTTCATATGTTAGGAGATTGCCCAGTATTTATTGCTACATAAGAGAACTGATATTACGTAAAAATTCAGTCCTCTTTTCTTTGTTTCCAACGAAATGTTCCCGTTTCTTAATGTTTTGCATAGCGTTTGGAAGGCATTCTTTCGCTGTCCCAACGCGCCTTCGGATTTTACTGATTGTTGGTGATTTTATATTCAACTAAACGCACGCCTTCCAGCGACATTTTGAGTTTCAAGGATGGTCACTCGGCTTAAGCGGTCGAACATACAAACAAGCCATTATAAAACTATAAGAGGCATGTTTTCCTTAAAATGTCTATTCGTACTAAAGCACTCGTTCGCGTTCTTTTCTGCCTAGTTTTTGCATAGCATTAACAGGGCGCCGTCAGATTTTAGTGACTGTCGGTGATTTTAAAAGCCACGTCCTCTAGCGACAATTCTAATTTCAAGGATGATTACTCAGTTTTGGAGATCGTACATACACACCAGTTATGTTTTACTTAAAATATCTATTTGTACTTGAAAACTCGTTGCCGTTCTTTAAGGGTCTTCGATTCTGACAAATGATGCCTAGTGCCTAATTTCAATAGCCGATAAATCGCTCACCGTTGTCAACTGTTTTGAAAGGGACTGCTGTTACATATGCTACTGAATATTAAAAACCAACAATAACCATTTGATTACTCCATCCATGCCCTATTTTGGTCAAACGACGATGCTGAAAATATTATAGACGGTGAAATAGATTCACTAAACCGCATCCTGTGGTCTAAGAAGGTCAGATTTTAGTGGCTGTCGGTGATTTTATAATCCACCAAAACCACGCCCTCTAGCGACAGTTCTAATTTCAAAGATGATCACTCAGTTTCAAAGATCGTGCATACACATCAGTATAGCAGTAAGACAGTCATGTTTTACTTAAAATGCTTATATCTATTCATACTTAAAAAATAGTTGTCGTTCTTTAATTATGTATGATCCATGTAAATGATTCCTAATATCTACTTTCAATAGTGAACGAATCGCTAAACGTTGTCAACTACTTTAAGAGGTAGCGTTAGCAGTATCCCACGCGTTGTTTTAATATGCTCATTGTTTTTGCTTTAATAGCTTCGTTTCTGCTCATACATTCTTTGGCTTTCCCACGTTTACAAGTATTTACTAAGTTTATTTTAGCAATCTGGTACTTGAAGAAATAAAGACAAAAAGAGAAGGCTTATGGCCATGTCGTTTTCAAACAACGGTTCGCGTGTAATCACTGAAATTAAGCAACGTCGAGCCTGGTCAGTACCTATGTGGGATAAGAAATTATGAATTAAAACCAACTTTCCCTATAACTTTTACAAAAATTCACAATGAGTCCTGCTTTTTCCCAAATGAAAAAAAAGATTGACCACGTGCTTAAAAAAAAGGCGAAACCTGATTTGGCAAGTAGAGGTTAAATTGATTTTCTAACCAATGGAAGCAATTTACAAGACCATAAAGACTTCGCGATTCATTGCTAAAAATCTAAAATACTATAATTGCTTCAATCAGCGTAAGTCAATCAGACATAGAAGCAGGAGAGACGACAAGCTAAAATATAACCAGGTAGAAACTTCAATCAATTCGGACATAAGATCGTGTCCCACATCATCCTCTTTCTCCTTCTTTCTCGTGTGCTGATCCATTTTACATCTTCTTCTCCATCCAAAACATTCCTACCAAACCAAACGCTCATATATACTTACGGAGTTCGGATATTCTGACACAAGGCCGAATTATGAAACATTAACGATCTCCTTATAGCTTCACCGGTAACCCCCGACGGCTGAAAAGGAACACGCAATGGAAGAATTACTTCATCACGAGTGAACCCCGACTTCTGAAGAACACGCACCCTACTACATCACTTAGATAGGTGACTGCTTCAGAATACCAGGTGCTGTAAGCTTGAATGTCCAGTCGGTCTAATAGATTACGGCTCGGAATTATGAATCAGAGAATTGAGTTTCAATTTCATTATGATTTGTGATATTCACTTACGCAAAAACCGTTCGGTTAGGTACGAATCTACCTCTTCCCCGCACAAGCTCTAGGTTAATTATTAAAATTTTTATCACTAGGAAAAGACATTATAATCTCAAATAATTAATTTAAGTTAAAATGTGTACAAAATGTTTAGATATCGACACTAAATAACCGTTTTTTTATATAATGGGTATTGATATGCCGCTTATTCAAAACCCTTTCTTTAGTCAAAATCTCTGCCTTCGAGAGGGACCCAGACGAGGTTATTCCGAAGAGCAGGTTCTCGTCTGAGACATATAGACGAGAGCCCGACCTCGTGAATGCGTGGTCTACGGAAAGTTTTTACACTCTCGGACAAATCGGCCCTGCGCCACATCCTTCCTTGGTGGGAAGGCTCGGGTAAATAACGAGTTTGATATGCCGCATAGCGAGTGTTAAGTTAAGCCCTTGGCAGACTTGGTTGAGTAATTCCACATTTTATTTCGTTAACTTTTGTGAACTATATATAACCATCAATGCAAAAGACAACTTACAGAAAATGAATACTGTGCGGAGAGACACGATCGACTACATATTAAAAGAATAATGTATTTTATGAAGAGGATTTATTTCTTTTGCTTTCAGTCACATTTATTAATATCATGCAAAATTCAAAACGTCTTCAGGACCCAGAACGGTAAAATAATCTTTAATTACGAATAAATTTCAAATTTTCAAACTTAATCTTTGCAGTCTTAGACCTCTTATAGTTATCACTTAAATATGAATTAAACAATTCGGATTTCGTCAATATATTCATGCAAATTCTATTATTTGCATGTGTCAACTGAGCTTCAGTTCGAAATAGCTGTCCGAATATTAATGGAAAAGATATGGAACAGATTTCGAATACTTCAAAATGAAAAAATAAGAAAAATGCTATGGAAATAGCTTACGAATTCACCTCTCATTTAAATTTTGTAATTAATATTTCATCTGTAATATGGAAATTACATATTTTCATGGGAGTAAAAAATATAAAAATGAGATATTTTGAAACATAAAGAGCAGAATAAAAACAAAAAATAAAGACAGAAAAAATTTATAATTATCCGAGTTTATAAATAAATAAAAAGAGTTACGTAGCTTCACTGTAACTTTTCTATAAATAATTCCATAGTAATTTTCCTGATGAGCTTTCTTCTTTTCTACGTAGATTTACGAATGCAAACACAGTAGGAGAATCGGGACACAATTTCATCATTTTAGGTGAAATATTTATATGTAACCGTAAGTTCTGTGCTAACAGTTTCTTCTTTTGTACTACTCGATTATGGAACGTTTTCCGGTTTCTTGCTTTCTTGGCAACTGTGATCTTCAAATAAAATGCAATATGAATCGTTATCTTCTGTCTTTTTAATTCCTGTTTATTTGTTGTTCTCTCTCCTTAAAAATGATTTCTTTCCTAATATTATTCCACACTCAATAACCTCTCACGTCTTAATGGGTTTATTGCCTTGCTTGAAGTGTAATGATTGAAAATGACCAGTTCCTGAACGATCACCGAAGTAAAGCAATGTCGAGTCTGGTCACTACCTACATGGGTGCCCTCTTGGGAATACTAAGTAATTTAAGTTTGGATGTGCGAAGGGTGTAATGGATATTAGTTCGGAATTGTTAATCAGAGAAATGAGTTCCAATTACTTTTGAGTTCATCGCATTCACTTAAGCGCGAATCCCCTTGGGATAGCTATGAATCCCCCATCTATGGATTAGTTAGTAATATATAGTGTCACTAAATTATTATTACCACCAAAAAAGGGTTTCTTAAAATGTAATAATATTTTCTTGGTTTAAATAACCTGAAAAGGGTTGATTAGATGACGAAAAGAAAACAATCAAGCAAAAGAATTGCATGTACTTTTTATGAGTTGTTTTTAAGTCTAGTAAAAATCGGTGAGGGTGGGAATATTGTGGTTGTCTAATCTTGTAAATAAAGTGGGATTTTTTGTTCAAATATCAACATTTAAATTATTGGTCGTTTCAGCTGGGTTCGAACACTGGTCGTTAATGCCGTTGCAAAGTAGACGTATATTTCAGTCGCTATATGAGGTGTATTGTATCTACATTACTTTTATTTTAGTAGAGACAAAAAAAAAAAAACTAAAAGAAAAAATAATATTTTTCAAATCATCTGGGAAATATATGAAATCAAACCAACACATCCCGAAACATCACTAAAAATGTAAAGAATGAACAATGAGTTTAGGAGATATTGAGTAATTTCTATTTTTCTTCCGTCCGTTTAATACGTTTTTTACTTCTTTTGCATAAAACAAAAATACAATTTTTCCTCCCATTTTTAACCTCTATTCTCTTCATAACACTTTTTAAAAAATTAGATTTATTGTTTTATTTTATCTCTTTTTCTTGTGTTTATTTTTTCGGCACTTTTTCTTCTTTTTTTTTTCCAATTCTTATCTACCAGAAAACTTCACTGTTTTTATTCTTTCTCCCTCTCTCCCCCGCCCCACACTTTCTCTATCTCTATCTCTTTTTCTCAATCTCTCACTTTCTTTAATTCCTCTTTTTTTTTTCACTTTAATTTCCTTCACGCTCTAAATATTTCCTTCCTTTCAATTCTTCAGCCGCTTTTCAAACATAACCAACCTTACTTAGTTTTAAAAAGAAAATTTTGATAACGTCCACAGTTCAGCGAAAATATTTTTTATTGTATCGATTTTCTCACACTCATTTTTAAAATCTTTATTTTTCACTTTTAACTTTTTTTTGGAAATTGTAAACTTGTATTTTTCCACTTTACACATTATTCACTGCATTTTTTGTCCCATTTTATTTTCAATTTCCTTCCCATTGTTAATTTCAATTACGAGCCTAGCTCTTTTCTTTTCTTTCTTTTTTTTTTAGTCGGCAACGAACTGGGAGTGGCAGCCATTTTGGCAAATAAAAAAGAAACAGCAGCCATTTTGTCAACGCCTTTTATTTCTTCCCACATAAATTTAGTCTGTTTCTTTTCTTTTTTCTTTCCGGCTATACCAGGAAATCAATGGCCATGTGATAACCCAATGGTTACCTATTGTGCTTAGATTCATAAGTTCTTTGGTTCAATACTACTAGGTCCGAACGGGACAACTCAGTGGTTATTGTGGAATAAGTTCTTATTTTCTAATACAGATATTTCCTGTTCTTGTGATCGTTCTCGGTTTAGCTACTTAAAAAGCTAATTTAATACAGCTTTTTCCGAATTTTAAAAAATGATGTAAATCAAAAACTAATTCCCATTATTCTATAATGTCTCTGTTTTTTTTTCTTTCCGAGTCAGACAGTCAGTAAAGTGCCATACGTGATACACCCTTGACCAATCATGTCTCCAAAGAGACAATTCTGACTGGGCAAAAGATTTTCCTGCAGTAGGTTGCCATTAGTTTCTGTGGTAGAGTGGTTGTCAACCAAGACTATAAAACCAATCTTTTCTGCTATTTAACCCATAACTGGAGGAGAGAAAGATTAATACTTTTCCCAATGGTATTTGTGCGTAAGTGAATGCAAGAAATTCAACTGGAATTCGAAATCGGCTCCCCGATTTGTCGTTCCAAGTCGATACCCAGTGCACTACAACGCACATCCCTATTCTAATATAGATTGTGTTCTATAGCCTTAACTGGCAACCAGTCTACCGCAGAAAACAATGGTAACCTACGGCGGGATAATCTTCTGTCAAGTTTCGAGACATGATCGCCCAAAGCGTATATCACGTATGGCACTGACTGGAATAGCTTCCATAATGTTCATTTATTTCTGAGATGAGTAATTTTCAATATCTTGGTATTATTTCGAACTAGTTTTCTCATCTTGGTTGATATAAACACAACATTTTGACCAAGTACCCTTTGGTCATCATCATCATAGGAACAGCTGAAAAGCTAATTATTAAGTAACAATGTTACTATTTCAAAGTATTAAGAAATAGAAACCTTTCGAAAGAAACAGATAAAAAGAGTTCTCTGATGATGTAATATCAGCCGTCCTATCTGGCAACTAATGTAGGACAAAGATCTGGCTTTACAGAAGGACAATGTCAATAGGATAAACAGAATATGTGAAGAATCAGAAAGTTTTCAGCAAACAGAAAACAAAAAGGACACACAGTTTTAGTATCAGAAAAAATAACAATTGAAATCATATTCATTCTCTTCGCATTCCATCAATACACCTTTGTGTAAACTAACTGAAACACAACGAATGATGTCTTCTTAAGATCTTTCACACTTTCCCTGACCACATATACATCGTCCTTGACATTGTTTTTCTCCTCCAACCGCATTTTTCTTTACGTTTCGGACTGATAGATCTAGTTCGTTTCTTCGCCTTGATAACACGACCGATAATTGAAATGTTGACATCAACAATAACCGCGATCTCTCTGTAAGACTTGCCACTGTGTTCGTGCAGCGTTAACACTTTTGTAAGCTTCCTTTTATTGACGTCCATTGCAGACAATGGCCGTAGAACAACTAATCGACCGTCGAGATAATAGTATCTGGGCGTGATAAAAATCTGATTCAGTCACGTATGACGCAATATTTTTCAAGGCCAAACAGATTTCCTTATTCACCCCGGAAAAAAGATTCATATTAATGCACACCACTGCAAATGACCTAATCTGAGGACAAAAATAAAAATCGATTACACCCTGCCACTCCAGTGCTTCTAAAACTGACCGTACGGTGAAAGAAATGAAGCTAAAGCAGTTGTTTCAATTAATTTGCACAAGGGTGTAGTTCCTCTTGGAGAGTTTCTTTTCAACAACTGCTATTTGTGGAACAAACTCCCATATGCTTCCCATAACACTATAATCTTTACCTTAATACTATCCATTTTACCTCTTCAAAAAAGAACAAATGATTTGTTCAAATAATTACCAACTCTAAAACGCACAGGATAGCATTCCTAAGAACCATACACACCAACCAGACATATCACTCTACTAACTCTTGCAGCTTCCATAATGTTCATTCATTTCTGAGATAAATCATTTTCAATATCTTGGTATTATTTCGGTCTATTTTTCTCATCTTGGTTGATATAGACACAACATTTTGACCAAGTACGCTCTGGTCATCATCATCATCATCATCATCATCATCGTCGTCATTCTTATATATTCAAGCAATCATATTAAATAACGTCATAGTTATATTGTATTTTTTTTATTTAATTATTATGATAGATTTTCGGAAATAGAGGCAAAAATAGATTCCCCTATAAGTCCTGCTTTAACTAATGAAACCAATTTTCCCAACAAAATCTAATTTCTTAAAATTTCATGAATTTACGTAGAGGTGGGGATAACAGATGTAAAAAAAAGTATTTTTAACAATATTTTTTCAGAAAAATAATTTCAAAAATAATTTTATCCATTTGTAAATATGTTTTGAAAGATTCATTAAAATCCGACAATTGCTTGATTTTTGCAAGAATTTACAATTTAATGTGTTTGTCACTGGAAAAATAGTAATATTATGTTTTCCATTTTAAACTCGCGTAAAGATTTGGTTACTCACTAACAGAAGTGAAAACAAGATATTTTACCAAAATTTCTAACGTGTTAGAAGGGATTCAACTTTTTTATTAATAATTAAAAAATATTTTGATCTTTCCTCTTAATAATAATATAAACAGTTTTAGGCCTTTTTTATACTATGCTGTTTTTTTTTTCAGTGATTTAGTGGCGGTACTTATTTAACACAGATGAAGAACATCCCTCCCTCATCACCTTTTGACCATATACCACATTTGTACACATTGTACAATAAATATTACATTTTTATGGCGTTTGGGAAAGTGCTGTTGCCCCATAAGTCAGTGAATTTTTTTCGTTCGTTGGTTTCGTGGTGCGTTTCTGGTGAAATTTTTTAAATGTAAGTGACCTATTTTTACCATTTTCGTCTTGCATTTGTCATTATTTTGTGTATTGAAGTATATTGCTTTTGGCTAACCTTTTCTGTTTATATATTTAGGTGTTGGAACCTCTCTTAATACTAAGGAAACGTCTTCCCAAAGCCTGGATAATCCATCTCCAGCTGCTTCTATGGCATGAGTTGTAGAAAGATCAAAAAAGGGCCCGGATTATTATGAAGCTCAGAAGGAGAATATCTAGGTGTTCGTTATTGGAAAAGAATTAATTTCAATTGTTGAGATTTTGAAAGCAATTTCGGCCAGAACGATCTTCCTGCTGACCTCGGATGTGAAAACACGACAATTGACCGGCATCAGCAGCGAGATAATACAGAAGGCCTTTAAAGGCCTCAAGATAACCCATAAAGTGATGGCCATGAGGTTAACCGCTACCTAGGACAAAGTTTGGGAGTACAGGAAATATGACAATGTACAAAATAAATTATACAACGTTGACTAGGATATTTTAGAAGATAACAAATATAATTTATTCTTTTCTCAAATTTGTAGCTTATTCCTTGTCCTGTTTTTCCCGCTGGTGACAATACATTAGATGTTCTTATAGCTCATAGATAGTTGCTTTTTCTCGCTTTCATTTAGTTCTTAGTCTCGGAGTTCTTGGAGATTTTGTGTAAGAGACAAAACAATGTCATCTGCGTATCTTATGTTGTTAAGATTGTATCCTCCGAGTTTATATTATAGACTTTGTTTGGGGATTCATAATTTGCCAATAGCTGTGACCGTAACAACAGCTAATACCCCGAGTTATGTTGAATCTAGGTAAAACAGCAATTAGTAGGCTCCTGAAAACCTCTAATCTACCGAATGTAGATTGCTGCCGGATGTATTTTATCGTCATATTACTGCTCAGGAAAGTTTTAATGCTTCTTGAGAGTCAAAATAAGGAAATAATTGATAAATTTAGAAAATAATTTATTTTCTAAACGTGTTATCGAAGGGAAATTGTTCAACTAAAGATAAATCGTAAAGCGAGACCCAGGGAAAAACATATGCAAAGAAGCAAATAAGTTTATCTGGAAATGGGGATTTAAAAGAACGTGGAAAAGAAAAGCGAAAGAGCGAAGAAAAAGAAAGGAACAGACAAAACTTAAAGAGTGAAAAAACGGATGGAAATTAGGGAAATTGATTGAGAAAAAAAACAAAAGTGAAAGTAAAAATGAAATTTGGAGTGAAAGAAGAAATATAGCAGGAAGTTTTATTTTATCAACTCTGGGCGAAAAATCGTAGAACCGAGTTCGAATTCCAGCTAAATTCGCTGCATTTAAACACGCAAATTGTTGTGGAGTAGTTTTCACACTGAAGATTATAATCGTGCTATGTCCGTTGCTAATCGACTTAACGTACCCAAAATGTTAGGAACTTGGTAAACTTCCACTGAAAGATGACTCCTTAGTATTCGGCTAACTGCCGACTAATATCAACTGCCTTGTAGTTCTACTGAACTCCAACAGAAGTCTAAAGAACTCCTATGAACTACCCAAGAACTTCCTGTTAACTCTTATTAATATAGGAGAGAGAGTCCATAATCTGACGAATAGGTGTGTTTCCCCAGAACACAAATACCGTTGGGAAAGGTATTAATCCATCACTTTCTCTCAAGCTATGGGTTAAAAAAAGGACTGATTGGGTTCTATAGAGCTGGTTGGCAACCACTCTACTGCACATAGTAATGGCAATCTACTGCGGGAAAATTTACTGCCTAGTCAGTTCTGTCACTTTTGAGACATCACACAAGCCTGTATCATGTATGGCACTTAACTGACTGACTGAATTGTCGACAAAGTTATAGTACCAGAGATTGTTGTTCGATTCAAAATAAAAAAGTTTCAAAATACTGATTCTCAAGACAGGTTAACTAGATTAACATAACTTTATCTTTGTTGGAAACAAAGAAAAGAGCACTGAACTATTATGTGATATCTGTTCTTTTATATGGCAGTGAATGCTGGACAATCTCTTCAAAGACGAAAAAACAGAAAGATATTGAAACAGAAAGATTTTTAGGATAACATAGATGAATTATATGCGCAACAAAGAAGGTTTAGAGAAATTGGAAACAAAAAGAAAACTTATACTTGACATCAGAAAGAAAGTTAAAATTACAAAGGCACATGGTGAAGGCTTGGAAAATCGGATACTCACAGGAAGGAAGGAACAGGGGAAACAATATTTAACATATATAGTGAGATTGAGTAAATGAAAGGCGAAACATGGTTGATGAAAAATAACGAAAGGACAGAATTTATTAGGAATTACAAAGGACAGGCAGTGAGTTGAATATATGGATCAAAATCCGACAAGATGAATAGAGTAAGCAAAGAACAGGCAGGAAAAAGTGTCTTTAATTTAACATGATTTATTTTAACAATTTCCATCAGAGATTTTTAAATAGGAATGATTTGAATTTTTTCTTTAAAGAAATGAGTTCACAGAGACAGAATGTTGACTGAAGTTTGATTTCATTGGTCAGATACGTGTCACATGTAATAAAGCAATAGATGAACATTTTTGAGGTTTGATTTCATTGGTCAGATACGTGTCACGTAATAAAGCAATAGATGAACATTTTTGAGGTTTGATTCCATTGGTCAGATACGTCTCATATGTAATAAAGAATGGATGAATATTTTAAACCTAGAGCAAAAACTTATATCTGTTTATGTGTGTGTGCGTGCTAAGTGTAATAAAACCTTAGAAACCATCTTCAAAACTAAAGAAAATCTTCCCCTTCCTATCTATAAAATCATAAATATTTGTACAGTAATCACTAATCATTGTTACTTCTCTTTTAACAACACGTTTTATAAACAAAAATTTGGCTTACCAATGGTGTCTCCTATCAGTAGCATTCTTGCATGCCTATTTTTAGAGTTCCTAGAAAAAAATTCATTCAAGTTTAGTATACCTGACAATTCTAGTTATTTAAGATATATAGATGACGTTCTGTTATTTTACCCCATGACACTAACCTGTTAAATATAGTAACTAAACTCAGTAAGGTAGAACCTACCATCGAATTCCATCTGAACTTGGAATAACAATTCTTTATTTTTCCTTGATTTCCTAATAATACATTATAAAGAAAAATTAGAATTTAAGGTTTACCGTAGATCTACCAACAAAAACGACCTTATTAATTTCTCTTCCCATCACAGCCAAAGAATTAAATCTGGTTTAATTATTGGTTTCTACCTTAGAGCCCTTAGAATATGCAGTCCTAATTATGTAACTGAAGACGAGAGATATATTGAACAAGCATTTGAACTTCTCTACAACCCACAGCATTTTATATTCAAAGCCAAAAGCAACATGCTTAGAACATCCACAAAACAAAACAAAAAACCTCACAAAAATTAAACAAATTCTATAATACTACCTTCCAGTATCTTTTCATATGAACTCACAAATAAATTAGATATATCAATCACTAGAATCGTTAGTACCACCTCTAAGACTATTGGTGAAATTACCAGATTGAAAAAGACACCAAACACCAATTTAAATGCCTGGATTTACAAAATACAGAGTCTACATGCAATAACGTTCGTATAGGGGAAACATCACGAAATCAAAAAGCGCAGATCTACGAACACAAAAGAGACTTACATTTAGACATACGTTCCAACTCTCTTGTAATAAATTAGAACAATGTAGGACACAATTTTGATTTCTCTAATGCCTGTTTAATTAAAAAAAAAAACTTTTAAGAACTATGAATTCATACATATTCATTCATACCATTACTACCAACTATAAACACACGATTGAAACACTGCATTTTTCGATGAATCTATAATCCACGAATCCAAAATATGTCTACAAATAGATAAATTAAATAATTTAAAGATAGCAACTGGGTCCCACCCATTCACAGTCAGGTTAGCCCAATACAGACGACAATTCTACTCCTGCAGCTTCTTCTCTTGCACTTCCCGCCTGAGGAACTCGCTCCCATATTCTTGCTTTCCTGACGGCTACAACCTCCAGAAATTTAAATGCAATGTCAATACTCATCTATTAACCACTGGACTCTAGCTCTCTCCCCACCCCCGTATATCCTTCCCTTTCTCTCCACCTATGTATCTGTCATCACACCTGCTTTCTCAGCTTTTTATTGCTCCTTTCTAACTATTTTGTACTCCTCACTCTTTTTTAATTAATCTTTTTACAGTTACGTAGACCCCCCCCCGCTCATCAGTGGCATTTGTGCCTTGCTCGGGGTAAAATGATTAAAATAAAATACTTCCATATATTCACAGTGTAATACTGTTTTCTCGATACACACTACATTATATTTTACTTCATAATTAATCTATTTTAATTATGTTTCCCCACTATTATTTTCTATTTTTATTTATATGTTTCTCTCTATTATTATACATTATTATATTTTATTTTCTTCTTCTTCTTTTTCATCTTCTTCTTCTTATTATTATTATTGGTAGTAATAGTAGTTGTAGTAATATATTTTTATTATTATATATTATTATATTTTCTTCTATTATATATTATAAATTATAGTTTGTTATTTACATTGCTTAATTGTAATATTGTAATTATATATGCTACCTTATGTATCACTATTATAATTTTATATGTATGTTTTAATATTTCTATATATTAATTAAATTACATTCATACATGATTTCTTCATTTTATTTTTAAAAAGGAAAATAGTCTATTGCTTGACACTTGCATACATTATTTCGCTACAATTTTGGACGGTAATTTATTTCGTTTTGTCTTTCACGCATATGCTAACGTTACGGACATATGCTAACGTTACGGACATATGCTAACGTTACGGACTAACGGTACGGACATATGCTAACGTTACGGACATATGCTAACGTTACGGACATATGCTAACATTACGGACTAACGTTACGGACATATTAACACACTTAATTCGTCCATAGTTTGAATACTTTTGACACATGTATTATTTTCGCATGCGTACACTAGCAATCAAAATAAATATCTATTGTTTTTATTACACGTGACACACACATAAACAGACATAAGTTTTTTTCTGTTACACTTAAAATATTCATCCATTGCTTTATTACACGGGACACGTACCTGACCAATGAAATCAAACCTCAATCAATATACTATCTCTGTGGATTAAAAAAAATTCTAAATTTTTAAATCATTCGTCCTTAAAAAATCTCTGAAAAAGCTTATTAAAGTGAAACATGTTAGATTTTTTTCTTGTTTTTTACTTATTCTATTCAAAGGACAGGAAGTTCTCGAAAGCCATGATCACTTACGTTCCGAAGAGACACTGCACAAAGAGAAGAAAATTCTCTTTTTTTCCAAGAATTGCAGTGTTTTTTTCAGTACTAAGTTAATATTTGAAAATACCATTAGCAAATATTGATTTGCTTTTTATGTTTTATCAACATTTCGGAGGTTATTTACAGCCAGAAAATATTTTTACAATGTAAGAAATTTTTCATAAATACTTTACTTTACTGATACAAGTCCTACGAAATAAGCCATAGCTTGGACAGATGAGCGGTATTCATACACTTCTCAAGGCTCTCTGTGCATAATTAAGTGTAAGGAACCAGACTGGTATTGAAACTCGGCTCTCCGATTAATAATTTCTATCACGCGCACAGCCAAGCTTACAGCACATGTTACTCCTAAGCTGTCAGGAATTTTGATACTGACCAGAACCGACGTTGCTTAATTACGGTAATTGCACAGGGACCGGCATTCAAACGTGATGGTATGGCCATAATCTTTTTACTCCACAAGTACATTCAAGTTTACAGCAACTTTTATTCACAAGTGGGCACCGACCTTGGTAATGACTAGGCGTTTCGTTGCTTAATTTTGGTGATCGTACGGGTACCGGTGGTCCAACGTGATATGGCTGTAAGCCTTTTATACCACAAGCACATCCAAGTTTACAACCCCTGATATTCCCAAGCGATTAACGGTGTTGAAACTGACCAGGTTCAACGTTGCTTAACTTCTGTAATTTTACGAGAACCGCTGTCTGAACGCAATTTTTCGGTAAACCAGAAAAACAAGAAAAACAGGAAGTGTAATCAAAGGAAAAATTAATAAATTGATAAAGAATATATAAGAAGCAAATTGCGAAAATAATTAAAAACTGATGGAAAAATACAAAATATCCAATTTGAAAACGCAATTGTAAAGAAATAAACAAATAAACAGTGCGTGAATTGAAACATTTATAAATCGAACTTTGTCTCTGTGTGTATGTCTCTGTGTGTGTGTGTCCGTAACCTATAGACTCCGAAACGGCTGAACCAATTTTCTTGAAAATTTACAGTTGTACTATAAGCGTCTGCGAGTGTTCTTAGCTAGGTTTTGTGTCGAGATATCCCCGAGAAATCGGGTTATAGAAGGAGTGGTCCGATTTAAAGTCAAATTTGATACACTCATAGACAAAGATATAAGAAACGATATTCACATGTTTCAAGGTTGCAGTTCTTACAATAGTGGAGAAAATCGATAATACATATATATATATAAGGCAAGATGTTTGTGTATGTGTCTGTTTATCTGTCTGTATGTTCTTTATACAAATCCACAATTTTTATCCGATTCTCACCAAAATTCACACAAATATTCTTTAGGCTGAGTCTGAGCTCCATGACCATGGATTAGTTTTAAAGCTTTCATCACACCCGAGTAACGCCGGGCTGTACTGCTAGTCATGAATAAAAGAAAAACAAATTCGAAATTTTAAGAAAGAATGAGTCACTCGTATTTATGGCATGAAATATTATTTAATCAATCCACTAACCGGAAACCTGTGAGATAAACAGAGAATTTCGAAAATTTGTTTTAGGAAAACCGAAACTGAATTCACGGTCGGCTCGTAATAATTTCGCCAGAAAATAAATTATTTGTACGATGTGACATCAATGATTTCGGCTACAGCCAGAACTCGTATTGTTGTGCAAAAAGTTCAAAGTTCCTGATCGACAATATAGACGAAAGTGTTTTTCGTGTAACAGTATAGGGAGCTTGCATAATGCTGTAGTTAGAAAAGAATCCGGAGAATGGCGCTAAGAACACTGAGTAGAATAAATTGCTTTTATGGTTCCGAGATTTTATAATAGATTCTGTTTTGCAGAGGAAGAAAGGCGAACTTTATCTGCCAAGATGGCGAAACGAAAGCTTGAATTTGAGGCGGGAAGCCAAGGAATGGCGGTAAATCTTGTTTAGGGGAAGAAAGAAAAGAAATATACTTGCAAATAGGAAATGCTTTAGAGAATAAGATAGGATATTGAATTAATGAAATGGTTTCTTCGAAGGCGAAGTGAATTCAGATAGATAAATGAAAATAGGAAAAAAGGAAGAACAAATTGAAAGAGAAACAGGTGAGAATATTTGTAGAAAGACATCAGTTAAAGGTATCAGTCAGTTAAATGCCATACGTGATACACGCTTGGGCGATCATGTCTCAAACAAGACATGACTGACTGGGCAGAAGACGATCCCGCAGTAGGTTGCCATTACTTTCTGCGGTAGACTGGTTGCCAGCCAAGGCTATAGAAGCCAGTCTGTTTTGTTATTCAAATCATAACTGGAGGGAAGAGACGGATTAATACCTTTCTCAAGGGTATTTGCGCGTAAGTGAATGCACGAAATTCAACTGGAATCCGAACTCAGCTCCCCGATTTCTCGATCCGAGACGATATCCACTGCACCACAACGCACATTCGTTAAAGGTGTAGGAAAGGATAAAAAGCATAACTAAGAAAATGTAAGCTGGAAAAAAGAAATATTAATGATGAAACAGAGTGACGTAGTTTTTAGCTCAGTGGTTACAGAGATCAAGTGTCAGGTTAAAATTAAAATCTCGTGCAAACGCTATCGGGATTTATACGGAACTACGATGAGGTGTTGAAGAGGTGCCGGTGTTACGATGATGCATATATTTTATAAAAATAGTATTAATAATGTATAAAAAGTTATAGTAAGGGATTCTATTGAGTCCTACTTGTTATTACAAAAAGTTTTAATTCATGAAGTAGTTGTTAAAAGGAGAAGTTAGGAATAGAACATTCTGGAAGATTGTAGAATGTTCGAGTAAATTCGTGAGAATTCGAAATGTTAAAGAAATATGCAAATTAGGTGTTAGCCTTTATAAAAATATGTTTTGGGGAGAGAGTAGTGAGTTGTTAAAAGTATTTGCTGACATTATCAACTCCGGCTTCGATTCAAGGATTTATATCTAGCCAAAAGAATCTCTAAAATAATTTGCCGACCAACTAAAACCTGAAAGAGAACCTCATGGAACTAAAAGGGTAAATAGATTTTTTGATCTTTTCATTGACCATACTGGAAATTATTCTTTATATACACATTTAAGGCTTTCCGAAAAATATAGCACTTAATCTACTTTGCTAACTTAACTGGGTAAGGCTACTGACCCATCTTTTCCCTTCGTAACAATAGTAAACGCTACGTTTCTGTTTTGAAAGCAAAAACTTGTAAATTTTGTATATATATATATAATTTTGTGTTTATCGTAAATTAAGTATTTGTATGTAATTTAACTCTGAGTTTTGGTGAATCATTTTTTTTTTTTTTTTTTTGGTTACACTTAACACGTAACAGTCGGCTAGAGACCACTTTTAAAAATCTGACCAAACCACATGCCTTATAATTTCTTTGGGTGTCCTTTCTTAGTTAAGCTAAAATAAATTTCAATGAATGCTTGTCAAGATATTCGTAACTTTCCGAAACTAAAAAAAGCATTAAGAAAATTAAAAAAAATTATTCCCCTTCCCCTTTTTTGTATCGTTTTTCATTAGAAAGTGGGTGATTAGGGTTTTATACAACCTCTTACCCATTGTAGCTCTCCAAAAAGCTTGTCCCTTTGCATAAATCTTACCCAATCTGTTCAAAAATCCATTCAAATAAGTTCGTCGGGTAGGTAATTCGCAGTCATCACAATGTCTCCCCTGCCTTAGATATAACCTATGAGTGTCAAATTCTCTGAGCCTTTCTTTTTCATTATGCGTCCAGTAACTTTTAGTTATCTCTTTCTGTCTATATGTATACGTCATGTATGTAAGCAAAGGAGAAAGTAAAAATGAAATTTGGAGTGCAAGAAGAAATATAGCAGGAAGCTTTATTTTATCAACTCAGAGCGAGAAATCGGAGAGCCGAGTTCGAATTCCAGCTAAATACGTTGCACTTCAATACGCAAATACCCTTGGGAAACGTATTAATTCATCACTTTCTCTCCAGCTATGAAGGACAGATTGGGTTCTATAGCCCTGGTTGGCAATCACTCCACTACAGATAGTAATGGCAATCTACTGCGGTAAAATTCACTGCTTAGTCAGTCATGTCACTTTTGAGACATGATCACACAAGCTTGTATCATGTATGGCACTTAACTGACTGACTGAATCGTCGACAAAGTTATAGTACCATAGATTGTTGTTCGATTCAAAATAAAAAGATTTCAAAATACTGATTCTCAAGACAGGTAACTCGCAGTGATCACAATATCTCTTCTGCCTTAGATATGCCTTATGAGTGTCAAATTCTCTGGGTCTTTGTTTTTCATTATGCGGCCAGGAACTTTTAATTATCTCATTATGTATACGTCATGTATGTTTTCATTTTCATTATAAATTCTTTAATCACTCGGTCAAGAATATCCGCAGCATTCTTCTGTAAAACCACATTTTTGATACCATAAGTTTTCTTTCAATCTGTGGGAGGATTTTCCAGCATTCACTGTCATATAAGCTTATTGAGATTTTCGAGGATCATTCAATAAATAAGGTGATATTTCGGTATAAGGACTCCTAATACAGATAGAAGCTTACTTTTTTCCACCTAGTCTCCCAGCAGTGTCACACACTTTACCATCTGTGCTCAAGCTTCCGCATTCCCTCAAATTAAAAATGTTTGAACTGATGTCTCAGTCAATCACTCACAGCACTTTTGACTTCATCGTCGCTTTCAAACTTCGTGCCTCTCGTGAACACTTTCAAGGGACCAAACAGGTGAAAGTCTTAAGAGACAAGGTCTAGGCTGTAAAGGGGATGAGGGGGCAGTTCCCAGCCCAGCTTGTTGATGGTCTGCACCGTTTGGGCTGCTGTGCGACCTTAAAGTACGCAACGCCATCATGGACAACTTTGTGTGCTGTCTCAACAGATAGGCTCAAAGTCCTTGCAATGTCATCCTCTATCACCTTTCTGTCAGACTGAATGAGGTCATTGACTGATTCGATCACCTCAGGAGACCTCACTTCTGTAGACCTCCCAGGCCTGTCATCATCCTCAACACTGCTCCGTCTTTCTTTAAACAATTTAGCCCACTTGTAGGCATTTTTTGGCTGAAACATGTGGTACCATACACAGTTGACATTCTCCTATCAATTTTAACTGTTTTGCACCCTTCAGCAACCAAAAACTTGATAACTGACCTCTGTTCAATCCTGGAGCATGCTTTGTTAATCTTTGTTAATCTCCAAAACTCTCAAAGTTTTTTTTTTTTCAATCTGCAAAAAATGTTAAATCCCTTTGAAAAAGAGTAAAGGAAAAAGTAAGCTTCTATCTGTATTAGAAGTCCTTATACCGAAAGATTCACCTTATTTATTGAATGACCCACGTAATATCAGTTCAGCATTTGTTTTTCTTTTGTTTTTTAATGTATTTTCACTCTTCATTAGTTTTATGTTCTTAAATTTGTTCGGTTTATTTGACATTATAGCCACTCCTTATATGTCTTATAATGCCAAAATCAATTTTTGCGGGGATCTTGTTTATTATGAAAATCTAAAGCTGTTTTCTTTTTTTTTTACTGTTAAAACGTTTTGCTAGAATTTTTTAATTAAAATATATTGCCGAAAATGTTTAATTTAAAAATTTATTTTCTACTTTTTTTTGACACTATTCATTATTTGTCCATAACAGTTGTTACCATCCCAGGTCGAAGTGAACCTGCGAACAACAGTAATTAAAAGGTGTTCCGACGCACCTCAAAAATTCTCGACCAGAGGCTTTGCTGTTGGATGAATTTTATCGTCATACGCAAGAAACGTTGTGTTCTTAGAAACATTCTTTACTTTACATGGAACTAAGAAGCAGAGAAAAAACAGTATTTGAGTGTCGTGTTCTATCAAATCTCTTAATATGGCAATGAAGAGGGGACAACTACCGTCTTCTTCTTTATGTGCCATGTCCTTTCAGGATGTAGGTGGTCATGGACTTCCACTTGGCTTTATCTCTTGAGCTCTCAATATATTTCAAATGGTTGGAGGAGCGGAGCTTAGAAAAATACCCTCTTCTAAGCCCAGCTCCGCCAATCATTTGCTCAGACCTAACAAGTACGTCTCGCGATGCTTTCCCTTGTCTCGCCTTCCATTTATTCGACCTGTGAGTATTAAATTCTCCAAGTCATCTGAGCTCCGTGACCATGGATTAGTTTTAAAGCTTTCATTACACCCGAGCAACACCGGGGTATACTGCTAGTTTAAGATAGATAACGGTTGACTCGAGATGGGGTGTGGTTAAGAGTGTAGTCTTCTAAGAAGCATCCTCTTGAGAGCATGTTCAGCAAAGCAGGAGTTCTGGGAAATAGGCTGTTCAAATATAACGTCCTGCTTAGGAAGGGAATGAATAAATTTCCAAACTGGTTGTGTCGATTGTTAATAATGTATAACTTCCCGGTTCAATAAATTAATAAAACTACTAAGTTAATTTAATCACAAATGCTTCGAGAAACTGGATTCGTGACACAATCACCATAATACAGAATCTGAACAACATAATACAGATCTTATCAACATCGATCCGTCAAAGGAAAGTGTCTCACCATTTGTTTTGTGCTAAACGAATGTAAACTACAGTATAGCTTACATGTATATACACTAATATTTTAATCTTTCGCTTATTGTAATTGAAAGATGTAAGAAATGCGCTGTAACTTTGACAGTTGATTTTATGATTTATTTCTCGATGTTCCCAAGTACTTTCAATCTCCATCCGAGATCATTTTCAGGGGTGTAAGTTGAGGTAATAAAAAATAACTGCAAAAATGTGTTGCTAAAAATTACTGTAAATTTTCTTCTTGCTTCAAATATAACGTTTGAAAAATTGATTAGCATTCATTATAACGTGAAAATTATCCACAACGAAATTTTTCATGTTGTAATGTCATGGTTACTGCGCTGATAGGCTTTTTTACTGGTACCCCGTCTACGTGAATTTAAGCGTGCTTTACTCTTTTAAGGCTGAAATAGTTAAATGTAACCGGCTTTTCTATTCCAATCGTTTCTTTTCTTGCTCTTCCCGCCTGTAGAACTCCTTTCCGTTTACTTGTTTCCCTGATAGCTACAACTTTCAAAAATTTAAATGCAACATCAAGTACCATATTATATCTTCTCGAATCCCATTCATCATTTATCCTTTCCTGAATATCACATTTTCTTTTAATTGTGTCACCCCAAGCAAGGCATTCCACTGCCACTATAGCGCAGGAGGTTACATAGAACGATTGAGTATAGGAAATGTCAGAAGGAGGGTGATAGACGAGAGAGTGGGTGTGAGTTAGTGTGTTAGGAGGTGTCTATTGACCCTACATTTAAACCCCTGGAGGTTGTAGCCGTCGGGGAAGCAAGCATGCGGTAGGGAATTCGACAGGCGGGAAGTGCGAGGAAAGAAGCTGTTGGAGTAGAAATTGCGGTTACATTTCATCGGTTTCACTGAAAAAGGGTAGGACCTAGTTGCTAATCTAGTATCTCGTGCAAATTCACATCTAGGGGGCACCAGTGATTTAAGTTCGTCAGAGCTGAAGCCGTGAAAGTATTTATAGAAGAGGCACAGGGAAGCCACGTCACTCCGGTGAGAGAGAGACTGCAGGCGGTCAGCCAAGTCGGTATCAATCACATTACAGATTCTTCGCTGTATTTTGTCAAGAACCTCGAGGAGAATAGAAGGGGCACCCGACCAGATGTGGCAGCAGTACTCAATACACGGGCGGATGGTAGATTTATATAAGTGCAGGATAGATTCAGGAGGAAAGAATTTCCGGGCTCTGCACAGAGAGCCGACTTTCATAGCTGCGGATTTATGTACCCAGTCTTATTAACTCCTGTATACTAGTGGTGGTATCGCCTTGCTTAGGGTGAAATAGTTTTAAAAAAAGGTGAAAATTAGAGGGATTCACATCCGTAGAAGTAACATGAGATGTTCAAGTTGAGAAGGTCTGAAATCGTGAAACTAGGGGACATCGCTTGCCAGAACATTTCCTATGGAAATTGAGATAGAATATCTATAGGATTTTAAACATTTTACTAGTTAGACAGGGGTTGTAGGCACTAGGATAGCCAAAGATGCCTTACAAAAAGTAAGTAAATTATTAAGAAACAGGAATATGTTATTAGAAACAAGAGAAATAGTATTGAAAGGTTATGTAATATCAGTCCTTCTATATGGCAGTGAATAATGAATACTCAAATTACAGATTAAGAAGTGACTTAAGGCTACAGAAATGTGTTTCTAGAAAAGGATGCTGAGAATACCATGGACTGGACAATGACTAATGTTCAGATTAAATGGGAACAAAATTGGCACATATGCTTGGAATCAGAAAAAGACAGACTGAAATTCTATGTCACATAATAAGGAAAGAGTGCTTAGAAAATCTGACACTAACAAGACATATTGAAGTAAAGGAAAAGATCTCAACTGGAATGACTATATAGAATCCATAGCTAAATCCGCTCCTGAGAAAGTCGGTTCTCTGTGTAGGGCTAGGAAGTTTTTTCCACCTGAAACACTCCTGCACGTATATAAATCTACCATCCGCCCGTGCATTAAATACTGCCGCCATATGTGGTCGGGTGCTCCTGCTATCCACCTAGGTGTCCTTGACAAAATATAACGTATAATCGGTAATGTGATCGATCCCGATATGGCAGCTCAGATGCAGTCACTTTCTCACCGGCGCAATCTGGCTTCCCTGTATCACTTCTACAAATATTTTCACGGCTTCTGCTCCGACGAACATAGCTCACTGATGATCCGTATATATGAATTTACTCGAGCTACAAGAATAGCAACTAGGTCCCACTATGAAAATTACGATAGAATATTCATAGAACTTTAAACATTCTACTAGTGAGAGAGGGGTTGTAGGCACCTGGACAAGAGAGTTCATCGGTGCTTTATACGCCGACACTGAGAAAAGATATGAGCAAATTGCTAAAATTCAAAGAACTATCTGCAACGTTATCGGTCCACACTTAGCATCTCCTCTTCAGTCATTTTCCCATCTTTGTTATGCAGCTTCCTTTGTGCTTTTTATATAAATATTTTCATTGTAATTGTTCTGCTTGGATTTCCTCTTTCGTACACAGATTTTATGAATTTAAGTGCCTGACTAGGTTGATTGGCGGCGATATCTCATGTTTTTGCAGTTGAAATGAATAAATGTAACCCTAAGTTCTATGCTAACAGTTTCTTCTCTCACACTTCTAGCTTATTGAACATTTCCAATTTCTTGCGTTAACATTGATCTTCAAAACTTTAAGTGCTATATCAATCGTTATCCGTTTTTAAAATAGTATTCTTAAATCATTAATGCTCTCGGTAAAATGCAGTATTATTCATATAAAAACTAAAATAAAATGCATTTATTTCTGTCTGTATTTATGAGATGAGGTTTGCAATTATTCACATATTTACATTGTTCAAGCTATTGTTCTCCTTTTTGTTGTCATATTCACGAGGTTTCGGCTGCTGTACGATCCGCTGTTCTTTAGGATCTGTCTATATTTATGATGGCGTCGCTTCTTTTGTACTTTTTATAAAACTATTTCCGTTGTAATTGTTCTAACCTTTTCTCTTTGGTACCTAGACTTTACGAACTTAAGCGACGTGCCAAATTGGCAGCAGGGTCAGGTTATTTTTAGATGTAACTGCAAGTTCTATGCAAGCAGTTTCTTCTACGCAACAGTTTCTTCTGTCAAACCTCGCGTTTGGAATTCTGTTCCGACTTCTTACTTTTCAATCAACTCCGATTTTCAAAGGTTAAAATGCAGCGTTAATCGTTATCTCTTATTTTCTTAATTCCAGTTCTTTTATTAATCTCTCTCCTTAATAATGTTTTCTTTCTCTTATATCTTTCATGCTCTGTAAACCGCTTCTGACAAAGAAAAAGTTGTGTTTTAATTGCACAGGCTCATAGCAAAAAGAATAAATCTACTTTTTTATTCATAGTAAAACATTAACTTTTACAAGGGAGAAATTACCTGTTCCCTAAGTATAATATAATAGGTGATGAGAACTGGGTTGCATACGACAATGTTTAGCGCAAAAGACAGTGGATTGACAGGGATATATATTCACCAGGGTACCCATCTCTTGAATTGTCGCATGAAATTTAATAATTCGCATGTGTTTACCTTGTATTTTTTGACTAAATTGATAGTGATTTTTTAATATTTTGCATGATATTTGTATGTTTTTTAACGACCTATCAACTTCTTATGAGTCATTTAATGCTGAAATTTATTTTTCATCGAGCGCTTTGAAGTAATAAAATTATACATTATTCGGATTTCACAATTAATTATATTAAGTGATACTCATTTTTTATGGATATACATGTTTGCACAGACATGATTACTAGAGAAAGAAATAGGCGTGTTTTATGTTTTGTTGAAGTTATATTTTAGAATACAGTTGATTTAATAAATTTTCAGTTATTATATAGATGAACGTCATTTAAGAATTCTTTGATGTTGGTTAGTTTATTTTGTTTTTTATGGATTATTTAATGCCAAATATATATATTCTGAACACGATTTAATGGCTTCAACTAAATATAATTTAAATGTAATTATATACATTCAACTACAGATAAAATGTATTGTCGATCATTCTATAAAATTGCAATTTTTTTTTAATCGTATCACCCCGAACAAGGCGGAAATGCCACTAATGTGCAGGGGGCTACATAAGAGTAAAAAGATTAATTAGAAGAGAGTGAAGAGAAAGACAAACCAATTAGAAAGGAGCAAGAGATGGATGGGAATACAGGTGTGATGACAATTGCAAAGGTGGAGAGAAAGGAAAGGATATACGGGATGGTGAAAAAACTAGAGTCAAGTGATTAATAGATGAGTATTGACATTGCATTTAAATTCCTGGAGTTTGTAGCCGTCAGGAAAGCAAGAATATGGAAGCGAGTTCCACAGGCGGGAAGTGCGAGAGAAGAAGCTGCAGGAGTTGAATTGTCGTCTGCATTTGGTTAATCAAACTGTGAATGGATGGGACCCAGTTGCCAATCTGGTTGCACGAGTAAACACCTGTTGCAGAAGCACCAGTAACTTAAGTTCGTTGGAGCAGAAGCCATGAAAGAATTTATAGAACAGACAAAGGAAGGCCACATTCCGTCGGTGGGGAAGTGGTTGTAGTCGAGCAGCCAAGTCGGTACCTCTCACATTACTGATTCTCCTTTGTTTTAAAATAAAATTGTAATGTTTTGCTTTCATTGTTTACCCACTGTTGGGACCCCAACAGGTGCTACCATCCCTTGGTCAGGTTGAACTTGGGAACAACAACAATTAAAAGGTAATTTCACGCTTCTTAAAACCTCGAATATTTTGCTTAAATGTTATGCTGCTGAATGTAGTTAATATTTTGTAATTTTTGGTTAGAGAACAATACAAATGCATATGGATGTATACCTGTGTTTAGTAGATTACTCAAAAGCGTTTGATAAAGAACAGTTGGAACTTCTATGTAATCTTAACATTTTGAATGATATTAGAATAATCCAGAACATGTACTGTGAGAAAACCGCCTGCATACGGATAGAAAATTAATTCTGTAAATATACAAAAATAGAAAAATCGATAAGACAAGGATGTATCCTCTTACCGGACTTATTCTACCTACACAGTGAGGCGATTCTTACATTAAAAAGAGAACTTTTCGTTCTCTTTTAAAAAAAGCTTTCCTTATATTTATAATATATGGAAAGCTTTTTTAACAAAGAATGGAAAGAGGGTTAGTGGAATCCTAAAATAAACTGGGATAGCCAAAGATGCCTTACAAAAGTTAAGTAAACTATTAAGAAACAGGAATACTTTATTAGAAACAAGAGAAATAGTACGGAAATGTTATGTAATATCAGTCCTTTTATATGACAGTGAATAATGAATACTCAAATTACAGATTAAGAAGTGACTTAAGGCTACAGAAATGTGTTTCTAAAAATGGAGTGCTGAGAATACCATGGACTGGACAATGACGAATGTTCAGATTAAATGGGAACAAAAATGGCACATATGCTTGGAATCAGAAAAAGACAGACTGAAATTCTATGTCACATAATAAGGAAAGAGTGCTTAGAAAATCTGATACTAACAAGATATTTTGAAGTAAACAAAAAGAGGAAAAGAGCCTATAACCTACCTAATAAGTTTTTGTAAGTTTTCAGAACAGGGTTTCTGAGAGATTGTAAAACAACTCTATTTTTTAGCTATATATGGCGGATAATTGTTGAGTGACTTTCAAAATGGGTGACTGTTTTTAATAGCGTTTCCGAGATTTATTGTTCTTTTCACGCTTTATAAAAAAAAAAGAAATGCATCAGCATGCCGACAACTCGAAAGTAGTTAACTATTGTGTGCAATGCAGTTATATTGCGGAAGATTTTCCAATTTATTTTTGCTTCCTGGGTCTCATTACATAATCAATATCCCGTTAGACTAATACGGCGCCAAGTTACACCGCCAGCAAGAAATTACGCATAATGACTGTTTCTATTTTCATAGACACATAAATGTTCAATATTTTATACTTATATAAAGCAGACCGTGTTTTTGACAAGCCTGGTAAACAAAAAAAGAAGAAATACTAAACGGTATACAGCTTTATACCTACGTTAGTATACCAAATATGCCAATTTTCTATTGACTATTCATAATGTGGATTTCGGCTAAAATGCTGTCATAGTACATGAATTTTTGACATGACATGAGTCTTTATGCTGAAACTGATATTACTTTATGCTTGTTGATTTTTACATGTCAAAATTTGTTTGAGTGTTGACAATCGAATTTAGTATATATTATTTATTGTAAAAACAATTAGTTAAAAGTATGCACTAATTTTTATAGTAGGTTAGTATTAATGGTATCTACCAAATTGACAACGTCGCCTGTGAATGTGGCATGAGGTCGAGGTTCTTAGAAAAGGCTAATTCTACCAGTACAAGATTCGCTTCGTAATGAAAAACACCTTCTCCAAAAAGTGGCGATAACTAGAAAACACCAACTCCGCATCTCGTGTAAATGTGTCAGACCTTTGTCAAAAGGGAGCACCTTCCAGATGGATTCTTGCAAAGTTAGGTATAAAGTTTGCCTATAGACTTAACTACAAACTTACCCAATTTTTACGTATGCACACAAATAAATAAATCCTACCTAAGTTTACTCATAGACACAAGTATAAACCCAGACAAGGTTTACCTATACACGCTATTATAAACGTCTCCAGCTTTAACTTACATCTGTCATTTAATTGCCATACAAGACATGAGTAACTGGGCAGATTTTCGAGCAGTAGATTATCATTAGTTTCTGCGGTAGACCGGTTTCCAATCAAGGCTCTACGCTGTAGATCAAATATGCTGAATTCATTTCAGCCTGACTTACGGCCATATCACGTTGAATACACCGGTTCTCGCTCGATCACCGAAGTTAAGCAACGCTGAGCCTGATCAGTCCTTAGATGGGTGACCGCTAGCGAATACCAGGTGCTGTAAGCGTTTCGTGACGGATGTGCGTTGTGGTGCAGTGGATATCGACTCGGAAAGAGAAATCGATGAGCCGAGTTCGAATTCCATTTGAATACCATGCATTCACTTAAGCACTGCTACCCTTGGGAAAAGTATTAATCCGTCCCTTCCCTCCAGTTATGGGTTAAATAACAGACTAGGACATGGGGACCCTGTCCTTAAAAACAAATCCCAATGAATCTTGATACTCGAAAAGAAAAAAGTATTACTAGACACAAACCTTATATAAAAACAACAATAAATTGTTGAAATAAAAAGGTATTACCAGCAATAAATAAAATTTAGTTGGCAATAAATGACCCGCCGAGGTTGATATACCATAAAAACAAAACAACCAAACAACCGAAATCATTTCAGTCTAATTTTATAGGACACGGAGTTACCATTAATTCTTCTTCTATGTGCCCTGTCCTTTCAGGACGTAGGCGATCATGGCTTTCCACGTCTCCCTTTACCTGGTGGCTGATAGCACGCCTTCTCCTGTTACACTATGCAATCCACGTTCCATCACCCACCTGATTAGGTCCTTCAAATATGCTTTCCCCTCTCACTTTCTCACTCTATCTGGCCTGTTAGTTCCAGGTTCTCAAAGCCCTCCTTCCTCATTGCATGTCCCAGGAACTTCAGCTGTCTCTTCCTGATGCTCAGTATTAATTTCCTTTTCGTTTAGATTATTGTTCTCATTTTTGTTGTCGTCATCACAACCTCGGCTTTCATCAGGCACGTATCGATCTGGCTAATCTACTGAGAATTCTGTACTGAACCCTTATTTAATCTACGGTGGTAGACTATTTTCGGTTCACTGCCCAAGTTGTCTACTATTTTTAGTACTGCTCAGTTATTACTCGTCTTAGTTTCCACTGGGAACACATTGCCCAAGGCAGAGAACTAACTCAAAACTATTATGTCACCGCCATTTTCCTGAAACGCTGTAATAACAACAACAAAGATGAGGACAATAGTCCGAATATAAGTAGTGTAAATGAGATGAATTAAGTAAAATTACATGAAATTAGTGTATATATATATATATATATATATGTATATATGCCCTGTGAGCTGGTGTTTGAAATTCTCATTTCAGCAAATAAATAATACTCTGTTGAGAACTCTTATTGTTGATATATACATATATATATATATATATATATATACACTATAGTCATCCGCAGACAGATCTGTTTAGCTGTATCACAGCTCATCAGTACGGTTAGACTCCGATCGCTTCCTAGCCCAGGATTGAAACCCGACCCAATCGGCGTCAGTCGGCGATTCTACACCTAGGCCACGAGCGTCCGGTAGAAGAAGGCAGACCTTTTAGCGAGTATATCGTTACACACGCCCAATATATATGTGTGTGTGTGTGTGTGTGTGTGTGTGTGTGTGTGTGTGTGTGTGTGTGTGTGTGTGTGTGTGTGTGTGTCGGAGGGAGTAAAGAAAGAGGGCGAGAAAGAAAGATTTAAAGAATTAGGTAGGAAAGACCATCTATTTCATTTGAACCTGATTTTCAAGAATTAGGGAATTTTTCAATTTATGTCAAAATTCAAGAGAGCTATACGGGGCTCAAAAATATCGGCTGTCCCTGAGATACGCCGACTATATTCGATGAAAAATCTCTCTTCCAAAAAGAGACGATACCTAGAAAACACCAACTCCGCATGTCATGCATATTAGTAAAAACTTTGGCAAAGTAACACACCTTCCGGATGGATGCTTGCAAAGTCAGGTATAAAGCGACCAATTTTTGCCTACAGACTCAACTACAAACATACCCAATTTTTACGTATACACACAAGTATAAATCCGACCTACGTTTACCCATAGACACATATATAAACCCGGAAAACGTTTACCTATAGACTCAATTAGAATAAATCCGACCTACGTTTACCCATAGACACATATATAAACCCGGAAAACGTTTACCTATAGACTCAATTAGAATAAATCCGACCTACGTTTACCCATAGACACATATATAAACCCGGAAAACGTTTACCTATAGACTCAATTAGAATAAATCCGACCTACGTTTGCCCATAGACACATATATAAACCCGGAAAACGTTTACCTATAGACTCAATTAGAATAAATCCGACCTACGTTTACCCATAGACACATATATAAACCCGGAAAACGTCTACCTATAGACTCAATTAGAATAAATCCGACCTACGTTTGCCCATATACACATATATAAACCCGGAAAACGTTTACCTATAGACTCAATTAGAATAAATCCGACCTACGTTTACCCCATAGACACATATATAAACCCGGAAAACGTTTACCTATATTCAATTAGAATAAATCTATTCTACGTTTACCCATAGACATATACCAACCGGAAATATTTACCTATAGACTCAATTAAAATAAATCCGACCTACGTTTACCCATAGACACATATATAAACCCGAGCCCGTTTCTCGACTCAATTAGAATAAATCAATTTGATTTACCCATAGACACATATATAAACCCGGAAAACGTTTACCTATAGACACAATTAGAATAAATCCGACCTACGTTTTATGAATATATATAAACCCGGAAAACATTTACCTATAGACTCAATTAAAATAAATCCGACCTACGTTTACCCATAGACACATATATAAACCCGGAAAACGTTTACCTATGGAAACACAATTAGAATAAATCCGACTTACGTTTACCCATAGACACATATATAAACCCGGAAAACGTTTACCTATAGACTCAATTAGAATAAATCCGACCTACGTTTACCCATAGACACATATATATAAACCCAGGAAAACTTTTACCTATAGACTCAATTAGAATAAATCCGACCTACGTTTACCCATAGACACATATATAAACCCGGTAAACGCTTACCTATAGACTCAATTAGAATAAATCCGACCCACGGTTACTTATAGACACATATATAAACCCGGTAAACGCTTACCTATAGACTCAATTAGAATAAATCCGACCTACGTTTACCCATAGACATTTATATAAACCCGGAAAACGTTTACCTATAGACACTCAATTAGAATAAATCCGACCTACGTTTACCCATAGACACATATATAAACCCGGAAAACGTTTACCTATAGACTCAATTAGAATAAATCCGACCTACGTTTACCCATAGACACATATACAAACCCGGAAAACGGTTACCTATAAACTCAATTAGAATAAATCCGACCTACGTTTACCCATAGACACATATATAAACCCGGAAAACGTTCTACCTCAGAACTCAATTAGAATAAATCCGACTTACGTTTACCCATAGACACATATATAAACCCGGAAAACGTTTACCTATAGACACAATTAGAATAAATCCGACCTACGTTTACCCATAGTACATATATAAACCCGGAAAACGTTTACCTATGAACACAATTAGAATAAATCCGACTTACGTTTACCCATAGACACATATATAAACCCGGAAAACGTTTACCTATAGACTCAATTAAGATAAATCCGACCTACGTTTACCCATAGACACATATATAAACCCGGAAAACTTTACCTATAGACTCAATTAGAATAAATCCGACCTACGTTTACCCATAGACACATATATAAACCCGGTAAACGCTTACCTATAGACTCAATTAGAATAAATCCGACCTACGTTTACCCATAGACACATATATAAACCCGGAAAACTTTTACCTATAGACTCAATTAGAATAAATCCGACCTACGTTTATATAGACACATATATAAACCCGGGAAAACGTTTACCTATAGACTCAATTAGAATAAATCCGACCTACGTTTACCCATAGACACATATATAAGAAAACGTTTACCTATAGACACAATTAGAATAAATCCGATAACCTACGTTTACCCATAGACACATATATAAACCCCGGAAAACATTTACCTATAGACTCAATTAAAATAAATCCGACCGTTTACCCACTTAGTGCATATATAAACCCGGAGAAAACGTTTACCTATAGACACAATTAGAATAAATCCGACTTACGTTTACCATAGACACATATATAAACTGGAAAACGTTTGCCTATAGACTCAATTAGAATAAATCAAACCTACGTTTACCCATGAACACATATATAAACCGGAAAACTTTTACCTATAGACTCAATTAGAATAAATCCGACCTACGTTTACCCATAGACACATATATATAAACCCGGTAAACGCTTACCTATGAACTCAATTAGAATAAATCCATTTCCCGTTTACCCATGAACACTATAAGCCGATGGCAACGCTTACCTATGAACTCAATTAGAATAAATCCGACCTACGTTTTACCCATAGACACATATATAAACCCGGAAAACGTTTACCTATAGACTCAATTAGAATAAATCCGACCTACGTTTTACCCATAGACATATATAAACCGGAAAACGTTTACCTATAGACTCAATTAGAATAAATCAAACTACGTTTACCCCATAGACATATATAAACCCGGAAAACAGTTACCTATGAACTCAATTAGAATAAATCAAACCTACGTTTACCCATAGACACATATATAAACCGGAAAACGTTTACCTATAGACTCAATTAGAATAAATCCGACTTACGTTTACATAGACACATATATAAACCCAGAAAAACGTTTCCCTATAGACATTAGAATAAATCCGACCTACGTTTACCCATAGACACATATATAAACCCGGAAAACGTTTACAGACTCCAATTAGAATAAATCCGACCTACGTTTACCCATAGACACATATATAAACCCGGAAAACGTTTACCTATAAACACAATTAGAATTTTCAACGTAAATCCGACCTACAGTTACCCATAGACACATATATAAACCGGAAAACGTTTACCTATAGACTCAATTAGAATAAATCCGACCTACGTTTGCCCATAGACATATATAAACCGGAAAACGTTCACTATAGACTCAGTGGAATAAATCCGGCCTACGTTGCCATAGACACATATAAACCCGGAAAACGTTTTACTATGAACTCAATTTAGAATACAAATCCGACCTACGTTTACCCATAGACACATATAAACCCGGAAAACGTTTACCTATAGACACAATTAGAATAAATCCGACCTGGTTACCGCGAACATATATAAGCCGGAAAACGTTTTATAGACACAATTAGAATAAATCAAACCTACGTTTTGCCATAGACACATATATAAACCGAAACGTTTATATATAGACTCAATTAGAATAAATCCGACCTACGTTTACCCATAGACATATATAAGCGAAACGTTTCTATAGACTCAATTAGAATAAATCAAAACTACGTTTACCCATGAACACATATATAAACTGAGCGTTTACCTATGAACTCAATTAGAATAAATCCGACCTACGTTTGCCCATAGACACATATATAAACCGAGCTTGATTTACTATAGACTCAATTAGAATAAATCCGACCTACGTTTACCCATAGACACATATATAAACCCGGAAAACGTTTACCTATAGACTCAATTAGAATAAATCCGACCTACGTTTACCCATAGACACATATATAAGCGAAACGTTTACCTATGTTCTCAATTAGAATAAATCGACCTACGTTTGCCCATAGACACATAAATAAACTGGAAAGCATTTACCTATAGACACAATTAGAATAAATCCGACCTACGTTTACCCATAGACACATATATAAACCCGGAAAACGTCTACCTATAGACTCAATTAGAATAAATCCGACCTACGTTTGCCCATATACACATATATAAACCCGGAAAACGTTTACCTATAGACTCAATTAGAATAAATCCGACCTACGTTTACCCATAGACACATATATAAACCCGGAAAACGTTTACCTATAGACTCAATTAGAATAAATCCGACCTACGTTTACCCATAGACACATATATAAACCCGGAAAACGTTTACCTATAGACTCAATTAGAATAAATCCGACCTACGTTTACCCATAGACACATATATAAACCCGGTAAACGCTTACCTATAGACTCAATTAGAATAAATCCGACCTACGTTTGCCCATAGACACATATATAAACCCGGAAAACTTTTACCTATAGACTCAATTAGAATAAATCCGACCTACGTTTACCCATAGACACATATATAAACCCGGAAAACGTTTACCTATAGACTCAATTAGAATAAATCCGACCTACGTTTACCCATAGACACATATATAAACCCGGAAAACGTTTACCTATAGACACAATTAGAATAAATCCGACCTACGTTTACCCATAGACACATATATAAACCCGGAAAACATTTACCTATAGACTCAATTAAAATAAATCCGACCTACGTTTACCCATAGACACATATATAAGCCGGAAAACGTTTACCTATAGACACAATTAGAATAAATCCGACTTACGTTTACCCATAGACACATATATTAAACCCGGAAAACGTTTACCTATAGACTCAATTAGAATAAATCCGACCTACGTTTACCCATAGACACATATATAAACCCGGAAAACTTTTACCTATAGACTCAATTAGAATAAATCCGACCTACGTTTACCCATAGACACATATATAAACCCAGTAAACGCTTACCTATAGACTCAATTAGAATAAATCCGACCTACGTTTACCCATAGACACATATATAAACCCGGTAAACGCTTACCTATAGACTCAATTAGAATAAATCCGACCTACATTTACCCATAGACACATATATAAACCCGGAAAACGTTTACCTATGAACTCAATTAGAATAAATCCGACCTACGTTTACCCATAGACACATATATAAACCCGGAAAACGTTTACCTATAGACATCAATTAGAATAAATCCGACCTACGTTTACCCATAGACACATATATAAACCCGGAAAACAGTTACCTATAGACTCAATTAGAATAAATCCGACCTACGTTTACCCATAGACACATATATAAACCGGAAAACGTTTACCTATAGACTCAATTAGAATAAATCCGACGTTTACCCATAGACACATATAAACCCGGAAAACGTTTACCTATAGACACAATTAGAATAAATCCGACCTACGTTTACCCATAGACACATATATAAACCCGGAAAACGTTTACCTATAGACTCGAATTAGAATAAATCCGACCTACGTTTACCCATAGACACATATATAAACCCGGAAAACGTTTACCTATAAACACAATTAAATTAATCCGACCTACGTTTACCCATAGACACATATATAAACCGGAAAACGTTTACCTATAGACTCAATTAGAATAAATCCGACCTACGTTTGCCCATAGACATATAAACCCGGAAAACGTTTACCTATAGACTCAATTAGAATAAATCCGACCTACGTTTACCCATAGACATATATAAACCCGGAAAACGTTTACCTATAGACTCAATTAGAATAAATCCGACCTACGTTTACCCATAGACACATATATAAACCCGGAAAACGTTTACCTATAGACACAATTAGAATAAATCCGACCTACGTTTACCCATAGACACATATATAAACCCGGAAAACGTTTACCTATAGACACAATTAGAATAAATCCGACCTACGTTTACCCATAGACACATATATAAACCCGGAAAACGTTTACCTATAGACTCAATTAGAATAAATCCGACCTACGTTTACCCATAGACACATATATAAACCGGAAAACGTTTACCTATAGACTCAATTAGAATAAATCCGACCTACGTTTACCCATAGACACATGTAAACCCGGAAAACGTTTACCTATGAACTCAATTAGAATAAATCCGACCTACGTTTGCCCATAGACATATATAAACCGGAAAACGGTTACCTATAGACTCCAATTAGAATAAATCCGACCTACGTTTACCCATAGACACATATATAAACCCGGAAAACGTTTACCTATAGACTCAATTAGAATAAATCCGACCTACGTTTACCCATAGACACATATATAAACCCCAGGAAAACGTTTACCTATAGACTCAATTAGAATAAATCCGACCTACGTTTGCCCATAGACACATATATAAACCCGGAAAACGTTTACCTATAGACTCAATTAGAATAAATCCGACCTACGTTTACCCATAGACACATATATAAACCCGGAAAACGTCTACCTATAGACTCAATTAGAATAAATCCGACCTACGTTTGCCCATATACACATATATAAACCCGGAAAACGTTTACCTATAGACTCAATTAGAATAAATCCGACCTACGTTTACCCATAGACACATATATAAACCCGGAAAACGTTTACCTATAGACTCAATTAGAATAAATCCGACCTACGTTTACCCATAGACACATATATAAACCCGGAAAACGTTTACCTATAGACTCAATTAGAATAAATCCGACCTACGTTTTATAGACACATATAAACCCGGAAAACGTTTACCTATAGACTCAATTAGAATAAATCCGACCTACGTTTACCCATAGACACATATATAAACCCGGAAAACGTTTACCTATAGACTCCCAGTGGAATAAATCCGACCTACGTTTACCCATAGACACACATATATAAACCCGGAAAACACACCTATAGACACAATTAGAATAAATCAAACCTACGTTTACCCATAGACACATATATAAACCCGGAAAACGTTTACCTATAGACACAATTAGAATAAATCCGACCTACGTTTACCCATAGACACATATATAAACCCGGAAAACGTTTACCTGCCGACTCAATTAAAGACTAAATCCGACCTACGTTTACCCATAGACACATATATAAACCCGGAAAACGTTTACCTATAGACTCAATTAGAATAAATCCGACCTACGTTTACCCATAGACACATATATAAACCCGGAAAACGTTTACCTATAGACTCAATTAGAATAAATCCGACCTACGTTTGCCCATAGACACATATATAAACCGGAAAACGGTTACCTATAGACTCAATTAGAATAAATCCGACCTACGTTTACCCATAGACACATATATAAACCCGGAAAACGTTTACCTATAGACTCAATTAGAATAAATCCGACCTACGTTTACCCATAGACACATATATAAACCCGGAAAACGTTTACCTATAGACTCAATTAGAATAAATCCGACCTACGTTTGCCCATAGACACATATATAAACCGGAAAACGTTTACCTATAGACTCAATTAGAATAAATCCGACCTACGTTTACCCATAGACACATATATAAACCCGGAAAACGTTTACCTATAGACTCCAATTAGAATAAATCCGACCTACGTTTGCCCATAGACACATATATAAACCCGGAAAACGTTTACCTATAGACTCAATTAGAATAAATCCGACCACGTTTACCACTTAGACACATATATAAACCCGGAAAACGTTTACCTATAGACTCAATTAGAATAAATCCGACCTACGTTTACCCATAGACACATATATAAACCCGGAAAACGTTTACCTATAGACACAATTAGAATAAATCCGACCTACGTTTACCCATAGTATACATATATAAACCCGGAAAACGTTTACCTATGAGCACAATTAGAACAAATCCGACCTACGTTTACCCATAGACACATATATAAGCCGGAAAACGTTTTACCTATAGACTCAATTAGAATAAAATCCGACCTACGTTTACCCATAGACACATATATAAACCCGGAAAACGTTTACCTATAGACTCAATTAGAATAAATCCGACCTACGTTTTCCCATAGACACATATATAAACTCGGAAAACGTTTACCTATAGACTCAATTAGAATAAATCCGACCTACGTTTGCCCATAGACACATATATAAACCCGGAAAACGTTTACCTATAGACTCAATTAGAATAAATCCGACCTACGTTTACCCATAGACACATATATAAACCCGGAAAACGTTTACCTATAGACTCAATTAGAATAAATCCGACCTACGTTTGCCCATAGACACATATATAAACCCGGAAAACGTTTACCTATAGACTCAATTAGAATAAATCCGACCTACGTTTACCCATAGACACATATATAAACCCGGAAAACGTTTACCTATAGACTCAATTAGAATATATCCGACCTACGTTTACCCATAGACACATATATAAACTCGGAAAACGTTTACCTATAGACTCAATTAGAATAAATCCGACCTACGTTTGCCCATAGACACATATATAAACCCGGAAAACGTTTACCTATAGACTCAATTAGAATAAATCCGACCTACGTTTACCCATAGACACATATATAAACCCGGAAAACGTTTACCTATAGACTCAATTAGAAACTTTTACAACTCTCTCTTACATCAGTCAGTTAATTGCTATACGAGATATGTTTAACTGGGCAGATTTCCCAGCAGTGAATTACTATTACTTTACCCGGTTGACCGGTTGCCAATCAAGGTTATCGAACCATTCCTGTTCCGCTATCCAGTCAAGAGCTGAAGAGAGAAGAAATGGATTAATATCTTTCCTAATGATTTTTGTAAGTGAATGCAACGAATTCGAATAGAATTCGAACACGGCTCTCCGACTTCTTATTCCATTACGCCACAACATACACCTATGTTTATGTGTTGACTCAAGTATAAACCCGACATTAAATTACCAGGAACGGGTTGTTAGGTTGTAAAATCCACCAACCTAAACCAATCCACTGTAAATAGAAAGAGCAATCTGGCAATTTGCTGCACCATAAAAAATTCACTTCTATATATGAAAATATTGATGAACAAACAGATGAGGAAAAAACAAATGCTGCCGTCTCTATTTTATTTTAAACCCTAACATTATATATATATATATATATATATATATATATATATATATATATATATTCTTTTATTTGTATTTGTTTTGCCGCGCGGTCTTAATTTAATTTCGCTTGCACAAGCTGTTCTTTTGTCTTCTGATTCGCCTGAAGCCTCCAATAGAAATACTCCATCTAGAACACGTGACCTTATCGCTCCGTTTTGACTGTAACAGCGTTGGTTTTACCGACGATGGCTTTTTGGCTGAACTGGCAACTTCATCCACACCTGTGGAAAACAATTCTAACCAAAAGTTTGTAGGGTGGTTGTGGTGGCGGCGAGGGGGCTTTCTTTTTCCTCAGTTATACTTCCTGTAAAATATTTTCCTGTTTCTCCTAAATTCGTTGGTTTAAACTTGCTATCACTTTAACTCCTTTATCCATGTTTATATTTTTCGGATTCTCTTTTTCTTTCTTTCTTTCTTTTTTTCTCTCTCTTTCTCTCTCTCCCTCTCTCTTTCACTCTTTGATAATTTTAGTCACTATTTCTTTTCTCTATTTCAATCTCTTTTTACCTTGTTCGCTCTTTCTCTCTTCTTTCACTTATTTCTCTGTCAAACAGGTTCTTTCTTTCTTTTGTGAATTGTATGCATATATGATATTTTCTCTTTTAGAATCTATGCGTATTGCCTTTGTCTCCTTCTTTTACTGTACTTATTTCTGTATTTTCTTTCTTTCGTTCTACTTTTCCTTTCTTTTTTTCTTTCTTCCTGAGTTTATTTCTCTTTTCTTTTCTTTCTACTTCGTTCTTTCTCATTTCTTTCGTTCTTATTTCTTTCTTTCTTTCTTTCTCATTTCTTTTGCGTCTTTTTCTTTTACTTTACGTTTCATTCTCAACCAACTCATTTTCTCCGTTCACTCTTCAATTACACCTCTCTCTCTCTCTCTCTCTCTCTCTCTCTCTCTCTCTCTCTCTCTCTCTCTCTAACAAAATGACAAAAATCAGAGAAAGAGATACTCCTCACTTGTCAAAACTCTATCGAGGAAAGAAAAATGAAAAAAATAGTCTAATAATTAATTCAATAAAAACAGAAATAATTAAAATCTAAAAGAAAAATGTAAGCAAACCATTTAAGTTCCTTTTGAACAGTTTCGCATAATTTTTTTGTTTGAACTCTGTCTATTAAATCCAGAATATAATTCAGGCTTAGAAACTAAGTAGAAGAGTATTTGGTCTGAAAATGTTTATTATTAAAATAGACAATTCCTCAAGCTATGTTATTTACATTGATCGGACTGTTGTCCTCATCATTATAACCATATTCACAACATTTCGTCACTTTTTTCTAGTGATTGAAATTTCTAACTGAACCCTTTATTTCAATTACTGGGGTATATTTTTCTTGTTCCATGAGCCATGCTACTTCTTGTTGTCTTCGTTTAACTCAACTCATTAAGTAAGTACTACCTGATCTCAGAGGTTTTATCAAATATCTTTAAGCTATTGATGAAATAAATATGTATCTTTCTTTTACACTATTTACCTTCTTTGTTAATGCACTTAATCCAGGGTTGCATATTCATAGATCAAAACCGATATAATCATATGAAAGCTATTTCATATGAAAACCAACGTGTCAAGTTACAAAGATTTTGGTTAACACTCGTGTAGATCTTTCTCACTGTCTGTTTATGTGCCTCCAATTGTATTTACTAGCCTTCCCACGCAAGGCCGGATGTGACACATGGTCATTTTAATGTGGGTATTCCCGTCCAATTCATTCTTTATCTCTCCTCCTCCTCACAGTCTTTTTTTCCTTTTGTTTTTTCTTTTTTCTTCTTTTCATTTTTAACTTGGACCGCAATCTCTATGACAATAAATCTATTAGTCTTTTAATCTTTCTCGCTTTTTCGAATTTTTGTGCGCTTGCCGTAAAGTGAACTTTAGTTAGCCCGTCTCATTTATATAATCATGTCAATTCTGACCAGATGCCCCGTCGTCGTTGCTGGGCTGGACAAGACTAAGCTAAATTTAGCAAACATCTCATGCGGCTGCAGACAAGTAATAGGATATTTAAACATAGACTCGTAAATTTGATCTACAAAAGCTGTTATATATTAAAGTGAAGTAAATACCCAAGAATTAGAGACGGCTACTGAGTTGTGTTTGCTGGGTGTAGTGGCAGGGAAATTAGTTTACGGGTTGCTTTAAGTACATTCAAACACTTCGCCGTTTATTGAATCTCGGATAAGTGCATTATCAGAGTAAAGTTACAGTTAATTGTTTTAAAAAAAGTATGGCTCCTGTTTGCAATGGAGACAAAAAGAGAGACGAAGGTCTGATTTTAAACAACAGTCAATGAAGGTAGATATGGATCCGGTTTGTACCAATGTTAAGAAGGTAGACATGGATTCATTTAGCACTAGAGTGAAAATGTAGATATAGGCACAGTTTACATAGGAGCAGAAGATGTCGACATAAGGCTGGTTTACAATCAGATGAAAAGGTACAAGATTAGATTTACACTGGGTAAAAATAAGTCATTAGAAATATACAGAGACAAACAAACCAGCAAAAGAATAAGGAGAAAAACAAAGTAAAAGAAAGAAAAAAGAAATAAAGAAAAAAGAAAGAAAAAAGAAAGAAGTCAGTATAATTTGGCAATGAAGACTTACGAAGAATAAGTAAGAGGAAAAAAGTAAAAAGAAAGAAAAATGTCAATAGAATGAACGAGAAAAAAGAAAAAAAAGAAACAAAGAATAAAACAAAGAAATTGAAAGAAATCACGAAACTAGAAAGAAAAATGAAAGAGAGTGTGTGGATATACTAAAGCAAAGAAGAAAAAAAAAGATGAGGAGCGAGAAAAGGCAATAGAAAGAAAGATGTCAATATTTCTTGACACAGAAACAAGCAAGCAATATGAAATAGCAATAGAAAACGAATTTAAAAATGAAACAAATAATGAAACAAACAAAATTAATAAAGACACTTGTTAATATACTAAATCAAAGAAACAACAATAAATGAGCATTAAGAGAAAAAACAAAAGAATGAATAATATCAATAAGCTAAGGCATGAAGATTCACAAAGAATAATATAGGGACAAAACAAGTAGAAGAATGAAAGAAATGCGTCAATATACTACGGCAAAATAGCGACGAATGGCCGAGGAATATGGAACAAAGGAAAAAGAAAGAATTAAACAAAGAAAATGAAAAAAAGAATGAAAATAGGAAGAAGAAAAGAAAGAAAGATGTGGATATACTAAAGCAAATGTATAGGCAAAACAATAAAAATTAATGAGGAATGAGAAGAAGGTATAAAAAAGAAAAGTGTCTATTTGTTAAGGCAAATAAAACGGAGAAGAAATGGGGAATAAAAAAAAGAAAAGAAAGAAAAACAGAAACTAAGAAAGGTGCCAATATGGTGAGGCAAAAAGCCCAAAAAAGGAATGAGAAATAAGAAAAGGCAAAAGAGAGGTGACAGTACGTTAAGGTAACGAAATCGGAAAAGAATGAGGAATAGAAAAAAATCAAAAAAAAGAAAGAAAGAAAGAAAGAAAGGTATCAATATAATAAAGCAAAAGGGCCAAAAAAGGAATGAAGAATGGGGCGAAAGGCCAAAGAAATGTCTTGATATGTTAAGGCAAAGACATCTGGAAATGAATGGAGCATAAGAAAAAATCAAAAGAAACAAAACAAAAAAGATGTCAAAGCCAAAGAAGTGACAAAGAGAATGAGGAATCAGGAAAAAAAAAACAAAAGTGAGTAAATGAAAAAAACATCCAATCAAAAAATGAAAGTTCAAACAGATTTAAAAGTTTTATCAAAAAACGATAAGACTAGATCAGTTCATCGAGATAATCGAATCCATCCAAGAAAAGTAAAACTATTGGTTCCGAGCTTTGTTTTTTATTGTTATTCTGTTTTTGATTCTAGTGATGTTGTTTTTTTGTTTTTTGTTTTTTTTTAGATTTCAGCCTTCATTCTGAGCATATGTAAACTAAACAGGTCAAATATTTGTTTTTGTAAGAAACAATTTTTGCCGCGGGTCTTTACAGCAGTCAACACAACAACAATAACTGCAACAAAACTGTTGTAAACGCATTCTTTGTTTTCATTTATTTATCAGACATACTAAGAAACACATGTGTTGATGTGCACTCCATAATACAATAAACATCGAAATTGATGCCTTCTGATAGTGAAGATTAAGGCGGGAAAAGAGATTAAAGATTAAAGAAGTAATATGGCGTTAAGAGAATGAAGATAAAACAACAAAAAATATCGACTAGTTGATTAAGTAGAAGCAACACCACCGTAGTGCAAATTGTCTCTAAGATCTTTACTAGGGAATGTTTGACTACACATAGGTATCAAAGACTTGCAGTCATGTTCGAATTTAGGCTACTTTTATGGACCAGATAGTAAAAAATGCATGTGGCTGTTATGCAGCAGTCAGTCAGCCAGTCATAAACTACAGGATGTGTGTTTTCATGGCTCTCCGCCACTCCATGTCATTTGTCGCTCTAAGTAACTTTATGTCACTTACTGTACCTTTAATTGCCAATGCTTTACCAAACATCCGCTCAAATCCATCACGCAGGTTCCTCGCGGATTCTTCCTGTTTCTCTTTTCCTCAAAGTGTCATGTGAGCTTTATATTCTCCAGTTTCTCTTTCCTCACTTTCTTGCCCCAGATATTTTTGTTGTCTCTTCTTCATCAAATTCATCAGTTACATTTCTATTCACGATTTTAATGTCCCTAACCTCTAACTTTCATATCTCTTTTGCTGACAACAAACTAGTATCATCCGACATTTAATAGCAAACTATTATTAGTAGACCATTGATTAAATTAAGACTATTAAGAAAATTAAATAAAGAATATAGTAAAGAAAGTAGCACTAAGTTAAGTAAAAAAAGCCAGAAAAGGAAGAAAGAAAAAAAGAAACTTCTATCCGTCTTGGTCTTTCAAGCCGTAGGCGATCATGGACTTCCACATCTCCTATTTCTTGGTGGCTCTTAGCACGCTTTCTCCTGTAACATCTAGCAGCCCCCGTTCTGTCATCCACCTGCTCAAATATGTTATCCGCTGCTTTTCTCTGTCTCTTTTCCGCTCTATCTGGCCTGTTAGTATCAGGTTCTCCAAGTCTTCCTTCCTCATTGCATGTCTCAGGAACTTCATTTGTCTCTTCCTGATGCTCAATATAAATTTCCTTTTCGTTTCCATTCTTTCCAAAACCTCGTTATTGCTCACATGCTCGGTCAACGATATCCGCAGCATCCTTCTGTAGAACCACATTACAGCTGCTTCTCTTCATCTTTGTTAATATTGTCCAACATTCACTGCCATATTGAAGAACTGACATCACATAGCTATCTAGTACTCTCTTCTTTGTTTCTACTGACAGTTTCCTGTGTCTTAATACTTTAATCAGTTTATGGAACGCGTCCTTCGCCATGCCAATTCGCCTTCGGATCTCTGTGTCTCACTTTCCGTCTTCGGTTAGAACACTACCTAGATATTTAAATTTTTGTACTAACTTGATTTTAATATCCCCCATCTGTATTTGACATTTTGGGATGCTCTTTTTGATGATGAAAATGCATTCAGTTTTCTTGCAGTTTATTTGTAGTTCTTTCTCGTCACTCTCTTCGGCTACCTTCTGTAGGGTCTTGTAGTTTGCTTTCTGTGCAATCAGCACTGATTCATCTGCGTATCTTATGTTGTCCAAAGTGTGGCCTCCGATGACAAACCCTGGCATAACATCTAGAGTTTTCAAAAATTCTCAAAATATATTTTTTATAATCATTTCACCCCAAGCAAGGCATAATTGCCACTGGTGTGCAGGTGGTTACAGTGAGAGAAAAATGGGTACAGTGTATGCCGAAGAAAGGATAAGAGATGGATTGGATTTATGGATGTAGATGGGATTCAAGGAGATAAAAGATGGCAATTGATGTTCGATTTAAACCCTTGGGGATTGTAGCTATCAGGGAAGCAAGTATACGGTAGTGTGAGAAAAAAACACGGGCGAAAAGTGTGAAAAAACTTTTAGCGTAGAAAAGGTGGTTACACTTAACTATTTCGACAGTAAAAAAGTGGGACCTTGATGCCAATCTAGTAAACACGATTAAATTCATGTGCTCCGGGTATCATGGAAAGAAGCTTGTCAGGGCTGTTGCTATGAACATACTTGTAGAAAAAAAAACAGAGGTAAGCCTCATCACGTCGGTGAGAAAGTGAATGAAGTCGAGCTACCAAGTCAGGTTCGATTACGTTGAAGATCTTCCTTTGGATTTTGTCGAGATGAGTAGCAAGAATACCCGACAAGATATAACAACAGTATTCAATGCACGGCTCATGGTAGATTTATAAATGTGCAAGATTAACCTGATGAGAAAAACTTCCTGGCCAGACAGAGTAGCCCAACCTTCCTAGCCGTAGATGCAGCAGTAAATTAGATGTAGTCGTTTTATTTGAGTTAGGTTGAGAGAGCGTAACCAAAGAAACGCTGTGTGTTGCTTTCTAGGTGACTAGCTACCATATTTCAACACTGATTGGAGGTCATTTTCAAGAGTAGCAGTAAGGTTATTTTCTTAGTCTTGACAAATTTCTTGTTGGGACGGGAGTAAATGGTGATGTCATCATCTTATGTCAGACTATAGCTATACATAGAGCCAAGATCTTTCAGAAATATATAAAGTGTTGACTGTACGCAATTCCTGTCGGAGAACAAATTTACTTGTTTGTGATTTCTCGATACACGTAGCTCACAGCTTTTAACACAAAAAATAAAAATGGGTCGTCTATTTCCAATACAATTATTCACTATAATAGCGTTTGAAGTAATTAAAATGCCGGATTAAAAATAAATCTATTAATTGTTTAGAAAATGTTTTGTTTGCTTATAGAATATTTGAAACTGGGCTTTGCAGAAAATAATATTGCAAAGATCTCTGAAAAATTTGTTTGTAAATTGTCTTTCCATAATCTTAGTAATCTTTTCTTTATGTGGGACCGAATTACACACACACACACACACACACACACACACACACACGTATATATATATATATATATATATATATATATATATATATATATATATATAGTGGTTTATATATATATATATATTCCACAATTTGATATTTACTTTTAAAAAGTGCTCAATACGAAAGTAAAGCATAGATATATAGTTATAATAATAATAATAAGAAGAAGAGGAAATAAACATCAAAAGAGGTATATTTCAAGGTGATTCTTTGTCTCCCTTACAATTCTGCATATCATTAATAGCACTAACCAGTCAACTTAATAAGAGAGAATGTGGCTATAAAATAGGCCAAAAGAAAATAAGCCATCTATTTTACATGGATGACTTAAAGTTGTATGCTAAGAATGATAATGAGCTGGAAGGTCTTCTGCAAACTGTAAAATGCTTCAGCGAAAACACTGGAATGAAATTCAATTTGAATAAATGTGCTAAAGCTACAGTTTTACGTGGATCACTACAAGAAACATCCTCAATTAGCTTAGACCCTGCTGTAACAATAAAAGAATTGAAACCAGAAGAAACTTATAAATATCTAGGTATAAATGAAAGTTAAAAAATTCACCATAAAAAAATGAAAGGAATAGTGCGTAAAGAGTACTATAGAAGGCTACGAATGATATTAAAAACTAAACTGAATTCTCAGAAAAGAATTATGGCCATTAATAGCCTTGCAATTCCAGTTGTCCAATATAGTTTCAACATCTTAAACTGGACTCTAAACGACATCAGGCAAATGGATTCTAAAACAAGAAAGCTTCTTTCTAAGCATAAGATGCATCATCCAAAGGCTGATATATAGACCGTCTATATATACCCCGTAAAGAAGGTGGAAGAGGTCTTATTTAGCTCGAATTGTCATACAAGAAAACAACTATTGTCTTACTAACATACATAGGAACAACAAAGGACTGGATGATACAATTAGTAAGGCAACATGAAGAAAGAAAGAAAAAATATTAAAAAAAAAAAGAAGGCAGGAAATACAAACAAGATTTACATTTAGTAGATTCTGTAGAAAAGCAAAACAGAAGCCAAGAACCAACTATTGCGGTAAAAAATATGAAAATGAAAGCCAAAGATAAAGCTCTTGAACAGATGAAATAACGCTGGTGAAACAAACCTCTGCATGGCCAATATCCAGAACGTTCCAATAAATCCAATGTTGATAAAGTTAATACTCATCGATGGTTACGTGCATCTCTGGATTAATATGAGACTGAAGGTTTTATTCTTGCAGCGCAAGACCAAAGTTTTTTCACTAAAAATTTTCAGGCAAATATTATACATAATAATATGGATCCTAAATGCAGGTTCTGTGATAAAAACCAAGATACAATAGACCATCTAATCTCAGGCTGTTCTGTATTTGCCCCAAATCAATATAAAAATCACCACAATAGAGTGGGGCAATATTTACATTTGACAATGTGCAAACACTATGGAAAATCTGTAAACATATACTGGTATGGACAACACCCAGCACCGGTTACAGAAATAGAAGATGTCATCATTCTATGGGATTACACCATCTACACAGACAGAAAAATTGAAGCAAAAAGGCTGGACATTATTGTTAAAAACCAGAAAGAAAAACTTGTCTATTAATTGATATGGCTTGTCCAGCGGATTGTAATATAGCAACCAAGAAATTTGAAAAACAGTCAAAATATAAAGACTGGAAATTGAAATTGAAAGAAATGTGGAAATTGAAAACAAGAGTTGTACCAGTGATAGTAGGTGCACTTGGAATGATAAAAAATGGAACAAAACAAGACATTGAAAGAATTCCTGGAAACCCCAGCTTAAGAGATATACAAAAAAATGTCTTGTTAAGTACAGCCCACACACTAATAAGAACTTTGTCTATGTAACGCTAGGGGTGATAAGGGAGGTAGAAAAAAAAACATTAAATAGAGCCATACAAACACGCCACGACCTGCCTTAGGTCTTCCCGCAGACTTGGTAGGTAGTGGGACCATCACATAAATTGAAATATGATGAAAAATGACAACATAATAATAATAATAGCATACTCCAACTTCATAGCTAAAAAAGTTTCGGTGTTTAATCCCCCATTATTATGCGCTGAAATCAGGCTAACTTACTTTGTTAGATAGATAGATAGATAGATAGATAGATAGATAGATAGATAGATAGATATTGTGTGTATTTTACATCGCACTCTGATAGATAGATAGATAGATAGATAGATAGATAGATAGATAGATAGATAGATAGATAGATGTGTACATACCGGTATATATCTATAGATAGATAGATGTGTACATACCCGGATATATCTATACATAGACAGATGTGTACATACCGGGATAGATAGATAGATAGATAGATAGATAGATAGATAGATAGATAGATAGATAGATAGATAGATCAATGTTCTGCCAAAGAAGAATAGATTTGTCAAAAGTTTAAACCAAAAATAAAACAGTAGCATATAATATAAAAATCGAATGTTGAAAATATATTAAAACATAAATTATAATAATATAAAAAAGATTAAAAAGGCCTTAAACAATTTTTAACATAAAAATAGACCAAATAAATGAGGAAAACCACAAGTGAAGTTTAAAAAACATAATTACTAGGTAAAAAATGATAAAATATCAATTAAATGTGTTAAAGTTGAAGGTATATAAAAAAAGGAAAATTGGGGTAATTTTTATAGATAAGAGCAAATGGTAAATATATTGAGATCATTTTAGATATATTTAAGAGCATGGAACATTCTTTCGTGATAAAAATTTGTGATTTCATTTTGTTGGTTTAGCAAGCTAGCTTTTGGAAACCTAATTATATGAAATGTTTATTGTAAGCAAAAGAACATTATTTCATGTAACGATTTACATGTCCTAGCTTTTGTTAATATTTACCATTTAACTGTAGGCATTTTATTAGCATCTTTCAATTGACATTAGTATTTAAATTAAGCGGTGTTGCACTCGTCTTCCCAGCTGTTTGGTTCGCTGGTTCGGGAACGGAGCCTGCTGCGATGATGATGTCGAAACGCACCAATTATGTCTACACTTTCGGGCCGCTAGTCGTGATGCTTCACAGTAGTTGGTCCTCAAGGCGTCTATTACAACAACGAATTTACTGCCGACGCTGTTTTTTTTTATCTCAGAAAGTCACGTTATGCAAACACCGTAGCCGTTTTTCTAACATATCCAGACCGGAGACTTGTGTACACTTATGGTTAAAATAAAATAATTAGCGCACAAAAAGAATTAAATAAATGAATAAGCTCGAAGACGCCTGGGTGAGTCACGAAAGAAAGTCTTTATAATAATAAATAACATAATTAATTACAAAAGCAGAAAATAAAATTGTCGAAGTTCAGGTTTAAACGGAGAGAAGAGCTTTCAATCTTCAAATAAAAACGCGTCCTTTCTAAGTTCCATTAAAATTATCAGAGATTTCAATTTTGAAAAATAAACAGGCTGTCAATTGTCCAGATAAAAACACTTCTCTTTAGCCTTTATCAAAATTTACACAGACAACCGGAAAACAGTGCGACGTGGCGGCGGACGGTGGGTGGGGCTCGTTTTGTCTTTGTCGTCTGAAAACCTCTCTCCAAAATCTGATTTTTCTCGCTGAGTCTCCATTTTTATAGTCGTCAGCAATCCTCTTGGGGGATCTATCTAACTCAAAGCTTTTGACCAATGAGATTATTTTCCACCCACACGATTTACGGGGAGCCATGGCTCGACGAATGAAATATCAACAACTCTCATGACATAATGTCTTCTGTCTTTTTTTCTTTCAATTTCACCATCTGTTTTTTGACTTTAGTATCTGTTCCCAGGAATAACTGTTGAGAATCTAACCCTACCTGACCTCATCAAGGAAATCCTGACATTTGTTATAGCTACTTCTATTTTACAAACTTCCACTGGGCTCAAAACAATTCGTTTCGTATACAAAAAAAGAAGAAACTACATTTTTCTCTTTTTTCCCAATTATCAGCCAATTTCTTTATTCCCCGGATTTTACAAGTACATAATAGTATTAAAAATATCTTCTTTTTTTTACATAAGCTCACATCGCGGATTACAATAAAACACAACTAACAGTACCACTAATATCAATTGCTCTCACTCCGTTGTATTAAACCAAAAAACAAAAATAAATACCGGTGTTGAAATAGGGTTACACGATAGAATTACTATGTATTTTATTATTGAATAATAGGTTATGCTGATAAAAACGTGTCTTAAAATTATTCATAGTACGCTCTACATATTCTCAGGTAAAATTAGGATTTTCATTAGTGGAGATGGTAACTTTGTGTAGTATGGAATTTGTAAGGCATTTATTTTGCAGAAGACATCCGTTAGGGTTCTTGACAATTGCAAGAATTAGTGTTACTATCATTATTCATAATAAGTTGGTTTTCATTAATATCATTATATTGGTTTAAGATTTCATTATTGTGTTTTTTATTATCATATTAAGATTATCAGTGCAACTATAGCTAAGTTGCAATATATTTTTATTTAAAAATTTGTTAAGGAGGTTATCAGTTAAGAAGTGTTTCTAAACATGGTTAAAGAATGTATTACCAAACTTGCTACTAACCATTTAATTAAGTAGTAGTGGTTACCAATGTTTGTTATTTCTATTTCGATTATGTTTGGTATTAAGATTAATTTGCTTATGATATTTAATATCATTGCGTTTATAGCCACTGTTAAGAAATTTATTGCCTAACTTGGTAGTAACCATTGATTAAATGGCGGTGTTTACCAAATTATTTTTCTATTTCGATTATGCATAGTATTATGATCAATTTGCTCATGATACTTATATGATTACATTTATAACCGATATTGTTAGGGATTTTTGTAGTAATGACTGTGTTTATAGAAAATATCTTCAGTTGAAAAATTGTTTAATCTGTGTTCAACTGAATGTTTTAGGTGTTCCATAATTGATATCTTCAGTTGAAAAATTGTTTAATCTGTGTTCAACTGAATGTTTTAGGTGTTCCATAATTGATGGTTGTTGATTAGATTTTGTGGGTATGTAGATATGATTAGCATTATGTTTTATATAGGGTGAGTATTTGTTATTAATTAAATCAAGGGAAACATCTAGAACGTCAACTTTTTTATTTTGGTGCGTATTTGATTACATTGATAAACGATCCTCTAATGCTTTCGTTCAGTTCATCTTTGGTGTTACAAGGAGTTTTGTTGTTGTCTTGCTCAACTGCACCCCACACATAATAATCAAGAAATTTGCAGGTGGCTATATATAAAGGGTGATGTAAAACTGTATGACTGCCATGACTGGGTTCATGGTTCTTGTGTGGCATGGTTCAGGGTCCTATTATCAAACATAGGGTTTTTGAGCAGCCATTCTTTTGACCTAGGACATCACTATCTTCTAAAGTCACTTGATGTAGGCCCTCTTTTTTAATCATTTCACCCAAAGCTAGACGGTACCGCCACTGTTGTTCAGGTATATGGAAGAGTGTTCCACAGGCAGGAAGTGCGAAAAAAGAGTAGAATTGTCGCCTGCATTCGGTAGATTTAAGTGTAAAAGGATGCTTAATATGAGGCCCTCGCCAACAAATTCGAAGTTCTTTACTTATCAGAACGATGACAGTGAGTCTTTCAAGCTGCTTTTCCTTCGAAACCATCATTAGGCTCATCCAACTCTTCCCGAATCCTCTGCACGGTGCTGATAGCAGAGAGAAAGAAAACTACAACACCTCCTACAGAAGGTAGCTCAAGAGAGTGACAAGAAAGGACTACAAATAAACCGAATGCATGGTCATCAGCAAAAAGGGCAGCCCAAAATGCCAAATCCGGTGAGGGACTCTAAATTCAAGCAGATACAAAAATTTAAATAGCTAGGAAGCGTTCTAACAAAAGACGGAAAGTGCGACACTGAGATCCGAAGGCGAATTGGCATAGCGAAGGAAGCATTCCCGAAGTTGAGTAAAGTATTATGAAACAGGACAATTTCGCTAGAAACAAAGAGGAGAATACAGGATTGGTATGTGATGTCGGTTCTTCAATATGGCAGTGAATGTTGGACAATATCTTCGAAGAAGAAGGAAAACCTTGAAGCAACTGAAATGTGATACCAAAGAAAGGATGCTGCGGATATCATGGATCGAGCATGTGAGCAATGACGAGGTTTTGAAAAGGATGGAAACGAAAAGGAAATTCATACTAAGCATCAGGAAGAGACAACTGAAGTTCCTGGGACATGCAATGAGGAAGGAGGGCTTGGAGAATCTGATAGTAACAGGCCAGATCGAGGATAAAAAAGACAGGGGAAAGTAGCAGATAACATATTTGAAGGACCTGATCAGGTGGATGACGGATCGAGGGTTCCATGTTGCAACAGGAGAAAGCGTGCTAAGAGCCACCAGGGATAGGAAGATGTGGAAAGCCATGATCGCCTACTTCTTGAAATAACATGGCACATAAAAGAAGAAAAAAGATATTGAAGACGAAATCAGTGCATTGAATATAATAACTCAAAACATTTTTTATTTCTTTGCTACAGACAATACCATTTTATTGACTTTGCAGTACATTCCTGGACGGTAAAGTACACAAATTTTTCTATAGTAAATAATTTTTTTAATTCATTTACATTATTTTTAAAGCTTATATAAATTTCTGACTATTGACAATCGCTTCGTTCTCGATTTTCAATGCACAGCATTCATATTCCGTATTAAATCATATTTAAGTGCTATACCTGTCATACGCTTGGGTAATCATGTCTTAAAAAAGACATGACTGACTGGGCAGAAGATTTTTTTCTGTATGAGGTTGCCAATACTTTCCGCGTTAGATTGGTTGCCAACCAAGGCTATAGAACCTAATCTATAGCTGCAGGGAGAAGGGATTTTTCGAGTAAGTGAAGACAACTAAATCAACTGGAATTCGAACTCACCTCTCCGATTTTTCATTCAGATCCGATATCCATTACATCATATTGTACATCTCAGTCTATCTATCTATCTATCTATCTATCTATCTATCTATCTATCTATCTATCTATCTATCTATTTCAGTCTGTTCATAACTAACTATCTATCTATCTATATATCTATCTATCTATCTATCTATCTATGACTGTTCAGATCTATCTATCTATATATATATATATATATGTCAGGAAAGGGCCATACGTAATACACGCTTGGGTTTCTTTCGATCATTGACTAACAAAGCAGAAGATTTTCTAACTAGGCTGTAATTTTTTTTCTAGTTGATAGCCAAGGCTACAAAACCTAGTATGTTCTGCTCTCCAACCTATAGCTAAAGGAAGAAGAGATGAATTCATTTTTTATCCCAAAGATATTTTTGCGTAAGTGAATGCAACGAATTCAACTGGAATTCGAACTCGGCTCTCCGATTTCTCGTTCCGATCCGATATCCATAAACCACAACGCATGCTGGGATTATAGATACTCGGTCAGAATGGCAAAATATAAAGTTTAATCCTTAGAAATATTTTCAGCAAGAGTAGATTTTTTTAAAAATAGTCTTTTCACCTCAAGCAATCCATAACCACCACTGATGAGCAGAGGATTATAGTGAGAGCGAAAAAAACAAGACACACAGGATATCGATGAATGATAAAAGATGGATGTGAATCAAGGAGATAGAAGATGGCAGTTGACGCTATACTCAACTTTTTTTAGATTTCAGCAATCAGGGAAGCAAGCAAACGGAAGGGAGTTCCACAAACGGAAAGGGTTAGGAAATAAGCTGTTAGAGTAGAAGAAGACGATGACATTTTTTTTTTTTATATATATAAGCGTTTCACCCCGAGCAAGGCATGTCACTGCCACTACTGCGCTGGGGGCTACGTAGAGTGGAGAAAGGCTGATTAAATATAGGAAATGTCAGAGGGTGGGTGATAGGCGGGTAAGGATACCGAGAATGAGGGTTGGGTAGATGAGAGTGTTCTGAGAATAGTTGGGAGTTAGTGTGATAGGTGGCTATTGACCCTACATTTAAACACCTGGAGATTGTAACTGTCGGGAAAGCAGACTTGTGGAAGGGAGTTCCACAGGCGGGAAGCGCGAGAAAAGAAGCTGTTGGAGTAGAATTTACGGTTACATCTTATTTGTTTAACTGTAAAAGGGTGGGACCTAGTTGCTAATCTAGTATCTCGTGTAAATTCGTGCTTAGGCGGCACCAGTAATCTAAGCTCATCGGAGCAGAAACCATGAAAGTACTTGTAGAAGAGGCACAGGGAAGCCACATCACGCCGGTGAGAGAGCGGCTGCAGCCGGTCTGCCAAGTCAGTATCAACCACGTTACAGATCCTCCTTTGTATTTTGTCAAGAAGCCCAAGGAGAGCAGCAGGGGCACCCGACCAGATATGGCAGCAATAGTCAATACACGGGCGGATGGTAGATTTGTATATGTGCAGAATAGATTCAGGTGGGAAAAATTTCCGGGCCCTGCACAGGGAGCCCACTTTCATAGCAGCAGATTTGGCAATGGATTCAATATAGTCATTCCATTTGAGGTCCGCCGAGTGTGTAAGGCCAAGGAGGCGTAGTATTTTACTCTCTGGGAGGTTAGCCTGTCCCATGCTAATGGGAGGTAGTTGCGAATTTCTATGGTGGTTAGTTGATAACAGCTTTGTTTTAGAGGCATTGAAATTTACCAACCATTACCTACCCCAGGCCACTACGGATTGGAGGTCCCTTTCAAGTACGGCAGCGAGGTTCACTTTGTCGTCCAGACCTGGTTTCTGATCGATGCGAGAGTAGATTGTTGTGTCGTCGGCATACATGCCAACTTGGGATCTAATGGTGTCGGGGAGATCATTAAGGTAGATCAGAAAGAGCATGGGACCTAGGATGGAACCTTGAGGGACGCCCGCGTTCGTATGGTAGTTTTGGGAGGCATGCCCATTTAATACCACCTTCAATGTGCGGTTAGAGAGGAAAGACTGGATGAGGTCAAACAGATGTCCAGATTTCCCATAGCTCCGCAGTTTGCACAAGAGGCCAGCATGCCAGACCCTGTCGAATACTTTGGAGATATCCAAGGCAACGGTTCGGGCTTCGCCATTCTTGTCGAGTGCCCGGTATATGTACTCGGTAATGGTCGTTAGCATATCAGCAGTAGACCTGGTGAAGCGAAACCCGTACTGTTTGTCAGAGAGAAGCCCGTTGGCCATAAGATGCTGAATCACCTCGGCATTGATAATGGCTTTGAAAACTTTGCCAAAGATTGGAAGGAGACTAATAGGACGGTAATTGGCGGGGTCTGAGTGTTCGCCAGAATTCTTAAATATAGGAACTACGCAGGAGGACTTCCAACAGGCAGGAAAGCAGGAAGCAGATAGGCAGATGTTATAGAGTTTAGAGAGGACAGAGGAGAGTTCAGGGGCACATTTCTTCGGTACTATGACTGGGATTCCGTCACCGCCGCTCGCTTTGTGTGGGTCAAGTTATTTCGATACTAAAAGAGTGGGACCTTAAGGACAATCTCGTAACACGTGTAAATACATGTGTTCGGGAAGAAAGGGAAAAAGGCTCATCATAGCAGTAGCCTTTAAAATATTTGTAGAAAAGACAGAGGGAAGCCACACCACGTTAGTGAGAAGCTGACTGAAAACAGGCTACCAAGTCAGGGTCGATTATATTGCGGAAACGTTTCTAATTTTATCGAGATCCTCAATATGAATAGCAGGAGCACTTCGCTGGACAAATAGTAGATTGATGTCATATCTTTTCAGAACGCAAACAAACATATCTCTCCACAGCTTCATTTTCAAGACTTTTTGTGACAAAAAAGTAGCAGAATGTTTCTCTGTTACCTTCTACACAGTTCTGATATCTGAGTAGTTCTCCTATACTGGCTGCCACCCAAGACCATATAATAAAGTTTACCCTAATATTTGACCCATAGCTTGAAAAAGAGAGAAGAGAAAGATTCGTGTTTGGGGGGTGCTTTTTTGTTGTTGTTTTTTTTGTAATATGAACGCAACACTTCTCTTTCTATGAGCCCTGTCCCTTCAGGACGTAGGAGATCATGGTTCTCTACGTATCCCTATCCCTTGTGGCTCTTAGTATGTTTGCTTCTGTTACTTCTGGCAACCCCCGTTCCGTCATCCACCTTGATCAGGCCCTGCAAATATGTTATCCGTTGCCTTCCTCTGTCTCTTTTTCCTTCTATCTGGCCTGTCAGTATCAGATTCTCCAAGCCCTCCTTTCTCATTGCGTGTCCCAGGAATTTCAGTTGTCTCTTCCTGATGCTCAGTATTAATTTCCTAACACACTAGCCCATAATTCAAACCCGGATCAAATGAATAAGCTCGTAATTGTTGATATAGCAGAAATGATACGACATAGATATGAATCAAGGAGATGAAAGACGACAATTGACGTTGCATTCTTGAAATTGTAGCGATCAGGAAAGCAAGCAAATGAAAGGGAGTTCCACATGCAAAAAGTGTGAGAAAAGAAACTATTAGAGTAGAAAGGTGGTTATATTTAACTACTTCGACGATACATTCCTGCAAAATTCTGATATCAAAGTAGTTCTCCTAGATTGGCCGCCACCGAAAACCATAGAATAAAGTTTAAAGGAGAGAAGAAAAATATTTGTACTCTTTGTAAGGATATTGTTGTGAAAAATGAACGCAACGCACTAGTCCAGAACTCGAACCCAGATCGAATGAATAAGCAGTAACTGTTGAAATAGCAGAAATCAATAGATAGCAACGTCTAAACGTGAAAAGTTGCCTGCCTCTGTATATGTACTTGAGACTTAAAAAGAACCGTGTTTAATATTTCATTTTTCCCAACTAATACCAGGATTTGCAGTTTGCATAAACAGCTCGTATGAAACTAATCTTTTAATGCATTTCTGTAATGACATAATTTCCAATGAATGTCCACAAACCTTTTTACGATTTGCACTTTCTATGTAATCATTCGAGTGAGTGAACGATTTCATACATTTTTAAAAATAAGTAATAGAAATTTATTAATATAGTAAGCACTTCAGTTAAGTGCCATACGTGAAGCACGCTTGGGCGATCCTGTCTCGAAAGAGACATGACTGACTGGGCAGAAGATTATCCCGCAGTAGGTTGCCATTGCTTTCTGCGGTAGACTGGTTGCCAGCCAAGGCTATAGAACACAATCTGTCCTATTATTTAACCCATAACTGGAAAGAAAAGACGGATTAATATCTTTCCCAAGGGTATTTGCGCGTAAGTGAATGCAATGAATTCAACTGGAATTTGAACTCGACTCCCCGATTTCTCGTTCCTAGCCGATATCTACTGCACCACAACGCACATACAGTGAATTTAATCCTGTTTTTGTCCTTCAAATTTAAATTCAGCTAAGAATATTATAAATCGAACCCGGTGAGGAACATATTAATTCTAAATATCCTAAAATAATCGTCTATAATTCTGAGAAAGGAGGTATTGTAATCATTTACATTGTTTGGATTGTTTTCTTTATCTTTATTGCCATATTTACGACGTTTCGGCTGTTGTACGCCCGAACTTTGTTTAGGTGGATAGAATTTCAATTGTGTTCATCATGGTAGATTAGAACAATCTAATTATTTGCATTGAGTCATGTCACTGCCAAATGTCTTAGTTAACTCAACTCTCTAGGATTTTCATTGACCACTGCTGCAGCCAGGTATTGAACTCGCAACACTTTGGTTGAAAATTATGTTATTGCAGAACTTGTTACTGGATCTAATCAAAGCTTTTAGCAATAAAGATGAGGTCAAAAGCTCTAACAATGTAAATAATTTGAAATGATTTTTTAACATTATTTTTGATCGATACTCGTATTTAAGTAGATAGTCTGTTTATAATCAAACAGTATTATATTTCTATAGGCCTGTTTATAATCAAACAGTATTATTATTTCCACCGGCCTGATTATTTACGATGATGTTTTTACGAAAATGTGTAATCCTGCCGAATGACACACATTTTCGTAACAACAAATTATGATAAATAGTAGCTTGTAAATTTGAATTTTTCAAAAAACGAAGCTGCTAACTGTTAGCCACCACAAGCAGTCTCTCCAACCCCACCCTATCAGCATGGACCAAGCGAGTCTCCCTGAAAGCAATACACTTCGTCACCATGGTCTCAACCTCTTTTCCGATCTCAAGTGGAACCATTACATTAAATCAATAGCTAAATCGACTGCTAGGAACGTTAGGTTACTGTGTCGGACTAGGACGTTTTTCCCGCCTGAGTCCATCTTGCACATATACAAATCAACATGCAGTGATTACTGTTGTCATATCTAAATCTGTAACGTCATCGGTCCCGACCCTGCAGCTCGACTCACATTCTCACCGGCGGGATGTAGCTTCCCTCTGTATATTCTACAAATATTTTCACACCTTCTGCTCCGACTTGCTTAGCTCAACGATGCCCCTCCACAAGCATATATATATATATATATATATATATATATATACTATCAGTATAGCCCGGCGTTGCTTGGGTGTAATGAAAGCTTTAAAACTAATCCATGGTCCTGGAGCTCAGACTCCTGGGAGGTTGGCACGAAAGACTAAAAAGCAATAGTTGTTTTCAGTTAAAGCGAAACCGTAGACTGAAAGAAAAATGAATGTAAGTAAAATTTCGATCTCCTGGTATCAATATCAAATAGGTTTTTTCGTCGTAAACTGAATTTTGAAGGCTAAATAAGTCCTCTGAGTAAATGGTATCATGACTGAGACTAAGAACTACAATTATATCTACTTAGAGCCAAACCTGAAGCAAAAACTGAAATTAAAAGGGCTGAAAAAAATCCAGATATACAGGCAGATAAACAGACACACACACAAACATCTTGCCTTTTATATATATATATATATATATTATCAATTTTCTGCACTATTGTAAGAACTGCAACCTTGAAACTTCTGAATATCGTTTCTTATGTCATTGTCTATGAGTGTATCAAATTTGATTAAAATCGGACCAGTCCTTCTATAACCCGATTATTTCGATTATCGATTTTCGATATTTATCGGGGGTACCACGACACAAAACCTAGCTAAGAAAACTCCCAGACACTTATATTACAACTGTGTAAATCGGTTCAGTCGTTTCGGAGTCTATAGGTAACAGACATACACACACACAGACACACACACACACACACAGACACACACACACACACAAAGTTCCATTTATAAATAAGTTTAGATATATTTTAGAAATGAGTCATTTCCACAACGTAGGTTTTAACCCTTCAGTATCTTTTATAGCAAAAAGGCTATCGAAAAAAAGTCATGGACAAGCATTTACGAATCTAAACCTATATTTAGGTTCAGATAAAATAGTGTGCATATGTTGCCAGTACTACTATACTAATTTCATATGTATTAACTAACTTTTAAACCTGATTCAGGAGTTATAGTGTCAAGTAACTGGAGCCAGCTCTACACTTCTTCAAAAATAAGGTCAGCTGAATGAAACCAGTTTACAAATAAATGTCTTTTGAGGAACAAGACATGATAATCTGAAACGGCCAAATCAAAGCCATGCGGAGGATTGCAGTAAGATATTTTAACCATATCGTTGGAATATTTTTTTTTCAGCCATGGACAATATTTGCTAATGGACAGCGTTATGCAATGCAAAAGTTGTGCTTGCTACTCGTGCTTTTCATGTTCTGCATGTCCAAACATTTAACGTAGTCAGAAGCAATGAAACTTCGACCAGGCTAAGAGAAGCTGTTTCTGAATGTGATCAGGAACATTTGCGTAAATGTGACACTCTGCAGCACAAAAACAAACAGAGAATCTGGCTAAAACAGTGATCCTGGAAAGTGTTTAGAATGTATGCGGGCGGACATAACTAATAAGAGAATGGACCCAAATTTTGAAAGGGTACTTCCAAAACAAATGCAAGAGAAGAAGTGATGTAACTCTAAAGGGAGTCCAAAGCGATACGATGAAATATACCTAATAAAGTGCCTAACTTTTATTCACTTACGCTTGAGCACCCTTAAACCATCTCTTCTTCCTTCAGAAGGGCTGTAATAGCATGACAGATTGAGTTCTATAGCCTTGGTTTGCAACCGGCCTGCCGTAGAAAACAATGGTAAGCTACTGCGTGAAAATCTTCTGCTTAGTCAGTCATGCCTCGAAAGAGACATGATCGCCCAAACATCTATCACGTGTGGAAATAAACTGACTGAGTTATGTTAATCATATTACACTGTGATAGATAGATAGATAGATAGATAGATAGATAGATAGATAGATAGATAGATGTGTGTTTGCGTGTGTGTATCCTTAAAACAAACAGATAACTAGACAATAGCAGCTGATTTCTCATCTGATCAATGAGCGTAAAGTGGCTTGTCACATTGAATACCTCAAAAACCAAGCATGCTACTTTTCAACCGTACCGACCTCACCCTGGACTCTCATCTGTCATGGCGAATAGTTTCGCTCTTTTTGAACGTCATTTGGGACTCAAATTCACGCCAGCCTCAAGTATAATCCACATATATGATTGATTGCTAAAGACGTTTGAAAAATTGCCGGCTCCTCATAGCGCTCCAGAACCTGAGTCCACCTGCCATGTTGTCTCTTGACAAGAGTCAGGTGAGATCAAAAATGTACTATTGCTGCTGTATCTGGTCTGGGGATTCCAAATCCACCACTTTCCAGCATCGACAATGTTAAAGAATGTTTACGTGGACTTACATGCCGTTATTTTTTTGTTTTATTATTTAAAAAAAAACACTTTTTTATACTATACAAAACTTTCTTCACGAACGTAACATAGCAAGTCTCTTTCTATTTTATGGTTATTTCCATGGAAATATATTACCTGATTACACCTGTTCAGAGCTTCAAAGCCAAGGTTTGCCTGGCCACGCAAACTATCTTCATCCTTTTTCGTATTTCATTGATAAGAAGGAAGTTTCACTCAGGCAGCTTCTTCTGAAGGGCCACTCCGGAACAGACTCCCGAACAGATGTTTTCTCGGCTACTACAATCTTAACCACTTCAATTCTAGTATCAACCGTTATCTATCCTACATATCCTCATAATCTACAGTTCTTACGACTGGGTACTTCATTATATTCTACTCTACACCCTTTGTTCTAACGAAATGTTACTAGTCTTCCGCTGTGTCAATTGCAAATACCCTGATTGGTTAAATTTATTAGAGATTCACAGTTAAAACTCGCCTTACCATTTACCCTGGAACGAACCATCCCCATTCTCTTCGTATTCCATTAGTAAGAAAGAAGTTCTTTTCGGTCAATTTCTTTCCAAAAACGGGTAATTTTTCTAACAAACTCCAGGTGTGATGCTTTCTCGATTGCTATAAAAGTTATTCAAGTGTAAAGTAAAATGTTATCTTTTCTATATATCTTCATAATCTACGAGTCTTACGTTCATAAAACAAGCCCAATCAGTAAGCTTCTATTTTGATTGACTCTTGATCCTTACATTGCATGAAGAACAGCTTAAAAATATGTTAGTAATAATAATAGAGTATACAGAATATCTAACCTATTATCTTTAAGAATCTTTGTAATGACTTTGATTTCGAAGCAATTAACAAAGTAATTCTTCGGTTTGCTCATCATTTACTTACAGTAAGTTTTCTTGATTTGTTTTGTTGTTTCATTTTCTTAAAAAAAATGAAGAAAATGCTTGAATCAAATAAACCTTGGCAAGATTTCTCTAAGTTTATGCTCCAGAATTTACATTCGAATTCTTAGAATTTTTGTTAAATATTCGCGCATTTTGTTTATTTTTGTTTAATTGTTTTTTGTTGTTTTTTTTTTACCTGCATATCTACCTTTCTAATGCTGAAGAATTTGTTTGGTTTTTGTTGATTGCTTGTTGATCTTTTGTGAGTCTATTGCTGTCGAGTTATAAGTAGAGGTGTTATGATTTGATGTGTGATGGTTATATGCTATCTTCTTTTGCAATGATATTTTGCTATATAATTTTGTTGCTTTTCGAAATTCTAAAAGGTCATTTGGATCAGCTTTGTTGAAGATGTCTTTCAGATTGTTTTCTCGATGGTATCTTAATTCGCATTTGTTCAAGATCTATGCAGCTCGTTAGTATATGCTTCACTGTGTGGCGTTCCTGACATGGAATGCAAATTGGTGCCTCCTCACCTTTTAGTAGTTATGAATGTGTGACAGCGGTGCGGCCTATTTGAAGTCTAGGCATTAAAACTACTTCTCTTCCTGATATTTTCCTATTCGAAATTTTAACAATTCTTTGAGGATGGGTTTGATTTTGTAGAGTTTTTATTTTTATTTTTGCAGGAGTTCCACAACTCTTGCGATTTGGTCGTAATAAAGTTGTTGATTAGATGTTTTTTTTTTTGTCTACTGAACATAATATATAAAAAGACAATGTATCAAGTCGCCAGTCAGAGTGCAAAAATAAATTTTAAAAATTAAAATAAATACAATTGTTATTTTTAACGAATCAGATGTTTCCCCTTATTTTTTTTTATTTCTTATTTTTGTAAACTTAAAAAATCAGCCTTTGTGATCTAGTTTGGATGCATAAAAGAATAATTTTTTATACTGTCAGTTCTCATTAAACGTTTCTTAAAATACCAATGCTAACCTAAATGCCATTTCATAAAACCTGACATACTATCTATTAAATCAGGTTATTTTTTTTCATTTATTTATTCCTTGTTTTGTTTTACTTTAAATGGTTAAACTAGAATACAAGACAATTCATATTTGTCTGTTATTGAACAACTACACCAAACCAATGGAAAATTAACCCTGATTTCCAGAAGGTGTTATTCTTGAAAAGTGAATTTTATATTAGTTTCTGTGTCTATCGAGTCATTTGCGTGCAGACAAGTAAACAGTGAGTTGCTGGCAAACAGAGGCGACTTATTTAATCTTTAGTGAAGCTCATCAATATTATGTGTGCGCCTGTGATAGTGTCTGATAACTCGTTCAAACAAAATTTCTGCATAAAACGTGTGAAAGCACGTGCGGTACCCTGTACTCGTAAGCCGCCAAGCAGGGCAAATAACACAATTTAGGGGGCTAAGGCGCGCCCAACAGCTTTTGCCAACGGCCAGTATACTAATTATTCTTATTTTTATATTTTGTGCAGGAGTGTCTATCTCTTGGGATTATTTTTTTTTTTTACAAATGCAGGTCAGATTTTCAATGTTGTGTTAAAAGCGTTGACTTTTTATCGTTAACCAATACACAACGGGCTCGTAGTGACCGCTATCAATGACGTAGAATGGAAAGTAGCATTTATTGTGAAAGTTTACTCCAAAAAGAACCTGTTTATTCGATCGTTAGCTTTAATAGGTAGGTTACATAATTCACACACACACACACACACACACACACACACACACATACACACACACACACACATATATATATATATATTTAACAAACATTTTTGTTTATTTATACTTAACTTCATTTTTATTTGAAAATTACAAATGTTTACTAATAGACTCCGATTTTAGTTCTACACAATGACTCAGAAAGAAAGAAAAATACTGGATTTTAAAATTAAATACACACAGGCTAGGGTTAAATAGGGACTTAGGTGTTCTGAATCTTTATAAATATTTCAATAGCTAAACACTTTTTAGATACACTTAAAAAATTTTTCTCTAAAACAAAATTTATAAGTATTATTAAACATCGGTTTACGTTTGCAAATATTTAAAAAAATCTGTCGCTTTCTCCCTCACGTGATGTAAACAATCTCCCCACGAACGCTCTCGCGAAATACGTTTCTAATATAAATTTTAAAATCATGTGTTGCTGATTAAAGGCCGAGGACGGTCTGAAATATCAAATATAATAATAGAAATAAATAAATACTGTCAGAAAAATACATTTTTAAACTTACAACTTTTTAGTAGTTTTTCTCATATATATATATATATATTATGAAATTATACCGAAATGTATGAAACTGCTATTTATTAATCGACATATCTGAATTTTATTTTTGACAATATTTTTTCTTTTCAATGGATACTCGTATTTGAATGGATAGTCTCTTTTTATAATTAAACAGTACATTATATAATTTCCAGCATTCTAAATTCTTCTAGAAATCTTATTTCGAAAATATCTATCATCCGGCAGTAATCGAACCTGCATATTCCCAATACCGGGGAGATGCTCTCATTAGCGTTGGAATATCATTCCGGTAATCAGTGAAAGCCTTAGAGCACGGCCTTTTAAAAGTTATATTTTGCTGAAGTTTTACAATTTGTATCTGAAGAAAATGCTTGGTACAATCAAATTATTTCTGAATCATTGTGATATCACAAAAACCGTTGGCACCTTGGCGTGGTGTAATAGTTAGCAAGCTTGTCTTGCTAGAATCTATTACAAGTGAGTTCGATTCTAGCTGGTTACCCCATACTTTCGGCCTTATACTACATTTAAGAGGCGCTTAGAAAATCAAGTATCATATAAAACCTTTATTTACTTCAAAAGAGATTGTAGCTAACGATTTAACTATATTATGGTGTTATATAGTGCAGTAGTTTCCATATATCATTTTCAATAAACAATGCTAATTTAAAACGTTTTCTTTTAATTTGTGCTCAGTAGTATGGTTATGCGTTGTTGGATGTGCGTTGTGGTGCATTAGATATCGGCTAGGAACGAGAAATTGGGGAGCCGAGTTCGAATTCCAGCCAAATTCATTGCATTCACTTACGCGCAAATACCCCTGAGAAAGGTATTAATCCGTCTCTTCCCTCCAGTTATGGATTAAATAACAGAACAGATTGGGTTCTATAGCCTTGTTCGGCAACCAGTCTACCGCTGAAAGCAATGGCAACCTACCTCGGGATAATCTTCTGACCAGTCAGTCATGTCTCGAAAGAGACATGATTGCCCAAGCGTGTATCACGTATGGCACTTAACTGACTGAGTATGGTTATACATATATTTATTCATTTTTTGTTTTTATTAACTATGAGACCCAACAAAACTTATTTATTAAGTACCTGTTTTTTGTATTGTTTTTTCAATTGTTCTATTTATGGAATAAAACAAAAATCGTATAGTTCACTTGTGCTGCTTCATAATTAGATGGTCCTGGGTATGACGGCAAACTGCATCCGGTAGCAAGGCCTCTGATTGGGAGGTTGTGAGGAACAGGGATTCCCCTCGTAATTGCTGTTATTCCCAGGTGCACTCTGACCTGGAGTGGTCGCACCTGTTAGGATCCCAGCTATGGGTAAATAGTTAACCCTCAATTTTATAGAAAACCTTTTGAAAGAAAATTAATACCAACAATACATTACCATAACACATTTTTGAAGGAAAGAAATTATTACCATAATACATTTCTGAAGCAAGCAATATGTTTAAATACAAAACTAGAAGACATCTTCAGTTTTCTAAAATAAAAATTAATTTTTATATCAAAATCTGACTAAATCTACCTTCCCACTATAACCTAACATTAAAAAAATATATCTTGAAACCGTACCTTTTTGGCATTAAATAACCCACAGGTTGATATACCGTTGAAAGGCACTCAAACTCAAACTTCATAATTAGAATATCACTTTGAATATATTTTCTATTCAATGTATTTAGTAAAAATATTATCAGCTTTATTTAGATTTATTCTAGAAATAATGCAATTTTGAAGTCAGTTTGTAAGCAAAATCCTGTGGAAATTATGTATTTCTTTATATTTCTCAGATGATCTTTAAAATTAAATGCTTAAAAATTGGTAAAAGTTAGTAATATAATTATTGGTGTCAGTACTTATTACATCAAATACCAGGTTTCTCATTGAGTCTTATGTTGATTCTCTAAAGTAGGTGCAGAAGCCAACCTGTTTAAATAGGACAAAATTCTCTCACAGGACAAAACGATAATCCAGGGAATGAGAGGAAGCAACAGAAAATGAAAATGAAGGCATTCTTGATAAGGCTTGACTTTTTACTCCCACTTGCATTTAAAATTAACAAATACCTATATTAAACGCATTGCATTAAATATACCAAGTACAGCTCGATAATTGAACACATAACAGAATATATTTGGGGTAGTTTGAACCAACACCCCGAATTGCTGCAAAATCCACAACATTAAAACAAAACCTCTAGTCAAATTCTCAAATAATCTGTTCATATAGAGATATTCATATGGATGTTATGCATACTAACAAACTCGATCAGAAATATCTAAACTGTCAGCTGTATACAACTGCTTCCTCAGATTAAAATGTTTATAAATAACTTCCTGTGAATGAAATATATGGTTCTTAGGGCATGAAATGCAAATGTCTTCGAGAGAACCTTATAGACTGATGCTACTAAAGCACGAACAAAACTTATACCAAATGAAAGAAACCACATCAAATGAGGATTCTCAACAGCAACAACCAAATTGGATAGCACATATAACACGAACAAAAATGATGTAATCAGGATGATGACATCTCACGACACTACAAAGAAAAGATTTGGAAAGAAACCCGCCTCAGTAATGAAAAAGTAATATCACTTTGTAAATTGAGAGACCTGTTTCCAGAAAAAGAAAAACTACAATCTACAGGAGCATTGACAATTCGACCAACTATGGCCGAATATTTCTACATTAGAAAACGGCTAATACTTCCATTACAATTACCATCTTGGAAAATTGTATACGAATTCACATTCATTGATATTATAGATATTTCGTTCTTGAGGATAGGACTGTAAATCTTGATGATATATGCGTATGTGTCTGGGGATAACTAATAACGCTTCTCATTCGTTTACAGATATTTATTTGTTTCAACAAACATTAAAATGATGTTTTTACAAGTTTTTGTTTTTCACTTGTTTCGAAATTTGATATTAGCTACCGGCTGCGTAAGAAAGAAACACCGAACGAGTTTAATTTAGACCTTATTTGATTGTTATTTTCTGATTTTATCCTTCTGACAAGCAATCAAGGCAACTCCAAACGTTAGAAGCCTTTCAAAACAACGCTAAATGTGATTTCGCGATGTTGAAGAGTTCCGAAGTCGACTGAAGCATTTCCATTGATCAAACAAAGCGTTTGATCATGACCCTGAAGAAATAATTAAGGCAAGTGTGATATTTGAAAAATTAATTGAATTAATTTTCTTGCGAAAATTGATTAATACGTATAAATTAATTATTGTCAAAAGCCTGTAAGAAAAATCTGTCATGATAAAAACATTCCAAGTTAAGATGATTCTCATCTTTACTGCCCGTTTCGTGTTTAGAATAAAATAAAAATTTCTTTTTATCAAAATAATATGCTTTGATGCGATTGCACCAAACAATAATCCTATATATATATATATATATATATATATATAATGAGTGCGTTGGGTAAATTGTCGCCACTTTTTATTTTTAATATCGCAGATGAGTTTTATTTGTCTTATATTTTGTTGACTGCTGTATAGTATGATCAGTTGGGTTCCGTCTGTGAGGAAAAGAGCACCATGACGCAATTAACACCATCAGAAATGTTGAAAACGGATGTTGCATTCTTTGGAATTTGCGCTGCAAGCTTCAATACAAACATTTCAAAGAGCTTGGATGTCAGTCTTAAGACAGCAGAGACTATTCGGAAAGAATTCGATGAGTACAATGAAGATTACAAAGGTATGGCAAAAACAAATCCTGAATTCGTTGGTGAGAGCCTCAGATACAACACGGGGGCCTACAAGTTTCTGCACTGGACAAGAGGGTGGTGACTGGAAGATTTTTTATCTAGCAACAGGACTCTAAACCATGCGTCATAAACAAGAGAACCCAGTCTTCACTGTCAGACAATTTCTGCGATAACAGCAACTCTTAAATCTGGCCACCTAAGTCCCCAGGTTGCTACCCTTTATATGTTGGCACAGTGGAACCAGAGACCAGCAAAACTCCTTGTAACACCAAAGATGCACTCAAGGCAAGAATTATGGCAGCATTCACCAACTTAAAAAAGGAATCCAACCAGAAGAGCTGCAGAAGATTTCGAAGTTGTCTGGAGACCGTGGTTAAAACCATTCACTCTTTTATTAAATAAACTTACTCTTTAATATTTCAAAATATTTTGTGTAATTTTGATAAATATATCTGTTAAAATTATATGGCAGTGATATATTTTATTTTGGCCTAATTTAGACAATAATTCATTTATCACATCGTGTATATATATATTAGTCACCCACATACAAGCCTGTTTTGGTGTATCACAGCTCATCAGTGTGGATAGATATATCCACTTGCTTCTGGCCGGGATCAAAAACTCGACCGATTTGGTGTCAGTCGGAGTCTCTACTTCCTAATCCATCGGTGCATGTGGTCAGAGAAGGGAAATTTTAACGTCTTGTATGTAAGCAGTGTATACAGACGCCAGTCACCGAGAGAACTCAATTCATTTCTGAAGAGTCACGCATTATAGCCGAGGTGGAAACTGTTTTTAAAATTTTCTTCTCCAGAGAGCTCAATCGTAATGAGAGCATAATATATTAGTCATCCACATACAAGCCTGTTTCGCTGTATCACAGCTCATCAGTGTGGATAGACATATCCAATTGCTTCTGGCCGGGATCGAAAACTCGACGGATTTGGTGTCAGTCGGCATATATATATATATATATATATATATATATATATATATATAAAGGAAAACTCAACACGTTTCCGTTATAAATATATTATTGCTCTGGATAACATCCATTGAACTCTTGTTGGATTATGCTCACCTTTTACGGACTGCACACACACACAAACACACACACACACACACACACATATATACATACATATATATATATATATATATATATATATATATATATATATATATAAAGACAGAAAATCTAAGCACGAGCCAACAACCGACCACGGTTTCGCCTAACGTCTCGTCAGGGAAATTGGACGGTTGTTGGCTCGTGCTTAGATTTTCTGTCTTTGTTTGCTCTACTTTCGTATTAAGCCCTTTTGCGCTAGGCTTTTCATCTTGGATTTTTTTCTTTCTTATGAGTGCTTGACTTTTTGTTCAAGTACTTCGTTTGTTCTTTTTTGGCTTCCCCTAATTTTCCCTCCGAGTTTGTTCTCGGTTGGTTATACAAAACGATTTAAATTATAGCTTGATTAATGCTAGTTTTGGTAGACTTAGTTCTCTTACTATTGGTATTGTTGTTGCTATAGTTAATATTATATATATATATATATATATATATATATATATATATATATATATATATATAAAGTAAACGAATGTTCAGTTTGCCTTTGAAGCACAGATTTAACGAAATATGTATCTGCTCATATCTTTTGTAAACGAAATGAAAAATTTCTTATAAACAAAAACCGCATATTATTTTTTATTCGATATATATATATATATATATATATATATATACACAAAAGCAAATCGAAATTCGCTTGAGCGTGGATATCTTGCTAGCTGAGTGGTTAAGGCTTCCCAGATCAGACGGTGGTTTCTCCTACCATGAGAACAGACGTTCGACTCATACCTGAAGTCAAATATTTTTTAAATAGGTGTTTTCGAAAAACAAAATTGTCTTTTAGATTAAATGGAGCATCTACTCAAATATGGGTATCCAGTAAAAATAAAAAGTCATAACCTTACATGTTGGATTCTAAACAAAGGTTAAATATAGAGGATTCTATTTTATCATAGGGTTAGATGAAATAAATAAACTATATTGTATTTAACCCGAAGCAAGGCAATAAAGCCACTAGAATGCATGGGGTTGCTGAGTGTCAGAAAATATGGTAAAAATACTATTAAGAAGAGAGAACGATAAAAAAAAATAATTAAGAAAACAGCAGATGATCATTAATATTTTATTAAAATTACTGAAGTTCAAATTTGACTGGGAAGCAAGAAGCCAAAAATGAGTTCCACAAGCGCAAATTGCGATAGAAGAAACGTTTACCATAGAACTTCCGGTCGATCTAGCCATTTAAGCTGTGAAATGGCGAGATCTTGCCGCTAATCTAGTACTGCGTTGAAATCCATAACATCTACGTAACATAGCTAAAATTTCTTTAGAACAATTACTATGTAATTATTTATAGAAAAGGCACAAGGAAGCTACATTATGTTAGTGGGAAATCTAAGATGTATTTCTCATCTGCAGTTATATTGTTGAACTTCAAACGGGCATTTCATATTCCGATCACACCTACACAAAGAGTATTCGAACCACGGCGTCAGGTAGGAGGTGAGCACTAGTTGAAAAACTGTCTAAGGGATCTGGTCGTATGTTTACACTATGAAGCTATATGATAGGCTTAATGTATTTTTTCGAATTCCAGTTGAATATCTTGCATTTGCTTACACACAAATACCCTTGGGAAAGGTATTAATCCGTCTCTTCCTTCCAGTTAGGGGTTAAAAAACAGGACATATTGGGTTTTATAGCCTTGGTTGGCAACCAGTCTACTGCAGAAAGCAATGGCAATCTACTGCGGGATAATCTTCTGCACAGTCAGTCATGTCTCTTTCGATACATGATCGTCCAAGCGTGTTTCACGTATGTCATTTAACTGACTGACTGATTTTTTAATAAGGCCTCAAGGATCAAACCCTCGGCAACGAAGACTTGTGACTTTGTACTCCCACAACAACGTTTCTGTTTTCTTAATTTCATTGTCATGACTTTTCAGGCACATTCTAAAGAAGCCAACTGCTGAGATCACCTCCCGATGCCGATAACATCAAAATATCATCTCCATGACAAACTAATCATGGTAAAAAATGAACTCAAGACTCATGGTCAGAAAATAAACTAAATCTGTGGTAATATATGGAATATAGGATACTATTATATTCCACCACAAATTGTCTCTTGATTAAAACAACCACGTAGTCAATTAGGCTGCAAATGGTTTTTATCAGGTATGTCGGTTTTGTGACTACTGATTAAAAGAATAACAGAAGAACGTTAAAATCAAGATATTGGAGTTCAAAGCAAACACCTGCTGTTCATAAATTGGTTAAATAAGATTTTAAAAAATAAATTACTGAAAGCATTCGGGATCAAATAACACTCGATCAAAGGTCGAGAATTCCGGTCATTAGATAATACAGTCACTTCACATTCTATGTAAATGACAGTCAGAAATTGAAAAGAACAGGAGCAACGGAGAGATAGATGAAGACATCGTTCTGGCTGGCCAAATCAATGATCTGGTCAATGAGTCTCTCGTGAGAAAAGAAAGAACTAACTGTGAACATGCCTAGAGTGTTAATTATCTACCCTACGACAGACAGTGTCAGACGAACTGATCTTTTAATAAAGAATCTATTTTATCAAAACCTAATTATTTTTCACAAACACGATATCTCCAGATGGCCGAGTTCGACTTTTTTTTCTGTGGGATATCTCCTCCTCAGTAATTTGTTGGACGTAAAACTAACCTTTCTAGTTTTAATCACAGGGGCTCAAATGGTATTCGAACAATAGTGTCAGGCAGAAGGTGAGAAGCCGATGAAAACTGTCAGAGGGATCCGGTCGTATGTTTACACTATGACGGTATATATGTTTTCTTTTATTTTTTTAATCGTTTCACCCCGAGCAAGGCGGAAATGCCACTGATGTGCAGGGGGCTACATAAGTGAAAAAATATCAATTAGAAGAGGAGGACGAACCAGTTAGAAAGGAGCAATAGAAAGATGAGAATGGAGGTGTGATGACAGTTTCAAAGGTGGAGAGAAAGGGAAGGATATATGGGGTGGGGGAAAAGCTAGAGCCAAGTGGTTAATAGATGAGTATTGACATTGCATTTAAATTCCTGGGGGTTGTAGCCGTTAGGAAAGCAAGAATATGGGAGCGAGTTCCACAGGCGGGAAGTGCGAGAAAAGAAGCTGAAGGAGTAGAATTGTCGTCTGCATTTGGCTAACCTAACTGTGAATGGGTGGGACCCAGTTGCCAATCTGGCTGTACGAGTAAACACCTGTGGAGGAGGCACCAGTGACTTAAGTTCGTCAGAGCAGAAGCCAAGAAAGTATTTATAAAACAGACAAAGGGAGGCCACATTTCGACGGTGGGGAAGTGGCTGTAGTCGAGCTGCCAAGTCAGTACCTATCACATTACATGTTGTCCTCTTATATGTAGAGATTTTGATGACTATTCTGTCGGTGTCATTATGCAAAAGGTAAATACTGTAAATAATTGACCGGTTATTCATTGTGGTGCAGGGTTATCGGCATGGAATGAGAAAACGGTGTAGTTCAAACTCCGAATTAAGTTGAATTCGTTGCATTTGCTTAGGCTCAAATACCCTTTGGGATAAGTATTAATCTATCTCTCCTCCCTCCAGCTATGGGTGAAATAGCAGAACAGATTTGGGTTGGCAACCAGTCTACCGCTGAAAGAAATTGCAGCGGGATTCTGTCTATAAAGCCTTCTGCGTAGTCAATCATGGATTGAAAGAGACATGATCGCCCAAACATATATCATGACTAGCACTTAACTGACTGACTGAATTAACTGAAAATGATATTCTTTTCTCTCAGCTTCACTATCTGAAATTTAAAGTCTATATGTTATTATATGGAACAAATTATTTGGGCACTTTGTTGTGGTTTAATATTTAGCAATCTTGTTTCTTCTAAAACAATTACGTTTGAGATGCTCAGCAACCTCGACATATTTGGGAATGACATAAGAGTAATCAAGAATTTCTACTAGCAGCAAACTGCCTGCATACGGACAGGTAACGAATTCAGCAGATATACAAAGATAAAAAGGGTCGTAAGACAAGGATGAGTCTTTTCATCGGATCTGTTCAACTTGTACAGCGAGACTATTTTGAGGACCTTAGATGTTATGCCAGGATTTGTAATTGAGGACACAATTTGAACAACATAAGGTACGCAGATGATACAGTGCTAATGCAGACACGGAAAGGAAACAACAAGACCTCCTACAGAAGGTAGCTGAAGAGAGAGACAAAAAAAGACTACAAATAAACTGCAAGAAAACTGAATTCATGATAATCAGCCAAAAGAGCCACCTAAAATGCCAAATACAGATGGGGGATGCTAAAATCAAGCAGGTACAAAACTTTAAATACCTGGGAAGTGTTCTAACAGAAAACGGAAAGTGCTACACAGAGATCCGAAGGCGAATTGGCAGGGCGAAGGACGCGTTTCAGAAGCTGAGTAAAGTATTAAGAAACAGGAAATTTTCACTAGACACAAAGAAAAGAAAACTGGATTGATGTATGATGTTAGTTCTTCAATATGGCAGTGGTTGCTGGACAATATCAAAAATGAAGGAAAAACTTGAAGCAACTGAAATGTGGTTCTACAGAACGATGATATGGATATCATGCATCGAACATGTAAACAATGATGAAGTTTTGGAAAGGATGGAAACGAAGAGAAAATTAATATTGAGCATCAGGAAGAGACAGCTGAAGTTCCTCGGACATGCAATAAGGGATGAGGCCTTAAAGAACCTGATACTAACAGGCCAGATAGAGAGAAAAGGTCGGGGGTTGTGTGGTGTCACAGGAGAAAGCGTGCTAAGAGCCACCAGGGAAAGGGAGACGTGGAAAGCCATGATTGCCTACGTCCTGAAATGACAAAGCAAATTGAAGAAGTGAGTGAGTTCGATCCTCACTGGCGTTTCCATACGTTTGGTTTTGTACTATATTTAAGTTACGCTTATAAAATAATTTTTGAGGACTTTGAGTTTATGAAATGTTTAGCAAGCTTTTATCGCTAGATCAATCACGACTGAATAAGGAGTTTGATTCTCACTGGGTGCTCCATATCTTAGGCTTTGTGCCACACCTAAAGTACGATTAGAAATTTCATATAAGGAATGTATGGCTTGTTCGATTTGTCAGGATATTAAAAGTGCAGAATTCTTTGTCATTACATGAAATAGTGGATTTAGCTGCGTTTGTTGCTATACGAAAAGTATTAATCTACCTCCTCTCTCTCAAAGCTATGTGTTAAACAACAGAACAGATTTGGTTCTATAGCCTTGATTAACAAGTCTACCGCATAAAGTAATGGCAACATAATGCGGTAAAATCTTCTACAATGTCAGTCATGTCTCTTTCGAGATAAGATCACCGAAGCGTGTATCACGTATGGCACTTAACTGACTGACTTACTATAAAACTGTATTGTTACATAAAAAAAAATCAATGTTCGTTCAATCATTTCCACTTTTAACGTTACATTGCATAAGTAAATATGATTTCGGTATAATTTGATGTTATGAACATTTAAACACTTCAGCTGCCGCATTCGGTTTTCTCAATCTTTTATCTTGAGGGAAACGCGCCAAGTGTTTGAACAACCGGGAATTCAGTGTGGAAAGATCACATGAGGTGACTGGATGTGGCCAGATTCCATGCTCAACATCTGAACAATTTTTCGTGAAGTGAGTGGTTGAGGGCGATTATGGAGAATCAGTTAAAGTGCCATACGTGATACACGCTTGGGCGATCATGTCTCGAAAAAGACATGACTGACTGGGCAGAAGATTATCCCGCAGTAGGTTGCCATTGCTTTCTGCGGTAGACTGGTTGCCGACCAAGGCTATAGAACCCAGTCTGTCCTGTTATTTAACCCATAACTGGAAGGAAGAGACGGATTAATACCTTTCCCAGGGGTATTTACGCGTAAGTGAATACAATGGATTCAACTGGAATTCGAACTCGGCTCCCCGGTTTCTCGTTCCGAGCCGATATCCACTGTACCACAACGCATATCCTGTACCACAACGCACATCCTCATGGAGAATACTTAGCCTATATTCCTTGACCAGTACCAGTTGTGTAAATTTTAATTACAGAGATCGATTCGATTTTCTTTTATTGGAGTTTTCCCTTACTAACCCTTGCTTTGTAAAATAGAAATAAATAATTGATTAACTCGTTCGATGATCATCAATGTGCCTTTATCAGGTCATGTAAGGTGACTACTAGTACCACATAATGCAATAGTAGCTGCTACATGGTCGGAATATCGACTACTAAACCGATTCGTTTACCAAGATTCTCAGCTGGGTTAAAAACAAGAGAAGGTCCTGTCAAAGAGCCGATATACATTTTTTCAACGCCATCAAACATCTAACACGGTAGTGTAGAATATGCTAGATAGCTAAGTATCCAATCAGGGCCGATATTATATGGCATCGTTGAACAGAGGGCTGAAGACAGCAACCATGGTAGTGTGTTTCTGTGATGGAATAAACGATCACCTTCTCGCAATCAAGGCAGGTCTTCAAGATGAAAAACCTCGGTTATAGTTTGACCGGGAGTAGCTTATTTGGCTCTAAATATCATTTCATCGTTTATCATCTCACTTTGCTCCGTTTTTATGCCCTCTGTTCATGCAAACTAGTTACTAACCTCCCTTTTCTCCTGTGTTCCTTGTAAGTGTTAAATTCTCCAAGTTTTCTTTCCCTATTATGTGCATGAGAAATTGCTAATGTCTTCATTTTGGGATTATAAACATGTTTCCTTCTGTCAATTTTCTTCAACAAAATTTTCTCGTCTCTTAATTCATTTAGTTTCTAGAAGGTCATTTTCGAATGACCTTCTATTGTATCTTTGGACTTCTGTGTCACATTTCCGTCACCAGTCACAACACTACAGAACACAAATCAAATTTTTGTAAATGCTTTATATTATTGTTCATCATGCACAGGTCGTAACTTGGGCATGCATATATATACAATGAAAACTATTTCTTCGTTCTAGAAAACATAAATCTAATTATCTTGCTTCATAATATTTAGATAATTCTCAATGGTGTCAGTAAACAGTTCCAAAGATCAAGTAATTGCTCCTTACAATAGGGAGAGAAAATGGTTGGTTCGACTCCCTTGACGTAGCTATAAAGATTTGAACTGGTGGAATTAAAAGAGGAGCTCATATGAACATTTGTAACACCCTACCTTAAGTGTCTCTTAAGTCTTGTAATGGGTAAACATCACTGTAAAAATAGCGATAGAGTAGCGATAAACATGTAAACTTCCATATGTGGAAAGAACTGATACAGTGGAAAATATGCAAAATACTTATAAAGCTGCGTACCCGTTTGTAAAATCAATCAATGCTAAGAAGGGAAGACTGATCAGCTCCAGCTCATATATAACAGCAACCCACCATTTTTCTTTCTAATTCCTCTTGTAAAGATAAAGCATGGTACAATCTAGATTAATTAGAGCGATAGAATGCAATCTTTCTTCTCGAGGTTATATATTTGATCGTTTGCTAACATCACTAAATATTGTAACAGGTACTTTTAGCCAAATACGTATTGGCATGAGTAAAATTAGTTGGTTCATTTCTCACTAGACACCCCATAATTAATGAAGTGATAATCAACGTGCTAGTTTCGTTAAAGACTCGCTGTTAGATTTCCCTGAGTAGCACACACATAAACCTTGACAGAGACCAAATAAAACAAGCAGAAAGTTGATAGCCCCATCTCAAGTTTATCTTCAGAGTGTGCAACAAATGTACATTTTAGTTCTCCTGGCATTAACAGATTTTATTTAAGAGAACCTCTTCTGAGATAATTTATATAACAAACTACATACATACATACATACATACATACATACATACATTCATTCATTCATACATACATAGATACATACATACATAATGACCGGTTACGCGTTTCTGAGTGCACCCGTCTAGTAGACCGCCTATCCAACATTGTTACAGAAGTTTTCCAAGGAATTTTTTCTGACAACATCTGCAAAACCTACCTGTGGATTACAAAGCAACTATGCTGAACGGACCTCAATAAAATTTTCTGGGAGATTTAGTTTCATCTGGCAGGATCAACAGTGTGCACAAGGCCAGTACGTTCAAAGCCTCAGTCTCGCTGTGTTAGGTAATGCGGTCTGAACTTTTATTTAGATGTTTATTTTCTTCTGGAAGAATGATAAACGCTATTTTAGACTTTGCTCAGATTCTGAACTAACTTTTCCCATAGAAGTACAAAACTTTAAACTATATATATATATATATATATATATATATATATATATCAAGGTAAATAGTACCCAAGGTTTTACGATTTTGAGTTCCTTAGCATTTACTTATTTTGATAAAAAGTGCTCAATACAATAAATATTGTAGAGCATAGTATAATCATATAATTATGAATTTAAAGTACATTGCGACACGGAAATTTCAAGGTTTCGAAATTTCTATCTCGTCTTCAGGCAATGGTGGATGTTGGCTGAGAACATGACTTACATTTAAACCTAACTAATTAAATGTAAATCATTTTCACAACCAACATCCAACATTTCCTGATGACGAGAAAGAAATCTTGAAACATAGAAATCTCCATGTTGTAATATACTTTTAATTCATAATTAATTAATTATATATATATATATATATATATATATATATATATATATATATATATATACTTATATCAATAAGCTTGAGGCCACTGTGCATCTCTTTATAAATCGCCTTAAAATGAGACATTTTTGTACTTTTTATAGAAATAAAAGGTCAAAATTCAATAACTAGATTATTTATTTTCATTTCAACAAAAAAAGAGAAGCACTTAACTATAAATGATTCCCCAACAATGCCATCGTTTTTTTGTTTTTGTCAATAAAACCACCACATGCCTTAATTACTGCTTTACAAATTCTTAACATTATTTTAATTCCAAGAACTTTTGAAAATAATGGCAGAAAAAGTGGTAGCAAACTTTTCCACGCATTGTTCAATCTCGAGAAAAAAAACTTACTCTCACGATATTGGTATTCTCTTCGAACTCTCTAATGTAATTGATCCCATACTTTGTGACTCGATTTTTCCAATTATGAAAGATGGCATCTGATATCTTTGTGAAACCGACTGGCATTGTTCTTTTTCCGTGATTCTTTTTATATAAAAAAATCTCCAGCTGACTTACCTCCAGAACATCCTCACACCCTAACAGATCCACCACCACGCTTAACTGCTAGAAACACACATTGATCATTCAAACCCTTTCCTGGCCTTCTTCTAATATACACAATCCTCATACTACAAAAATATTAGAATTTGGACTCGTCTGTCCACAAGAGATTTTTCCGCTCGTTTAGTATCCGGTTCTTAAACATTTCTGTCCCATTGTGATCTATTCTGCTATTCACCTTTCGTAACAGAGGTTTCTTGAAGTACCCACTGAGCTTAGGCGGACCTAATTTGGTTTGTCACGGTAAAGAGCGACACTGATTCCTTTTAAGAGGAATTAAGTTCCGCTGTCAACAACTTCTATTTCTATTGTTCTCAATAAACAAATGTTTATCTTAAGTAGCTGTTGTTACTTTTGGTAATTTAGTGCTTATTATGTCAACATTTGCCTCAGTTTTTCTGTCTTTGTAACAAATATTGCACCCCATGTCTTAAAATTCTTCTTAATTTCTTTGAATAAAATTTAAATCTCTGCCCTCAATTTCAATTCAATACAAACAGAAATTTGTCCCACTATAAAATGACCATGTGTCACATCTGGCCTTGCGTGGGAAGGCTAGTAAATACAACAAACAGAAATTTGCTCGACTACGAAGCACGTCGTAGCCGGGCGGTCAAAACACGCTGGGTTGGACGGTGATTTCTCCTAACAATTGGTACGCAGGTTCAAATCTTGCTGGTGTGTACGTTTTCTTTATCGAGTGTTCTCAAGTGCGCAAGACAGTAAAAAAATAATCCTTGATAAAAAAAAAGGAGGCGTTTACTTAAATTCGGATATCTATTGAAAATAAAAGTTGAAGTAGCAAAACAATATATACACCGTTATGATGGTTTTTCGATGTCAGTATGATCCTGCTCAGTTAAAGTGACAAACTATATATATTTGTCAAATCCGTAAAATGTAGAGGGTGATTCAAAAATTATCTAATTAATATAAAATATTAAACAGATAAAATAATATATAGAGCTCACTGGATATTATCCAGGGCAATGTGATATAGAGAAAAGAAAACTCAACGCCTATCTAAAGCGATTAAGAATCCTGATTTATTTCGACAAGCGAGTAAGTAAATATTTATCAAAACTGAGGAGATGGGCGCTTACACGCTTGTCGAAATATAGATTTATAATCGCTTTATATATGCATTGAGTTTTCTATTATATATACACTATCGGCCATAATTATTAGGCCACCCCAGTTTTTTAAAAGAAATGATGTATTTCATACTATTTTTAGTGGATAATTCTACATGAAAATAGAATGGTTCTTTTGTTATTAATACTTTGCAAAATTTTACAAAGCAAGAAAGCAAAGATGAACTCGTGCAAATCACCCTAAATATTCTTCATTCTTTCATTGATGAAACTGCAATATATGTAATTATTAAATATTTATAAACTCATTTGATACACATATTATTGCGCAGTATTAACAAAAAACTTTCTATTTTCATTTACAAACATTCACTTGGCAATAAATACTAAAAAATGGTATGTATTTTTTTTACACTCGGGTGGCCTAATAATTATGGCCGGTAGTATATATATATATATATATATACTTTGCTTCTTACCTAAATTTGGGGTCTATTTCTCCTTGAGACGTCTTTCATCGGCTCTTTCCTCATGTCTCTTTTTTCTTTCTCACTTGTTTTCCTCTTTGCTTTTTTTATTTCCTCTGTGTCATTCTTTTCCCTCTGTTTTGATTCCCCCTTTTCTTTTCTTATCTTTCCTATCCACTTTACCTCGTAGGAAAAGATTTTGCCAATAAAAGGAAGTGAATTTTCATCAATTTTCTTTTAAAAAATAACGTTTACTACCTGATGAGAAATTGTTCTTTCAACGTCGAAACAAAATGTACACTTTTGTAATAAATTATAATTTGTACATGTTATAAACTATAACTTATATTAAATATCCATAGCTCTGTTTCTATATTGAGCACTCTTTGAAATTAACATTTTAAACGTTGTTAATACTTTCTTCGTTCTTTATGCAAGTGAATATATATTTATATATTTCATTTGAAAATGAGTTATTACGCAACATAGGTTTCTACCATGTGTGAAGTCTTCAGGCAATTTGCAATAACTGATTTGACGTTTTTTGTTTTTTTTAAGAACGCTTACGTAACGGTGTTTTTTATTTTTTTAACGCTCACGTGGCAGGGAATTTTCAAACGCGCAGTTTTTAAAACTACAAGTAATAATGGCGTTTTCATCCATGGAGGTTCATACAACCATAGATGAAAGTGTTCTTTAAAAAACGGTAAACTGTAAAATCGCCTTAAAACACCACTCATGGTAGAACACTAGGTTGCGTAATAACTCGCTTACAAATGGAAAATATTCAAAAGTTCTACAATATAATTGCATTGAAGTCTTTTTAATACAAATGTGCACTGGTCTAACCTTATTTTGACCAGAAACTAAGTAATTAAACAATCAATATATATATATATATATATATATATATATATAGTCATACGCAGACAGATCTGTTTTGCTGTATCACAGCTCATCAGTACGGTTAGACACCGATTGTTTTTTTTATCCAGGATTGAAACCCGACCGAATTGGCATCAGTCGGCGATTCTACTTCTGAATTACGGGCACTCAGTAGAAGGAGACAAACTTTTTAGCGTGTATATTATCATTATACACGCCCAATAGCTGAGAGTGCTTTAAGTCATTGCTGAATGAACGATGCGTAGATGCCAGCGTAGCTACTGTTTTTCAAAGTTCAGAGTGTGATATCAGTAATTAAAATTAAGCGTTCTTGTATCTTTCACAATTCCGGTAGACTTGTTAAATTGCGTTTCTTGTCTTTCCTCTCCCGCGTGCAACATATATATTATTTCATCGATAAAAAAAAAAACATTAATAATCTTAAGACGTCATCTCGCCGGTCAAAACGCGCAGCATAGAATTTCTTTCCCTTTTGGTATTCAATAATGCACTGTTCATCTGATAGAGAGAGTTATGTATAATTATCTTTCACAAACCAGCATATAACACAATCTTTTATACTTGCATCATTAGCAGGCCGTCTATGGTAATAGGGTATTATTCTATGTTTGCATGATACATTTGCTAATGATGCACGTTTTTGGTTTTGTTTTTTAGTCGTGATAAGCTGGTTTTGTACTATTAGCATGACTAGACAGTTTCTGTGTCGCTGCTCTCACAGACATCTCTGATGACGACAGAAATTGTAATCATCCTACGTGTAACATCGAAAGTTTACTTTTTTGTAACACCGTCAAAGATGGACTTAGAGCCAATTACATCTTTTTACTCTTGTTATTCTTGTTGTGAAAATGTTAATGCGGTCAACGTGATGATGAAAAGTTTTTTTCACAATTCCAGTGCAATTACAAATATTTTGTCTGCTGCGTATTTTAAAGCAATTTCTTGTTTCCTTCTTGTTATCAAGTTGATGAAAATCTCGTTTTTTGTCGGAGTGCTGTTAGATGGCATTAAGAGTGTTTCATTTTACTTAGCTTTATTAATAAGCGTTTGTGTGTGCATTGTGATAGATGCCATATCAGCTTACTTATTTCAACATTTTAATTAAGAGATAATACTCAATATTTTACTATATTAATATTTTTCTGTGATATTTTTCTTTAATATTTTTATTTTAATATTTTTATATATTAATATTTCAATATTTTATATATTTTATATATTAATAAATATATTCATAATAAATATATATATATATAAATTATATAAATTATATATATATTTATATATATATATATATAAATTATATATATGAATTATATATATATATATATATATAAATATATATATATATAAATTTATATATTAATAAATATATTCATAATATAAATATATATATATATAAAAAATAAAGAATATTTCATATATTAATATTTTAATATTTTTTAATATCTTTAATATTTTCTTTGATATTTTTTTAAATATTTCTTTCTCTATTAATAATACGATATTTTACTATATTAAGAGATAATACTTAATATTTTACTATATTCATTTATTTTAAGAAAGGCAACAATGGGACTCGGAAGGAAAAATATATGTGTAGGTTGTGAAAAATGATTGAACGTGTCACAAATTAAATACAAGATGATTCACTGTAAGGTTAACTAGTTCAGGTTGATAGCAAACAAATTACATGAGAAGAATCGGTCCTTACGTATTATCGGGAGGACCTTTGATTTTTACTTTTTCTTTTTTTTCCCCGCTTATAACACCAAGGAACTGGAAAAATCAGGCTTTCATCACCTCAACGTCAACCACAAGTACAACTTTGTGGATTCGAACACCGGGGCTCATACGCAGACAGTGGAACGCCTATGGGGATCGACAAAGTGGCGAAACAAGAAGCACTGTGGCACTGCACGTCACCATTTGGAGTCGTATTTGGCCGAATTCATGTGGCGGAAGCATGTTGCCTGTACTGATGTCTTTGAGTCACTTTTGGAAGCAATTGCGACGTTTTGGCCTCCGGAATTACAAATGTAATTCCATTTTATTGTTTTAACCGTTTCAATAAATAATTTACTTTAATTTTTGAGTCGTTTTTTTAAAGGTCCTCCCGATAATACGTAAGCACCGAAAAATCTATCTAAGACGATATTTAAAATATCAAAACCCCGCGTGGATAATCATTTGCACCACTTATTTATGTCAGGCTTTTCAATATGTGGCTTCTAACAAGTTCCTTGTTGCATATCGTTTTTGTCTTTATTTTCAACTGAAATTAAAGCCAAAATACGACGCTTAGAACGGTTCATGATTAAACATAATAGACTTTCATTGTCTCTTATATTTAACAATATATATATATATATATATATATTAGTATTTGGTCATAATTAAATTAGACCAGTACTCAGTACTCAGTTGTATTTGAAAGTGCTGAATACATTGTAGAGCTTTATAATATTTTTTCATTTGTAAATGAGTTATAGAAAAATTCATGAAATAACATATATATATATATATATATATATATATATATATATATATATATATATATATTATCTGTGTGAATCTTTACAACAAATAAATAGTTTTCAATAGTGTATTCATTTTATATTGCTTTCAATCAAATGGTGCTGCAATCGTCGTTTGAACTCAGACCACTGATTTCATTTTCAGAGTGTTCAACAATTTTGATGATTAGAACATCTATTTTCAATCATAATGGAAATAGCAGATAATTAATTAGGATTAATTTTCTTAAGGGATAATGAGGGCGTGATCAGTTGGCTACTGATGGATCTTTTAATCCACATGCCAATTTAAAGATTGGGTGTGGGGCAGTGATCTTGAGAATACTGCTACCATCACAACAGTACAGGTAACTGCTATGCATGTTAAATATTACCATCTCTCGTCAAATATGCAGATTACAACGCAATTGTGTCTTGAGACAAGGATTCGGCGCATCAGTCTTTATCAAAGAAGCACTAGAAAGGGCGTGTTGCATAAACACGAAGAAGCTACGCTAGAATTAGTGCAGAAGCCAGTTACAAAAATATCTGCCGACCAGGTGCAACTTTCGGGGTAATTATTGGCTTTTCTTGCCACGTGAGAATCTTCTCTTTCTTTGATCAGACCGCGAGCCTTAATGAGACTAACACCGATTAATGTAAGCATAAAAATAATCTTTAAAAATTGCATGGATACAAGACATTAACAGGGATTAAAATAAAGCTATGGTTATTAAATATTAAACATTTAATGTCTGTAGATTTCAAATTCTATCAGTAAACAAAGACTTGATTAATTTTTAGGAAAATGGTGGGGAGTTGGAATTTTAAGAATACAAAATGAAAAGGCAATTTTTACCGGAAAGTGTAAAGAAACTAAAAGTGTAAATTTGCTAGAGCCTTCACGGAAGCTGTCTAAATAACCTTCACCTAGAAAGAAAACGTTAGATCCAGTCAGAATGTAAATGTTTAATCAAATGATTAAAAACACAACGTTTGATTTTATTTCTTCTGCTTTTCAAATCAGTTTTATTCTTTCAGATACTTCACTTGTTGATTTTTTTTTCAGATTTATGCTTTCGTAGTTTTTGCCAATGTCTAATTTATTAAGTGGTATAGACGGAAGAAACTCACCCACATTAATGAAAATCAGTGGCAAAAGATGTTGCCAGCAAATTTTCATTGTTTAAATCGGTCGATTTTTTTGTCTGCAAAAAAAAATACAAGGCAGATGTTCATATGTGGTCTACACACACATCTATCTATCTCAGTCTTCTCTCTCTCTCTCTCTCTCTCTCTCTCTCTCTCTCTCTCTCTCTCTCTCCCCCATTAACTTAATCTGTTTGTTTTATCTATATCAATCTTTTTCTTTCTTTTTATTTACCTCGGTCTCTTTTTATTTATCTATATAGCTATCACAACCTGTTCATATCTATCTATAGATACGCAACTTTTCCCCGCATCTATGAGTTAATTCGTAGGGCTTGTTTCACTAAACAATTACTATCTCCACCACCCAGAAAATACATACGATCTAAAAGAATTTGTTGGCTTTAAATAACCTGTCAATAGTTGATAAGTAGTATAAAACGAAACCATCAATTAAAAGGATATATATATATCATTACACCCAATGGTGTGTAGGGAAGCATTTTTGCTGTTTCCGTAACAAACTGTTTTTTATGGGGCAGGGTTGTTAGTCCTGCGCCTAACCTCAAACCTGGTGGAAGGTGATTTTCTAAGCGTAGCTTAAATGTGACACACGGCCGAAAGTAAGGGACACCCAGTGAGGATCTAACTCACTACTCAATTGTAATGCGTCAAGCGAGACAAGCGTGCTAACCATTACACCTCCGGTAGATGCCTATATATCCGGGCAATTTTCAAGGAAGCTATGTTTCCGATTTTCTTGTTCTATCCTCGCGTTTCTACCGTGACGTAACTTATTTTTTGATTTTAAAAATAGACAGACGTTCACACGATGTCCAGTCGCGCGAGTCACGTGATCGCTTTTGATAAAACTCTCCTCTTCAAAAACACAAAATAAATTCCGTTTCTTGGCAACTAATCTACCACAGAAAGTAACGGAAACCTACTGCGGGAAAATCCTCTGCTCAGTAAGTCATGTATCTTTCGAGACATGATCGCCCAAGCATGTATCACATGGCATTAACTTAGAAAATGACTCTAGTGAGGGTGCTTTTAGTTTTTATGATAGTACTATCAGTATAGCTCGGCGTTGCTCGGGTGTAATGAAAGCTTTAAAACTAATCCATGGTCCTGTATCTCAGATTATTTGGACGTTGGCACGAAAGACTAAAAAGCAATAGTTGTTTCCAGTTAAACCGTAGACTGAAAGAAAAATGAATGTAAGTAAAATTTCGATCTCCTGGTATCAGTATCAAATAGGTTTTTTCGTCGTAAACTGAATTTTGAAGGCTAAATAAGTCCTCTGAGTAAATGGTATCATGGCTGAGACTAAGAACTACAATTATACCTACTTAGAGCCAAACTCGAAGCAAAAACTAAAATAAAAGGGCTGAAAAAATACAGACATAGAGGCAGATAAACAGACACACACACAAACATCTTGCCTTTTATATATATATATATATATATATATATATATTATCGATTTTCTGCACGATTGTAAGAACTGCAGCCTTGAAACTTCTGAATATCGTTTCTTATATCTTTGTCTATGAGTGTATCAAACTTTATTAAAATCGGACCACTCCTTCTATAACCCGGTTTTTTTTATTATAGATTTTTGATATTCATCGGGGGTACCTCGACACAAAACCTAGCTAAGAACACTCGCAGACGCTTATAGTACAACTGCGTACATTTTCAAGAAAATCGGTTCAGCCGTTTCGGAGTCTATAGGTAACGGACACACACACACACAGACACATACACACACAGAGACAAAGTTCCATTTATCAATAAGTTTAGATTTATCTTGTTTTGTAATATCTTTTTTAATTTTTGATTGTTGGCGGATGTGCGTTGTGATGTAGTGGATATCGGCTTGGACCAAGAAATCGGGTAGCCGAATTCAAATTCCAGGTGAATTCGTTGGATTCACATAAACACAAATACCCTTGAAAAAGGTATGAACCCTCCGATTCACCCTCTAGCTATGCGTTAAATAGCAGGATAGATTGGGTTATATAGCCTTGGTTAGCAACCAGTCTACCGCAGAAAGTAATGTCTACTTACTTCAGGATAATCTTCTGCCCAGTCAGCCATGTCTCTTTCGAGACATGATCGCCCAAGCGTGTATCACCTATGGCACTTAACTGATTGATTGTTGGCTTACTTTAACTTGCTACCTTTGTGTCCGAGCCTTGCAACAATGACGAGGTAGTAGACGTCATCTTTAATTAAATTTTCAATCAGTAACGCCGATTTCAGCTGGTTCCTGTGGAAAACATTAGCTTTCTGATGAGTGATGTTTGGTTTTTTGTCGCTCACATTTACTCCAACCCGTCTCCTGTTTCTACTTTGCTTTCTTTACTTTAAAAGGATTCTATTGAATTATTTTAATAGTCTTCTAGGAATTGTATGAAATCGAATGTGGCATTTTTTTTTTTAATCAGTCCCTTTACATTTTTTATTGGTTGATTTTTCTTTTTAATCTTGTTATTCGGTTATCCCCTGGGGAAGATGGTAAAAGCTTCTTAAGTTATCGAGTGATTTCCTTTGATTAAAACTCCCTATTAAGTTGCGATTATTTCCACATCCGTGAATATAATAAGAGTAACGTCTGTCTACCTATCCCTCTATTGTTTTTCACAAAAGCACATACAAGGGCACAAGGCCAATGCGTACTACCTCAAAAATACCAACAGGGAGGAAAGCCTGATTGGGGATCGGTAAGTGGATTTTGACCCTCGTTATTTATATATTTGCTATTTTTTCTACCAACATTTATATATTACAAATTAAAATAAGAACAACTGACAAGAACAAAAGATTAAATATTTTCGCGTATTTTGACCTCATTCTGAGAATGGGTTCCAAATGATTGAATTTGTTCTCCTCGTGCTAATACTCGAAAAAGCACTACATACAAATCAATATTTTTTATCCATAATGTGAAATGTGGTAAAATCATTCAACTCTTTAACAAGAAGAATCTCAAGTTGATATAAAAAATTTGCACAAAACATTGTTGAACTTTAAGATGGAATGATCTCTAAGTTGTATTTAGATACATTGTGTTTATTTTTCGAATTCTTCTACTTGAATTTAATTGTATTGCATATGATCTAAACTTATTTATAAATGAAACTTTGTGTGTGTGTCTGTGTTTGTGTGTCCGTTACATATAGACACCAAAACGGCTGAACCGATTTTCTTGAAAATTTACACAGTTGTACTATAAGCGTCTGCGAGTGTTCTTAGCTAGGATTTGTGTCGAGGTACTCCCGATAAATATCGAAAATCGATAATCGAAAAAATCGGGTTATAGAAGGAGTGGTCCGATTTTAATCAAATTTGATACGCTCATAGACAAAGACATAAGAAACGATATTCAGACATTTCAAGGTTACAGTTCTTACAATAGTGCAGAAAATCGATATATATATATATATATATATATATAAGGCAAGATGTTTTCATGTGTGTCTGTTTATCTGTCTGTATGTCCTTTATACAAATCCACAATTTTTATCCGATTCTCACCAAACTTCACACAAATATTCTTTAGGCTCCGTCTGAGCTCCAGGACCATGGATTAGTTTTAAAGCTTTCATTACACCCGAGCAACGCCAGGATATACTGCTAATATATATATATATATATATATATATATATATATATATATATATATATATACTAGTTGCGATTGATAAATTGTCGCAATTATTTTATTATTTCAAATATTTTTCAGGCTGAGTCTGAGCTCCAGGACCATAGTTTTAAAGCTTTCATTGCACCCGATCAATGCCGGGCTAGTTTTGTATAATTAGGTTACAAATACGACTTTATGAAAATTGTGATGTAGTAGACTAGGGGTGTATCGTAGATCCTTCCGCGAGCCCTTGCTGGGCACAAGCACATACGCAACTCACAAACGATAACCTTCACTGGCAAACTATATATATTTTTGAAAACAATAAAACGAAAGAAGCCAGGCCTAAACCGCAGGAGAGACAAAAACACGAACCATTAAGTACTCTACCTCCTGGTAATAAAATACAAGGTATTCAATAATTTAGACATCTCTAATTAGAAAAACCGACCTAGAACAAAATTGGTGTCCAATTCCAAAATATTAGGGGCAGAAACTTTGACCATTACATTAAGTTTTATCAGATGAAGCGGCACTCAGGCGCAGAGACAAAAACAAGCTCCTACAACACTACATATAACCACAGCATGACTCAAGACTAAATTAAATACTATAACCTTAATTTCATCAATTTTATTTCGAATATCAAAATGTGGAGCCAGAGGAAAAGTATGGGATAAAACTGCGCTTTTTCCTTTGCTTAAGTGTAATATTAAATGATATTTACATTCAATACATACATACATACACACACATGCGCACACACATAGAGACACACACATACAAACACATGCACACGCACACACACACACACACACACATACATATATATATATATAAATATAATTCCAAGTGAAATTAAATGTAAATCGTCTGCACAACCACACCAGCATTGCCTGATGATGAGAATTAATCTCGAAACATAGAAATTTCCATGTAGCAATGAAAAATTGACATAACCATATATATATATATATATATATATATATATATATATATATATATATATATATCAGTCAGTTAAGCGCCATACGTTTGGATGATCAGGTCTCATTAGATCCATAACTGAAGATTTTCCAGTAGTATACTGACATTTATTTCTGCGGTAGACTGGCTGCAAACCAAGGCTACAGAACACAAACTGTCCTTCTTTTCAACCTATAGCTGGAGGAAGGAAAGATGGATTAATACCTTACCGAATGCAACAAAATCAACTGAAATTCGAACTTGGCTTTAATTCCCAGCCTATATCCGTTACACGACCATGCATATCCAGATAGATAGATAGATAGATAGATAGATAGATAGATAGATAGATAGATAGATAGATAGATAGATAAGAACAGAGATAGATAGATAGATAGATAGATAGATAGATAGAGATAGATAGAGATAGATAGATAGATAGATAGATAGATAGATAGATAAGAACAGAGATAGATAGATAGATAGATAGATAGATAGATAGATAAGAACAGAGATAGATAGATATATAGATAGATAGATAGATAGATAGATAGATAGATATTTAAGAACAGAGATAGATAGATAGATAGATAGATAGATAGATAGATAGATAAGAACAGAGATAGATAGATATATAGATAGATAGATAGATAGATAGATAGATAGATAGATAGATAGATAGATAGATAGATAGATTAGCTGAGTCCCTTGCAGTTAATTGCGTTCATTTTTAACAGAATAAATTTTCTTCAATTTCTTTGAATATTTAACATCAAGAATAAATCAGTTCCGGCGTAATACTAAAATAAACGTCTATTTTTATGCCCATTATTCAATAAAAATACTTCTGTGTGTGTGTGTGTGTGTGTGTGTGTGTGTGTGTGTGTGTGTGTGTGTGTGTGTGTGTGTGTGTGCAATCGCGCTTGCTTATGCATTTGGCCACCAAAGTGAGCTAAAATTTGACCCGAATCTCTGGGGATACCTGAAATTGCAATTCTGTAGGTCACCTTAACCCAGGAAGATTTTTTGAAAGGCAGATTAAAAATAAATATTTGCTTTCATCCGCTTCCAAAATTTGACGAGAGCTACAAGGCTTACCATAATTAAATGAATCATCAGTTTTTAGGAATTAAGTATAGGAGATAAGGGAATTTTGTCCACATCGCAAATTGCAGCAAAACAAGCACATTAAATCTGTTAATCTTTAATCCTGTTTTTAGTATCACTAGATGGCGATTTTAATATTTTCAACTCAGCCTATTTATATCTATCTATCTATCTATCTATCTATCTATCTATCTATCTATCTGTGGCGGTTCAAATATGTCTATCTTTCTCAGCTAATTCATATCTATTTATCTATCCATTATCTATGTCCGTTCATTAGATATTTAGATATCTGTGTTAGTCTGTTCATATCTATCTGGATATCTTTCTATCTATTTGATCTCATTCTCTTTCATTCTATCTATTTTCATATCTGTATAAACGAGAGAATGCTAAAACATTAGACCCGACTTATTTTCTCCAGTTATTATTCGTATTTTTAACATATATAAAATAAATATCCATATTATTCATTTATATAAACAAAATAAAACAATTTCTCTCCCAACAAATATTTTCTAAATTTTTCTTTTAAACCCACGACTGCAAAATCACCCAAATTTGTCAAATTCTAGCCTTTATGTATGGTTTGAATTCATTCCCCGGAATATTTTAGATTCTGTTTGTTGCTGTTTGTTGTTTTTTTTGGGGGGGTATATAAACCGCTATGAGTTATTTAATACCGATATTTTAAATATTTTAAAGATATTTTATTTTCAATTGTCATCTTCTATCTTCGTGACTCCCAATTCTCTCTTATCCTTTCTACAACATTATTATTATATTCTTTTCTTTGCTGGCACCCATCACCTCTCATTGTAACCCCCTGAGCACTAGTAGCAGCAGTGACTTGCTTGGGGTGAATTTTTTTTGTTTTTTAAATCTAAACATTTTGTAAGCAATTTATTTATTTTCAATAATAATGGTCTATTGATAAAGCCTTGCTAATTAACCCATAACTAGATAAGAAGACAAAGACTCATAGTTTTCTCGAGAACATTTGCGAGTAACGCTTAACACAACTTCAATCAAAAGTTTAGGAATGAAACCCTCGCATTGATAACGGAAAGAATGACAACACTTTGCGGACTTGAGAAAATATATTTCTGTTGGGGATCGCCCCTTTTTACACACTCAATGGACTTGTCCAAGGAATACTTATAATCCTACCTACAGAAAACGAGTGTGTTAGAGTATTGTTGTTGTATGAGTTGTAGTGCTTGTCAGAGCAGTTGAATCGCCGCTCGTTGGTCAGCAAGAATATAGACTTATTACCCGGACTTACTTCTTTGCATATATTTGACTCCTACTAACAAGTCTCCCTGAATCTATCAACCGTGTACAGGTTGTATATCTTTTGTTCAATATACTTACATTTTTCCTCTCATCTCTGTTTTATGTTATTATTATATTGTGTGGTTTTCTAAACAAGAATCCATAACAATTTCCCTTAAAAATATTTTGATACAATTTATCAATTTCATCTGACTGCTATACTGGCTGCTCGGTCAACTAATGTTTTCTTATAAGGACGGCTAATATTACAATTATGATTACCATTTGTTAGAAGTAATGTGTGAGAGTTATAATTGTAGGTAAATAATTATAAAGCCTCTAACATATATACATATAAAAAATACTAGTAGACATGAGAAAAAGCATAACGTGGAATCAACAGAATGAATATTGTTTATTATGTGTTACTTATGTAGTGTTGGAGACTAGAGAGAAAATAACACTGAATAAAAATGTGATGGATTCAAACGTAGATCAAATATAGATCGGATTGGTTTGGTTTGTTTTACAGGCATTTCAACATCCCAATGGGTCATTTAATGCTGAGGAGATTTTTACAATAGATTTGTATGAATAGAATATACTTTCTTTGTAAAGTGGGTTTCGTTGAGATTCAGATGCATTGCTGGTCATATTTTTTCCTTCACAAATTTTTGTTGGTAACGTTTTTCCTTCAAAAATGTATTTTCGTTGGTAACATCTTTTAATATTTTTCATTGAAAAAAAAGTTTTGTTGGGAAATACTTTCAAAGCATTTTGACCTCGGTTTGGGGATTAACTATTTACCCATAGCTGTGACCCTAACTGGTGCTACCAATCTGGGTCAGGGTGGACCTGGAAACAACAGCAATTAAGAGGTCCTTCCATGCTCCTCACAACTTCCCAATCAGAGGCCTTGCTACCGGATGCAGTTTACGGTCATACCCAGGACCTATAGATCGGAATCTCACATAATGAATAAATAAAGTGCATACTGTTTTCAAGTATGTATTTTATACATGTGTGCCCCGATAATTTAGTTGAAAAAGAAAATCTTTGGAAATTTCTTATGTTAATTTTTTTCTTAAGTATTAAGAGACAAATATTGGCATTGTTTCATGAAAAAAGAAAGTAGCCTAAAATTTCGTGACCCACGTGTTAACAGCCTGCTCGATGATGACGAAGTCACCTATTTGTGTGTGGAGAAAAAAAGTGCAATTTATTTCCACTGGTTCCGAAAGAAAGATAATTATAATTGTTATCATTATTTCATTAGAATTACTTTTTTACACTATAATTAATTTTTGTTATTTATGGATACGACAAAGTCACAGTATAATTTTTTCTTTTTTCATTGATAAACTAAAATAGTAACAAATATTTTAAATCCTTTCAAAAATATCCTGGGATTAAGATTTAATCTTTTAAAGGCCACCATCGGTTGTAGCAGAACAACTAAACAAGACGGGATATCTCAAGATATAGCAGCGTGGGTAGCCCTGTGGAATGGATAAAAAGTTCACATCGAATTTTACTTGAAATAAGCAGTAACCTGAAGAAGACTGGAGCGTACAAATTACGAAATATGATTGTAAGTTAAGTTCTGCTGCAAATGGGGAGTTTCTAAGCGTAGCAGAGATGAGATACAAACACGGGCAGGTTGTGTGAATGTCTCGCTCTCGTAGTGTGAAGGTCTCGCTCTCGTCGTGTGAAGGTCTTGCTCTAGTCTACATGCCATTTTTTGATCATTGTATTTGTCGACGTTGATAAGGAAGATTAAAAGAAAACAAGAACGCCTAGACGAGGTGAAATAGATAAGAAAGCTTGTCTCGCTAGAATCATTAAATCTAGGGTGATTTTCTAAGCACACCTTAGATGTGGTACAAGGTCTAATATATGGGGCACGCAGTAAGGATCGAACTCCCTACTCAGATATAATTGTTCTAGAAAAACAAAAAGTCCAATTATAAATGATTTAATGACGGTAACTTTTATTTCGAGATCTTCAAACTGAAACGAAAAACAGTTTTACCTTTAATCATAATAAAGAAGAAAAAATATCATCATATTATTTTTATTAAAATGAGTGCGTGGTCGGGCGATTAAAACGTTTCTTTCTAGCCATGAAACATGGGTTCGAATGTCGCCATAGACGATTTGTAAAGGAAGTGTCTACTAGATAATATTGAACTGTGGAGGCAATCCAAATATTTGAAGCAGAAAATAAATTTACAGTAATTTTTGGCAACACAGTTTTGCGGTTATTTTTGTTACTATAACTCACATCCCTGAAGATGATCTCGGAAAGAGATCGAAAGTACTTGGGTACCTTGAGAAATGAATGATAATAACATCTGTCATCGTTACAGCTCATTTCTAAAAATTTTCAATTATAATACGCGAAAGATTATCCGTAAGTGTGAACGGATTTTATTAAAATTATGCAGACATAATGTTTGCAATTTATTTAATCTGACATTTGTAAATACACACACACACACACACACACGCATATATATATATATATATATATATATATATATATGTAAATTCAGATAAAACTTAGTGGGGAAATAGCCATTTTCAACATATCATTTTAAGGCCTGCATTATTCGACTCCTCATAAACAGAGAATGAGAAAAACTTCTAAGCCCAGAGGTTAGCTTAGGTAAAGGAAGGTGTTGGGATGTATTTGTTTTCATTGAGTTGGGCTGGGGGAAAGGATTTAGTAGTAATGTCTCTTTGGTAGTGGGAGGTATGTGGTAAATAATAAAATGTATCTGCTTTGTAAATGGAATTGGTTCGCATTGAGCTCTCTGTTAGATAAGTTTTAATATTTTAACAATATTTCTAGGATTCTCCTGGATTATTTACCAACCTTATCCCAAATTTTATCAATTCTTCCCGGAATTTCACAGCCTATATATATATATATATATAGTCATCTACATACAAGCCTGTTTCGCTGTATCACAGCTCATCAGTGTGGCTAGACGCATCCACTTGCTTCTGGCCAGGATCGAAACTCGACCGATTTGGTGTCAGTCGGAGTCGCTATTCCCTAAGCCATCGACGCGTGGAATCAGAGAAGGGAAACTTTAACGTGTTGTATATAAGCAGTGTATACACACGCCAGTCACCGTGAGAACTCGATTCATTTCTGAAGAGTCCCGCATATAGCAGAAGTGGAAACGGTTTTCAAAATTTTCTTCTCCAGAGTGTTCAATCATAATGAGAGCATAATATGGAATATATATATTCCATTTTTAAACGAGTTATTTCGCTACCCTAATTTCGCTACCATGAGTGGTGTCTTCAGGCGATTTTTAATAATAATAGTCATTACAAATCGCCTGAAGACACCACCTATGGTAAAAAACATGGGTAGCCTAATAATTCGTTTAATAAAGGAAAATATTAAAAATTTCTACTATATAATTATAGAGAACACTTTTTAATACAAATGTGTACTGGTCTAACCTTATTATGACCAAAAACTAAGTATTAAACAATATATATATATATATATATATATATATATATATATATATATATATATGAAAATTATGAATCAAATATATATATATGTGTGTGTGTGTGTGTGTGTGTGCAGAAATAGTTTTATGCCACTTTTTTTTAAACAAACATGAATCGCATTGTATTTTTAAAAACATTTATGCTTAATTTTGAGTTACATTTTATAGAAATCTTCTGGCGTTATCTGCTTTCCAAAAGCAACGGAAAATCGAACAAGCAGGAAAACACATGCAAACTAGCAAAATAAACCAAGAAAAAAAATACACACGCATACACAAAAACACACACACACACACACACACACACACACACACACACACACACACACATATGCGCACAAGCACACACACACACAGTTGTGACAAAGAAAAAAGAAACGAAAATAAACCTTCGTAATATTATTTACTTTGTTTGGTCACCACCTCTTTTACATATTTCATTTTAATCCGCTTACAATGTTCTTACTTACGATTATATCTCGGGTATATACTCTGATATCTAAAAGCCGCCTATTCATTAATTTCTTTTGGCGTTCTCTTTAAATATTCCTTTTTTATTCGTCGTGTGGTTAGATTTTCAGACTGGAATTATGTTATAGAGCCCTGCTGATCATCGGTGATTAGAAAAACTAGTGTTATTAATTCAACATCTACAATCCTAACTCGCTGACCAGTATATATGATTAGAGCGTTACTAAAGTTACTAAGTTACTTTAAAGACGATGAGCATTCATCATTAAATCAGTGAGTTGGTCCAACTAATCAGTAGTCATTCAACGACTATGATTCTCATTGTACTGCACAAAGTTAAAAATATGTAAAAACTTACTGACGCTATTTACATTTGGACTATTGTCCATGTCTTTATTGTTGCTATCACACCGTTTCAGACGTGGTGTCCTTGGTCTTTATCGGGTGTAGCTGGGAATTCTATACTAAAAACATTATTTACTCTAAGGGAGCAGACTGTTCTCGTTCCACTGTCTATGTCTATTGATATCTCGTCTAGTTCTTAATTTTAGTAATGCTCAGTCATTGCTTGCACTAATTTCCCCGGCCTCTATGTACACAGTGACCGACACATGGATCGAACTCACATTTATTATATTCTGAATTAACGATTTAATCCGCTAGGCTATTGTTCAGTAGAAGATCTTTTTAATCGTTTCACCCCAAGCAATGCGGTAACACCACTGATGCGCAGGGGGCAACATAAGAGTAAAAGATTAGATGGGAGAGTAAAGAGAAAGACGAACCAGTTACAGAGGGTGTTAGAGAAAGGAGCAAGAGAAGGATGGGAATACAGGTGTGGTGACAGTTGCAAAAATAGAGAAAAAGGAAAAGATATACAGGGTGATGTAGAAAGTAGAAAGAACTAGAGTCAAGTGGTTAGGAGATGGGTATTGGTGTTGCATTTAAATTCCTGGAGGTTGTAGCCGTCAGGAAAGCAAGAATATGGAAGAGATTTCCACAGACGGGAAGTGCGAGAAAAGAAGCTGAAGGAGTAGAATTGTCGTCTGCATTTGGTTGATCTAACTGTGAATGGGTGGGACCCAGTTGCCAGTCTGGTTGCACGAGTAAACTCATGTGGCAGGGACACTAGTGACTTAAGTTATTTATATTTGAAAATATTTATAGAAGAGACAGAGTGAAGTTACATCCTGTCGGTGAGAAAGTGGCTGGAGTCGAGCCGCCAAGCCGGTACCTATTCCATTACTAATTCTCTTTTGGAGCCTTTCAAAAACACCGACATGAACAGCAGGGGCGCCTGACCATATGTGACAGCAGTATTCCATGCACGGACTCTTCTACATTATTATTCCATGGATACATATTGATTGATTAGATTTCCCAGGTACGTATCGCCTATAACTGTTCTATGTATATATGTTGATCGTAAAACACCAGTACATGAAATACCACCCCAAACAGTGACACTAGACTCGTTTAGTTGTTGGTCTAACGTTAAATGTATGTTCTCCCTACCGATACACAAACGTATTTCACCTACTATCCATATACGTTTAGACCCCCCCCCCTTTATAATATATTCCACCTTTTATGTGTTTGGATTTAACACCTGAGTAAGATCGATGACTATCGACTAAATGTATTAATGTTGCTGGTATCAATAGTAGCACTCAAGACCAATTGTTCTTTTGAGACTCATCGTTTAAAATACCAATTCATAGTTATTATCTAATTTTTACTTCCCATTAAATAATACCGATTCTATGTGTAAATAATAATGGCAATATTCGCTGTTTCTTTATAAGAGAACATTTGACTTCCATTGACTGAATACCCTTTTCTATTTTCTGTTGAAATTTATAAAATCATTATATAAAATATTTTTTTCTGGAAAATAGGTTTCTCAAGCCCATTAATTGTTATTGGTCTTTGGAGCATTGATAGAGGCTTCCTTCCTAACCTTATGATTGAAATAGTGTAGAATGCCAATATTATGTTTTTATTTTCCCTTCGAGTTACATTTGTGAACGGATTTCGTGCCAAGCATGAAATCCATATGAGTGTCTCGATGTTATAAATCCCGATCTCATTTTTTTTTTAATCATTTCACCCCGAGCAAGGCAGAAACGCCACTGATAAATGTAGAAAGATTAATTAGAAAAGAGTGAGGAGTACAAGCTAGTTAGAAAGGAACAATAGAAAGCTGAGAAAACAGGTGCAATGACAGATACATGGGCAGAGAGAAAGTGAAGATTATACAGGGGAGGAGAGAGAGCTAGAGTCCAGTGGTTAGTAGGTGAGTATTAACATTGCTTTTAAATTTCTGGAGGTTGTAGCCGTCAGGAAAGCAAGAATACGGGAGTGAGTTCCACAGGCGGGAAGTGCGAGAGAGGAAGCTGCAGGAGTAGAATTGTCGTCTGCATTTGGCTAACCTGACTGTGAATGGGTGGGACCCAGTTGCCAGTCTGGTTGCACGGGTAAACACCTGTTGAGGAGGCATCAGTGACTTAAGCTCATCCGAGCAGAAGCCATGAAAGTATTTATAGAAGAGACAGAGGGAGGCCACATTTCAACGATGGGGAAGTGGCTGCAGTCGAGTCGCCAGATCAGTACCTATCACATTACAGACTCTCCTTTGGAGCTTGTCAAGAACACTGAGGAGAACGGCAGGGGCACCTGACCATAAATGGCAGCAGTACTCCATGCACGGAACATTTCAGGCTAATGTTTTTGTTTTGTAGATAGATAGATAGATAGATAGATAGATTTGAATAGTTATGATTCCATAGATAGATAGATATGAACAGTCTTGGTTGCATAGAAAGATAAACTTTGAGGTAATTTTCTGATTTCCTGATAGAATTTGAACATGAATACCCAGTATTTCTGGGCACGTTTATCTTTCATGAGCCAATGCTAAAAATAATTTAGATATAGTTGTGTTTCAATATATGCAGTGTTTTACTCTGATGGGTTCAGAATATTGCATTTTGACGCATCAGTAGGTTTCATGTGAGATTGTTTTTTCAAGTATCGTACCGTTACAAACACTCTCTCTCTCTCTCTCTCTCTCTCTCTCTTCAGATAGATAGGGGCAGTATGGAAGAAAATTGTTTTGCTTATTTTCCGGCTTACACTCCTCCCCAGTCTTTTAAACAGGAGTAGATGTTTATCCTTTTTCATGTTTAGGATTGCGTTTCCAAATCCTCTTAAAATTTGTTCATTCTCTTTCACTTGCAGTATCTCCTTGGATCTTAGTATCATTATCGCCTTCCTTGGAGCGAATCAATTATATATATATATATATATATATATATATATATATATATATATATAGTCATCCGCAGACAGATATGTTTCGCTGTATCACAGCTCATCAGTACGGTTAGACATCCGATTGCTTCTAACCCAGGATTGAAACCCAACCGAATTGGCGTCAGTTGGTGATTCTACCTCTGGGCTATGGGAGGTCAATAGAAGGAGGCAGACTTTTAGCGTATGATAAATTAATATATATATATATATATATATATATATATATATATATATATATATATATATACCCAATAAAAATAATAAAAGAAGCACTAAATAAAACCATCCACATAGATCGTAACACACTTCTCACGTACAAGAAAAGAAAAAACAACCGAATCCCCATGGTTTTTAACCACAATCAACATTCGCACACACTTATCAAAAATTTTTAAAATGATTACAAGAACCTCCAATCAAACAAACAAATCAAAGACATTTTCGATAAAACACCCATAAATGCAATGAAACAAACACCCAACCTATCAAATATCCTCACTTCTAACAAATATCTAAAAAAAAAAAAAAAAACAAGCCTATCAGGGAATTTAAAATGTCAGAAACCCAGGTGCCATTTTGTAAACATTTGGTAAACGACATAATATTCTCTGTACCCAACACCAAAATCAAATTGCAGCCACCACGCCTCACTTGTGACATCGAAAACATTACATACTTCCTCTTTTATTCAATATGTCCCAATAATGGATATATTGGCGAATCCGGTAATACCTTTAGATTTCGCTTCAATAATCACAAACTTAATATACGCCAAAATAATCAATATTCCCCAGTAGGAGCACATTACAATCAACCGGGTCACACCTTAGAAAAATGCAAATGTTTACTAATAGACTCCAATTTTAATTCTACTTACGCACACAGAAAGAAAGAAAAATACTGAATTTTAAAATTAATTACACACAAGCTAGGGTTAAATAGGGACTTAGGTGCTTTGAATTTTACTTAACTGCCTATTATAGTATTTAGGTCTTCTGTGCGATGCAAATCTTAATCTAGTTTTGTAAACAAGACGACATTTTTTGCACGCCAGAATAGAGACAATATTCTTTCTTCTCAACTGGTTTTAGGTTATTTATACGCCCAGTTCTTGCGCAGATGTCGCTCCGAATACCGTATCGGATATAATTTTCTCCTCGCACTATGGTCAACAGCATACTCCTCAAACCTTTGGCAATCTCTTCTTTTTTTTTTTCCAAGTTTCCGAATTTTCGAATAAGGTGTTCAGTATAGCCGTTTCACAATGCCTCACGCAAGACCATTTCAAATGTTCAGCTTCCCAAGGAATACCAGGATGCAACCATTCTAACTGTAGGACAGACCGCACATCCGATCTTTGATATTTTAGATACATTTAAAAATATTTTAAAACTTTTTTTAGATACAATTAACAAATGTTTTTATCTAAAACAAATTTACAAGCATTATTAAAGATAGGTTTACGTTTACAAATATAATTTTTTTTAAAAATCTGTCGCTTTCAACGTCACTTGATGTAAAAACAAAAACTCTCTGTAAATTTAAATCACAGAGTAGATACGTATTTCATATGGAAATAACCATTTCTACAGCCTCTCAGAGCACTGATATGCTGTGATACAGCGAAACAGATCTGCATGCGGATGACTATATATATATATATAAGTTGCGAGCTTGTGTGTGCTTGTGTGTGTGCATTGTCAAAAATTGTTAATCATCATGCATTGTCGGAATGTCTTTTTGCAGTAAAATGATTTACTTATTTTTTCTTGTCTTTCATTTGGGTTTTAATTTTCTTTTATCGGAAAATGTCACAATGGAAAATAAAGTTCCAACTTGCATGGAAAGAAGGCAAAATTGAACTTTTTGTCTGTACTTAAGATCATAATATTTTTTCTGGCCAAATAATGTTATTATTTATTCGATCAAAGATTTAAGAAAACCCAAACAGAACAACAAATGAAATGAACATTACGTTTTCTTTGAATTCACTAACAAAAATATATATATGTATGTATTCATCTCCGGCTGATATATATATATATATATATATATATATATATCACTGGTAAGAGTTTACTCAATTAGGCTTGTTTACATTCCCATAAAGTGTTTTTTGCTGATCGCCAAAGTTACAAAAAAAGAGTTGTTCGAAAACAGATACCAATAATTTGGCACTCCTAGCTACATATTGATTTTTTATTTTTTTATACGGAGCATCCGTAGATATTCACTATCTATCTATCTATCTATCTGTTTTTCTCTCTCACTCACTCTCGAGCGATCTCTCTTTATATATATATATATATATATATATATATATATATATATATATATGGGTGTGTGTATGGGTGTAGGTGTTTATATATTGGTGTGGGTGTATTTGTTTATCAAAGTATATATAATTACGTAACTGCATATATATATATATATATATAAAGACAGACGTATAACTATACTCGCGTCGAAAAACCCTCAGCGGATATACGTGGAAGGAAAAATGGTTATAGAAAAAGAAAGAGCTAAGCGCATGAACACCAGTCAAAAGGGTTCAGACCGAGTCAGCACGTAGCCCAAAGAAAAAACCCCGAGACGAGTAATCAACTAAGAATAAAGCGCCCAAGGTAGAGCGGAATAAAGTATGACTAGTGAGCCAACAAACCTATCAAGGTTTTACCTAAATGGATTGTCAGGGAAAGATGACCCTTTCCCTGACGATACGCTAACGGTAAACCTTGATAGGTTTGTTGACTCACTAGTTATACATTATATATATATATATATATATATATATATATAATGTTATGGTGACTTACTCATATGACACATGAACTTGTCCAAGCTGTATACAAATACCAGTTCTGCTCTGTAGAAGCAGAGTAAAGTAAGAGAGTGGCATAAAGTGTGAGATTGGAATCCATTTTAGCAGAACTCTGACAGCCGGACTAACAGTCACGTTAATAATCGTTCATTGGTATCTTTTTTCTTCTTCTGTCTTTCTAATATATTTGTTCAACACTATTTTGTCTTTATGTCTTTTTTTTTTTTTTTTTTGGCCCCAACCTAACCACAATATTTGGTGATAAGGTCACAACAATATATATACAGGGTGCTTCAAAAATAGATATAATATTTTCAGAACTATGTTCCCTATACCCAAATAATAAAGAATAAAATCTCCCAACAAACATATGTCCGGAAACGCTTGGTTTCCCAGTTATAGACTTTTCACACATGTGCTAACCAGAATGCTTTATTTTCTACATCTGACACACAGAGTGCTTTCGAGTATCCTATAGCAAGTGTTCAAAATAATCGCCCTCTGTTCTAATAAAGGTGTCACATCGACGTTTCATGGACTCGCTCCCAAACGAATGGCGTGTCTCGCATTGTCTCGCACCCTGCTACAATTTGGTTGTAGTTAGAGATTCAACATAATCAACTTAGAACAAATAAACCAGTCCTTTCAAATGGCCTTACAGGTAAAAATGCAATGGGTTTAGGTCCGGTGAGCTCCATGCTCACCAGACCTAAACCCATTGAATTTCTTCACATGCAATTTGTTCACTTCTTCCAATCCACCAACCAGTAAACCTTTAATCTCGCTACCTGTAGGCTGTGTGACTGAAGTGCACGGGACCACCATCATACATGAAGTGCAGTCGTCGACGAGTGACTAATGGAACATTGTCCAAGAAATTGGGCAAGTTGTTTTCCAGCAAGCGCTTTTACGCATCAGCTGTAGGCCTGTTCAGAAGAACATGAGGTCCTAATAACTTATCATCAACAATACCAGCCCAGATGTTGACTGATAATTGCTGTTGCTGATGTGATAGAACAATTGCATGTGGATTTTCTTTTGCCCATACATGCTGATTATGGATATAGGCTATTCCATCTCGTGTTTTATCCGTGAAAATCTCAGGGGGAGGGAAATTTGAAATTGGATTGCATTGCTGTAAAAACCATTGACAGAAAGCAACTAGTGCAAAGTAATCTCCTGGTGAAAACGTCTGTCCAGGACATTGTCGGTGTGGAAACCTTTCCCGGTAGAGACGACGAAATTTTACAGCGTTCGCCATACACGAAGTGCATATCTATCCTCTCTTGATTTGAATGCATGTCCAATCAAAATGCACCATTAACAGCACTTCACACGTGAGAAATAAGGGGAAAGTCCTGTCCTGTTGACGGAAAAAAGCGATTTGACTGGTTGTCTGTTCCGCTACTTAGCGATTTAAGTGCCACATATGGGAGATAAAGGTATGCTAGTTAACATATGTTTGAAAAGCCAGTAACTAGAAAACCAAGCGTTTCCAGACATATTTTCATACGATTTATTTCATTATTTAGATATAAGGAACAAATTCCTGAAGTTATGCCATCTATTTTGAAACTCTCCCTCATTGTAAATGTTAAATATATCCAGTAAAAGCACACATCATTGTCTTACACGCCATTCTATTTTATTAGTGAATTAATTTTCAAAAACCATTTTAAGAAAAGCCTGAGATGTATGAAGTCTAAGATTATAACGATGTATGAGGGTTATTCAATAAATAAGGTGAATCTTTTGATATAAGGACCACTAATGCAGGCAGAAGCTTACTTTTTTTCAACGTAGTCTCCCAGAAGTGTCACACACTTTTCCCATCTGTGCACAAGCTTTCGTATTCCCTCAGCGTAAAAATCTCAGCCAATCACTCACAGCAATTTTGACTTCATCGTCACTTTCCAACTTCGTGCCTCTCGTGAACGCTTTCAAGGGACCAAACAGGTGAAAGTCTGAAGGAGCAAGGTCTGGGCTGTAAGGGAGATGAGAGAGCAGTTCCCAGCCCAACTCGTTGATGGTCTGCACCGTTTGGGCTGCTGTGTGAGGCCTTGCAGCTGAACTTCGAACAGGCAAGGTCATCATGGAGAATTTTGTGTGCGGTCCCAACAGATGTATGAAGTCTAAGATTATAACGATGTATGAGGGTTATTCAATAAATAAGGTGAATCTTTTGATATAAGGACCACTAATGCAGGCAGAAGCTTACTTTTTTTCAACGTAGTCTCCCAGAAGTGTCACACACTTTTCCCATCTGTGCACAAGCTTTCGTATTCCCTCAGCGTAAAAATCTCAGCCAATCACTCACAGCAATTTTGACTTCATCGTCACTTTCCAACTTCGTGCCTCTCGTGAACGCTTTCAAGGGACCAAACAGGTGAAAGTCTGAAGGAGCAAGGTCTGGGCTGTAAGGGAGATGAGAGAGCAGTTCCCAGCCCAACTCGTTGATGGTCTGCACCGTTTGGGCTGCTGTGTGAGGCCTTGCAGCTGAACTTCGAACAGGCAAGGTCATCATGGAGAATTTTGTGTGCGGTCCCAACAGATAGGCTCAAAGTCTTTGCAATGTCATCCACTGTTATCCTTCTCTCAGACTGAATGAGGTCATTGACTGATTCGATCACCTCAGGAGACCTCACTTCTGTAAGCTTACCAGGCCTATCTTCATCCGCAACACTGCTTCGTCCTTTTTTAAACAATTTAGCCCACTTGGAGACATGTTTTGGTTAAAACATGTGGCACCATACATAGTTGACATTCACCTATAAATTTCAACTGATTTTCACCCTTCAGAGACCTTGGTGTTTCGCAGAAAGAGCATCGAGTATCCGTCAAAACGTATAAGTTCTTGATTTTTATTGAAACGAAGAAGCATCTATTTATAGAGATTTTGCACCCTGCCAATACTCTGTAAATGGCCTGAGACACTTGCAGTGCTGATACCAAACATCTGAGACAGTTCTCTGACACTTTGAGGGAAGATTCTGGAACTACCTTCGTACTGTCCTGTCACTTGTGGACCCATCTTTCCATGCTCTGTTGACATTGGCAAAAGTTTGGAAAGTACTATTTCCAAATTTGAACTCATGCACGAAAAGTAAACGAAAATCATGTTTTGTTATGTTCATAATTAAGGACTTCTATGCCTCAAGAATATTTCTGTCTAAAATAAGTTAAAAACTATTAAAGATCACACATTAACTATTATGTATACGAGATTCACCTAATGTATGTCGTGAATACTACTGTGATACTCTCTTGCCAGGCGCTGGCTGCTTGGGACACTTGTTCTCGTCGACGATCGTGACGGCACCAATTGTGACACTGCCACCCGGCTGGCCGGTTGGTTTGGTCGCTGTTGCTGGTTGTGATGTTCTCGTCACAAAAGCTGGTTTTCGAGACGTCCATTGCAACAACGGACCACTGCCCACGTTGTCAATTGATCTCAGAAAGTCGCGTTGTGCAATTTCAGTAGCCGTCTTTCTAGCAGAACCAGGCCGGACACTTGTGTACACTTGTGGTTAAAAAATAAATACGGCACAAAAAAATAAATAAATGAATAAGGTCGAACACACCTGGAGAGTTACGAAAAAGAACAATTATTAGTCACAGGAGCAGATAATACAGTTATCAGAATGATAATACAATTGTCGGAATGCTAGTTTACAACGGAAAGAGAGAGTTCGGTTAAAAATATCAGAGCTTTCAATCTTCAAATAAAAATGTCCTTTCTAAGTTTCGTTAAAGTACACAGAGCTCTTCAAATTTTCACTAAAGTCTTTTCACATATTCATTAAATTTTCATTAAAGTCTTTTCACATTTTTTTAAATCATTTCACCCCAAGCAAGGCATTCCATTGCCACTATTGCGCATGAGGCTACATAGGGGAAGGTAAAGAGGAGGAGTGGTTAGGTGTAGGAAATATCAGAAGGAAGGTGATAGATGGGTAAGGATACCGAGGATGAGGGTTGGACAGATGGGAAGAGTGTTTGAAAGAATGGGAGCGAGTTAGTGTGTTAGGAGGTGTCTATTGACCTTACATTTAAACTCCTGGAGATTGTAGCCGTCGGGGAAGCAATCATGTGAAAGGAAATTCCACAGTCGGGAAGTGCGAGAAAATAAACTGTTGGAGTAGAAGTTGCGGTTGCATTTTGTCGGTTTCACTGTAAAAGGGTGGGATCTAGTTGCTAATCTAGTTTCTCGTGCAAATTCGTATCTAGGGGGCAGCAGTGATCTAAGTTCATTGGAGAAGAAGCCGTGAAATTATTTATAGAAGAGACACAGGGAAGCCACGTCGCGCCGGTGAGAGAGAGACTGCAGGCGGTCTGCCAAGTTGGTATGGATCACATTACAGACCCTCCGCTGTACCTTGTCGAGAAGCTCGAGGAGAATAGCAGGAGCACCCGACCAGATATGGCAGCAGTATTCAATGCACGGGCGGATGGTAGATTTATATATGTGCAAGATAGATTCAGACGGAAAAAACTTCCGGGCCCTACACAGAGAACCGACTTTCATAGCAGCGGATTTAGTAATAGATTCGATATAATCATTCCATTTGAGGTCCGCTGTAAGTGTGAGACCAAGGAAGCGTAGTGTTTTACTCTCTGGGAGGCAAGCCTGGTCCAGGCTAATGGGAGGTAGGTGCGATTGTCTATGATGGTTAATTGATAGTAGCTTTATTTTAGAAGCATTAAAGCTTACAAGCCAGTTCTTACCCCAGTCCACTACGGATTGGAGGTTCTTTTCAAGCTCGACTGCAAGGTTAGCTTTGTCGCCTACACCAGATTTTTGGTCGAGGCGAGAGTAAACTGTAATGTCATCGGCGTACATACCTACTTGGGATATTATGGAATCAGGGAGTTCATTAATGTATATCAGGAAGAGCGTAGGACCTAGGATAGAGCCTTGAGGGACACCTACGTTCGTATGGTAGTTCTGGGCGGCATGTCCGTTTAATACCACCTTCAATGTGCGGTTAGAGAGGAATGACTGGATTAGTTCAAACAAATGTCCAGTTATACCACAGCTCCGCAGCCAGCTCCGCAGCCAGCATGCCAAACTCTATCAAACGCTTTAGAGATATCCAAGGCAACGGTTCGGGCTTCACCATTCCTGTCGAGTGCCTGATATATGTACTCGGTGATGGTCGTTAGCATATCAGCTGTAGACCTGGTGAAGCGAAAACCATACTGCTTGTCCGAGAGGAGCCTGTGTGCTGTGAGATGCTGAACCACCTCGGTGTTGATAATGGCTTCGAACACTTTGCCAAAGATCGGAAGAAGGCTGATAGGTCGGTAATTTGCGGGATCCGAGGGTTCTCCAGTGTTTTTAAATATAGGAACGACAGAGGAAGATTTCCAACAGGCAGGAAAGCAGAAAGCAGATAGGCAGAAGTTGTAGAGCTTAGAAAGTACAGAGGAAAGTTCGAGGGCACATTTCTCTAAGACTATGATTGGGATTTTGTCCCCTCCGCTCGCTTTGTGAGGGTCAAGTTTTGAGATTATCTTAGAGACAAGCGAGGGTGTAATATGGACGTCATTCAGTTGAGCATCAGTTCTAGGTGGGAAGTCGCGTGTAGAAACTCCAGACGAGTGCAGTCTCGAATTATTCGAGAATCTGCGGGCAAAGCATGCAGCCTTGTCCGCTGGGGAGGTGAGGACCTCAAATTTGTTTATTAGTGGGGGCATTGTGAACTTGCTCTTTTTAAGTACTGTTTTACAGAGTTACCAGTAGTCTTTGGTGTCCGAACTTAGAGGATGCTGTGCGTTGCTTCATTCTGGCAGAAAATAACATCTTAGCTTCGTTAAGTGTCTTTTTACACTTATTACGAGCTGAAGCGAAAAGGCGTCTGTTTTGGTCCAACGCGTAGCTACGATAGAGTCGGGAGAAATGATTCCGGTGGGCAATGGCGGCTGAACAAGCGGGCGAGAACCATGGAGATGAATGCGATTTAGGCTGAAATTTCCTGGCAGAGATGAAAGCATCGATGCCAGCCTTAACCCAGGAGGAGACCTCGGATGCACATTCTTCGATGGGAAGACTAAAAACGTTATTCCATGGGACGTCACAGAGGAAGTCTCGGAACGAATCCCAGTCTGCTCTTTGGTAGCAGTAGGATATTCTACTTGTCTGGGTTTCTTGGGTTGGGTGGGAGTGGAATGAAATGTTGACAAAAACTACGGTGTGGTCAGAGTTACCAAGTGGGCAGAGTTGTCTGGTAGTGCAATAGTCTGGGATGGAAGTGAAGCAGGGGTCTAGCAGTGAGTCCCTTCCGTTAGGGTTGTCGGAAAAACACGTGGGGAAGTTCACCACTTGCGTAGGGGATTGGGTGATTAAAATATTCATGGTGTGGACACCAGCAGGGTTGGTGACAGAGTTCTCCAGCCACTTGGTGTGGTGGGCATTAAAGTCACCAAACACGAATATATGGGCAGAGGGATGGGAAGAAATGGCTTTGTCAATATTGTCAGAGATACTATCAAGCAACGAACAATCAAGGGAAGAAGGGGAGCGGTAGAGAAAGAAGAGATAGCTTATCGAGCTTAGAAGTGAGAGGCGGAAGCACATGAAAGAATGATCCGGGGATTCAAGGGATGTGCCCTAGCTAGGGGAAGGTGTTCGCTGACTTACACACCAAGCCCATGAATATGAACATTGGAGTTCTTCCTGAAAAGGGGAAGGTAGCCAAGAACGTAAAACTCAGAAGAGGGGATAGAAGGGTTAAAGTTAGTTTCACATAGGGCCAAGATATCAGGTGATTTAGTGTGAAGGAATTAATCAACGCTGACAAAGTTAGTGCGGATACCACGTATGTTAGTGTAAGAGATGCAGACGGGTTTGGGTGTTTTCAGACTAGCTGGTTTAGCTTTTCTATTATGTTTGCATTTTTCCATAGTCATTCAGTTAAGGAGAAGTCTTAGAATAGAGTCAGTCGGCCACTTATTTGCAGCATGTGAAGGATGGAGACTGGCGCGGCCTACAACATAATGTGGCCTCGGGGTTTAGATTTTTCAATTCCCAAAAATTCTGTTCTCAGAAACAACTATTGAGGGATCTAACCTTTCTTGAGCTCATCAAGTAAATCCTGACATTTTATTATGACTGCGACCATTTAGTCAAATTTCCACTTAGCCCAAAATAATGCGTATCGTATATGAAAAAAAGAAAGAAAACTATAATGAAAAAGAAAGAAAACTATATTTCCTTCTCTCGCTTTCAAATTTTCAGCCTATTTATCTATTCCCCGGATTTTACAAGTACATGATTATATTAAAATAGTTTTTTTTTTTTTACCTAGGCTCAAATTGCGAATTACAAGAAAGCACAATTAATTATACCACTAATACTAATTCCTCTCTCTCCGTTGTATTAAACTAAACAAAAAATTATACCAGCGGGAGATAGTGTCAAAGTTGTATTTCAAAATACAAAATTCGAGTAGCCATTATTTTTTAACAACATACTACTCAGGAAAATAAAACTAGTAAAAATGCCTGCAGAAAATTTCTTGCTGTTTTTAATCACCATACTATGAAGCTTATTCGTGACTAAGAGTAGATTGAAATAAATACACAAGTGTAAATCATTTAATAAAACATAGATAGATAGATAGATAGATAGATAGATAGATAGATAGATAGTCTAATTATGTATCAATCTCCATTTTATGTAAATTTCATTAAAAATAGTATACTAAGTGTTATGATTAAGTTTTTTACATAATTTATTCATGTGATCTCATATAAAAAAAAACTTAATCATAATACCTTGTCTGTCGGTTTAATGAAACTTATACACACACATACACTCACACAGACACATACATACATACATATATATATATACTTGTGGAAAATTTTTATGTCTTTCATTTAACTTTCTCAGAAATATTTGGGATGTGAAAATTGTCTTCTTTTTTGTTTCAGTTTTGTAACTGCGTATTGTTATATGTTTAAAAATTGAAACATGCATAAACACAAACTCCATGAGACATACACTTGACATCTACTCGATGGTTGAAAACAAAACATTATCGAATTTAAAAATAACACTTTTTTTTATTGGCCAAAAATATCTGATGGAGAAGAATTAAATAGTGAAAGATTTATGAAGACTTTCCTACTTGTTCATTGTTTACTCATTCGGTCTGAGGTAATCATGTATTCTTAACCTATATATATATATATTAGGGTAAGCGATTTACAAAATTGTAACGTATTGCATATCTTTTTTAGGCTAGTAATGGATTTATATATAGATTGACTCTTTTATACACACAAACACACACATAAACATATACACACACAAAATGCACATGCAGTCATACACATATACACTGACAAACACACACACGCATATATATATATATATATATATATATATATATATATATATATATATATATATATATATATATATATATATATATATATATATGAAGGCATATATATATATATATATATAGTCATCCACAGAGAGATCTGTTTCGCTGTATCGCAGCTCTTCAGTACAGTGAGACTCCGATTCCTTTTAACCCAGGACTGAAACCCGACCGAATTGGCGTCAGTCGGCGATTCTACCTCTGGGCTATGGGCTAGAAGGCAGACTTTTTAGCGTATACATTATCATCATACACGCCCAATAGCCAGAGTGCTCTAATTCATTACGAAATGAGCGATGAATATATATATAGATATATAGATATATATTTGTGACAAGTTGAAAAATAAATACCAAAATTTCATCAATCTAGCATGTTTTAGATTTATCAAAACTTTATCAGAAATTGATGTATAGTCAAAAGGAAGTCGGTGGTTAAATTTCAATAGACATACAACATCTTAGATTGACAATGATCCAAATTTGATCCCAGTTCATATATATATAATGGATTTATTTTAATCAGATATTTTATTACTTCAAACGTTATTCTAGCGGATACATTTAGACAACCCATTTTTTCACAATGTAATAAATATTATTTAAAAATATAAAATAGCGGTTTATTTTAAATACGAAGTTACATATTCATATATATGTGTGTGAAATCATTTTTGAACCCCATTTTTATCGATACTCGTATTTAAGTAGATATTCTGTTTATTATCAAACAGTTATTATATATTTATTTCTACCCGCCTGATTATTCACGTTAAAGTTTTGTTATGAAAATGTGTGTCATTCGAATCTGCGACCCCTAACCGAATAGGGGAAGCTACCAAGTGATTTGGCGCGTCTTAGACCTCTAGACCAAGAATGACGATCAGTCTGAATGAAGTTAAATTAAGCCTATAACACAATTTTGGATTCATTGTAGCAACCATATCTGCTCGGAAATGTATCATAATGTCAACAACTGTAAACATCTTACGGAAATTAACGAAGGTTAAATAATGTTCAAGCAAATTTCAAATTGTCGGTTGTTTATAACCATTTTCGTGAATCTTCGTTAATTTCTGTAATATATATATATATATATATATATGTGTGTGTGTGTGTGTGTGTGTGTGTGTGTGTGTGCGTGTGTCAGTTTGTATGTGTGCGTGTGAGTGTGTATGTGTGTGCGTATGATATATACTTTGGATATTAGTCTAATTGTGGCAAACATAATAAGAAATTGGCAAAAGCTTATATGATGTGTTTCGTACTTCAAAAACGTCTGACGAAGCTCTTTTTAAGGACGAAATATGTCACATTTATTTTGGTCCCTGTTTTTTTAATTAATTGCTCACCGTATACTTTCCTGCTCAAAATCTTTAGATCAGATATAAAAGGGTTAAAAAATATATTAAATTACAACTATTTGTGAAACATTTACATTTCAACAAACAAGTTAAAATTTTAAGCTTTTTACTTGATTGCATTAAAACAAACATTGAAAAGGTATTTTTAGTTAGTCATATAGATAAGACCTTATGTGAATAAAATTTACTGGATAAAAGTTTTAGAACTAGTCAGTGTTCTCATAGCTTCAGGCATGTAGACATCTACATCAAATTTCAGATTTTATAATGACTAAGGGCAAAATTTTAACAAATTTCAGACATGGCAGGATTGTTGAACTTCAAATCCCTGATTTTTCCCAACGAGTTATTGCAAATGAAATTGGTCGTAGAAGAACTTCCATTGCTAACTTCGCGTGTGTATAAAACCAAATAGATACCCAATAAAATCTCACCATGTCTAAACAGACGCATTAGACGAGAAGATAAAGGAGATTCAAGCCTAATATCAAATTAAATAAAAGCGAATACAGATACTGAATATAGCACTGAAACAAAGAGCCGGCGTTTAAATAAGAATTTTTTCTTTTAATCATGTCACCTCCAAGCAAGGCCTTCTACTACCATTGGAATAGATAGACTAAACTATCGCCCGGTTCACACTCCTCCTACGTCTATTGAACAGATGAAGAGGCTCATCCCTTGTTTCCTGTTTAGGATGTGGCTTCTGGTTTTATCTTTTCCAATCTTTTCCTTAATACGTAGCCCCCTGCACATCAGTGGCGTTACCGCCTTGCTCGGGGTGATATGATTAAAAAAAAAAGAAAAAACTATAGCGCAGGGGGTTACACAGGGCGATAGACGAGTTAAGATGTACATAGATGGATGGTCGTTAGCATATCAGCAGTAGACCTGGTGAAGCGGAAGCCATACTGTTTTTTCGATAAAAACGTGAAACGGCTGCAGAATCATCGTTTTCTTCCTCGCCATAAAACCTCCCGTTTACAATTTGCTTCTGATTATCAAATTTTGGATGTGGATAAATGGAAGAAAGTGTTTTTTTCAGACGAAAAAAATTTCAACCTTGACGGCTCAGACGGTTTTCAGCATTACTGGCATGAAAAAGATGTCCCAAAAGATGTCCCAAAAGATGTCCCAAAATCAATTTTCTTAACATGACACAGTGGAAGTGGATCAATTATGATCTGGGGTATATTTTCGTACAGTGGAACTCTTAAGGTACACGTGTTAAAACCTCGTCAAACAACTTCTAGTTACATTGGCATGTTAAGAAAGTTATCGCTAATTAATAAAGGCCCTCTTCTACGTAGAGAAAACTGAATTTTCCACCTGGACAGTCCTGAAATTCACAATGCTCGAAAATCGAGTGGTTTTTTTTATGGAAAATAACATTCAACTTTTGAGCTATCCACCGTGCTCTCCAGACCTGAACCCAATCGGGAATGTTTTGGGATGGATTGCAAACGATGTTTTTAAACATGGATTTCAATTTGAAAGTCTGGATGCTCTTCATGCTACAGTTTCTACATCCTGGACAGACATCCCAAGCTCCTTAATGTTGAAGTTAATAATGTGTATTTGCAAAAATAGTGGATATCCTGAATATTAAATTATTGTTATGACTTATTTGTTCTGTTTTTTTCTATTTTTATATGGTCTTCTCTTTATGACCAACCCAAAATTACTTTTTCAATGTTTGTCTAAATTAATCAATTAAAAGCTTAAAAGCTTTTACTCGTTTGTTTATAAATTACGTTTTCTAATTAAATATAAATGTTTCGAAAAATTATTTCGATTAAAGTAACAGTATTTTATAGTTTTTTAACACTTTCATATCTGATCTTAAAATGTTTACCAGGACTGTATAAAACGGAATTTACTGTATTTACACCCAGACACTTCTCATCAAATACAATTTTGCATCGAAAACGTTAAACATATTCTAGTGGTGATACATGTCGTTATAATCTGAACTTCTGTTATCCTCTTTTAAGGAGTAAAAAAAAACATACATTAAATCTCTACTTTTAGTGGCTATTGGAGCATCTAGATAGTTGATTTACTAAGCACCGCTTAGATGTGACACAAGGCCGAAAATATGTGGTACCCACTGAGGATCAAACTCACTACTCACTTCCCAACCATTACACCACGCCGAGTTGCCCACGGAGCATCTGGATAGTGTTATAATTTAAATTAAGTATTATTTTTTAAATTTGCATTTTGAATATATATGTCACAAATAGTTTCGGTTTAATGTTTTAAATATTTTCTTATAATCAGCCTATGAAATTAATACCTTGACTTCTTTACCTCCCTTGAATTCTTGGGATATACTAACACCAACAGAAATGTCACATCTAATTTCTAATTGTAAAAACAGTTACCTTTATGATTCTCTTCGTCTATCTTACAAACCGTGTCTCTTCAAACTTCCAATCTAATTGCAAAAATAGTTACTTTTTCTTCATCTTTTTATATCGTGTTCCTTGAAGATATGAGAAATTATGACTTTCCAAACTTCCTTTTTAATTATAAAAATAGAAACCATTTCTTTCTTCTTTTGTATCATCTCATTTCTGAATGTGAGAAATCAAGTCTCTCTAAATTAAGTCTCGTTTTTCCTTTCTTCTAATTTTATTTAAATTTCAAAATTACAGTCTCTTTTCTTTAATATTTTTCATCTTAAACCTGTAACCGTTGTTTTGCTGTATTTCTTCTGTTGCCATTCCCCACCCCGGTCCGTCTCTCTCTACCGATAACACTATCATTATCTATCTAAACTTATTTATAAATGGAACTTTGTCTGTGTGTGTGTCTGTGCGTGTGTGTCCGTTATCTATAGACTCCGAAACGGCTGAACCGATTTTCTTGAAATTTTACACAGTTGTACTATAAACGTCTTCCAGTGTTCTTAGCTAGGTTTTGTGTCGAGCTCCCCCCGATAAATATTGAAAGTCGATAATCGAAAAAATCGGGTTACAGAAGGTGTGGTCCGATTTAAATCAAATTTGATACACTCATAGACAAAGATATAAGAAACGATATTCAGAAGTTCCAAGGCTGCAGTTCTTTAAATAGTGCAGAAAATTTGATATCGATAACAGGAAAACAAAATTTGATTTACATCCATACATTTTTCTTTCAGTCTATGGTTTCGCTTTAACTGGAAACAACTATTGCTTTTTAATCTTTCGTGCCAACGTCTAAAGAGTCTGGGCTCCAAGACCATGGATTAGTTTTAAAGCTTTCATTACACCCGAGCAGCGCTGGGCTATACTGCTAGTATTGAATCAATTCGTTTCTAAATGAAACTCGTCACTTTGAATGCTTTCTTCTTTCTTTGTCATTCGATTGCACTTTATTAATCCGATATATTGATTTGTATATCTTATCTTCTATATGTAATTTTGCGTGGTCAAGCCGATAAAGACATTATTATGAGGAAATTGGTTTACGGAAAGAAACGCATTACTTATATTTTTTCTATTAATCTCCTTAATTTCCAATCATCTCTTATACTTTCGACAACATCCTCTGTTTTTTTCTCTCACTGTAAACCCCTGCGCACCAGTGCTGGTCCTACTTTGCTTGGGTGAACTGTTTACAACATGGCACTGTAAGAAAGTAATAAAAATATATTTTTATTACGAAACTTGAAAATAAACTAAATATAGGATATCTGTTCTGTCCCTTAGAGTTCTGTGTGAGACAGGAAATAAAATTATTTAATTTGAGATATGCTCAGTATATAGTAACCGTGTGGTAACCCTACATTTGGAAAAAAGTGACAAGCTTTTAAAAATTACAAAACTTTCAGTCAGTTCTGACGTCTTCCTGATACTTTGCTAAGTACTAAATTAAATTATAAAATAATTATGTCAACTAAAACAATTGTTATAGTCAAGCCAACAGATATGAGCAGTTTTTTTAATTTAAAAGAAAAGAGTAAGCTCAAAGCTCTTCAACATTTAGAATTAAATTGACTATTGTTCTTGATTATGGATAAGAACAGATGTCTTGGCGGCCCCCCTCTCCTAACCCAAAGCTGTATCTCTATGGTTACAATAACTGCCGACAGACCGGCTTAGACATACCAAATTCTCATCCCACACATCACTTACATATCACATTCCCAAGAATGAATCGTTTCCACCATTTATTTTTATTTCCACTAATCACCAGAAGAAGGACACTTGTGCTCGGAAACATGAGAATTTTTGTGTAGTGATACTATGCTTTTATAAACCATTGTAACAATTATTATATATATATATATATGTATGTATGTATATATATATATATATATATATATATAGAGAGAGAGAGAGAGAGAGAGAGAGAGAGAGAGCGACAGCCAGACAGACAGACAGGATTAAAAGTGAAACAAGAGGAAAACTATATTTTTTTAACCGACACGTTTCGTCAACTGACGAGGCATAAATGAAATGAAATTTATTAGAACTAAGGTATCTATAAACAAAAGTTGTTAAGTACTGGAAAGAAAACGCTCATAAATATTCAATAGGGTCAACTGAATAATATCAAACATTAAAAAAATATTTTTACTTCCCCAAAGAGAATTATCTCATGGGAAGTATATTATTAAAAGATCTTGAAAAGATAGAAATTAACCGTTCTATTTTTATTTTTTATATGTGCGCTGTATATGTTTGTTTACGAAAGTATTGGTTCTATTAGGAATGGTGATGTTGGAAAAGAACCGACTGCAGATTAATATTTTGGCAATATTTGATGGCGCTTCTTCCGAGTATTCTCCTTTTAAGTAAATTATTTTCTCTTTTGATGAGTATGCTATATTTAGATCGAAATTGTGGCTGAATTTATTGCTGTGTATGACGAGTTCATTTGTTAAATTGTTATGTATGAGGTCTCTTTTGTGTTTATAATTATAATTTTAAAAGTTTTTGCATATTTCTTTAATGTATTGTGATGAACAGTTTTAGCAAATTATTTTATATGTGCCTGCATTAGAGCTATTGCTATGTTTTTGTTTTTTTAGATCTGATGTTGTCCCTGATGGTTTTGGAAGTGGTTGTTACTATTTTGAAGTGGGATAAGTTGTTCTGGATAGTAGATATTATGGAGTTGGTAGGTAGCATTAGTTATCTGTTTTGTTTAATTCATTTTTGTAAATAATGTTATTGTTGCGGTTGTGTATTTTATATACTTTTCTTTTTGCGTTGTAGATAAAGTGATATGGATCTTGTACGTTTTTGAATGTGTTTTAATGTATGTTTCTTCTTTGTGTAAATATTAGGGATTTCAAATTCATAATGCTCTTAAAAAGAAACGTACAATTATATCAGATTTAATTTTAGAGGAGTATTTAGAGTGGAAACTGATCAGTTTATTTCTGTTGGTAGCTATTTCTAAACATCAAAATTGAATCCGTTATTTTTTCTGTGTAACATAATATCTAGTAAGGGAAGAGTATAGTTGGTTCCGGTTTCAAAGGTGAAGACTATTGTAGGTTCAATTCTGTTAAGATCTGTTAATTTAATATTTTGTGGATATATTAGTAGGAGTTGTCCATGTATCTGAAATAGAAAGAGTTTGGTGGTAGAATGTTTTGAATAGGTCAGTTTCTAGAAACTGACCTATAAGAAAAATAGAGAAACTGACCTATAGAAAAATAGAGAAGCGAGAACGCCGCTAAGAGGAGATCTCGTTGATAAACCAGATTTTTGTCCATAGAAGTGGTCACCAAATATAAAGAAACATTGCATGGTTATTAGTTGGCACAGTTATATGATTTTATGTGTTCGGAGAGTTAATTTTACTTTTATTTTTGTTAAGTGGGTTTTTAGTAGATTTTAAGCACTTCTCTACAGGGACGTTTGTGTATAGAGATTTTATGTCTAAACTGACCAGATATTTGTCTTTTATGTTTATGTATTTTAATTTGTTTCAGAGGTCGGCGGATTTTTTATGTGTGATTGACTGATTGTGCTGGCTAGGCTATGCGAGGCGCTGCCTGTCCTTGATATGATAGGAATATCGGTATGTCTGGTTTACGTGTTTTTGGTAATAAGTATAATGTTGGTGTTTTGGATGGTGGGCAGTAAAACGACACTCAATAAGCCCCGGGCCCGACATATAGATGGTGCCACTAACAAAAACCCATATAATTTTTATTAAGTACTTACCTTCAAATGGCACGTGGCAAAAGTTGGGCCCAATCGAATTATTAGTTTATAAATTACAGTTAAGGGAAGTAACTGTTGCAAATTTTCAAAACATTAAAAAAATCTGAATTTCGTGTATAGATAAAACATTGCTTTCTAATTGGTTTTACGTTTCAAATTACAAGAAATTATAACGTTTTCATCCACTGAGCGTTCAAAAAATCCCTGCCATGTGAGCGTTCAAAAAAAAAAACTACCGTTCCGCGAGAGTTCTTAAAAAAACGGTAAAGGGTAAAATCAGTTATTGAAAATCGCCTGAAGACACCACTCACTGCTGCCATTTATGGTCAGGTGCCCCTGCCGTTCTCCTCAGTGTTCTTGACAAGCTCCAAAGGAGAGTCTGTAATGTGATAGGTACTGATCTGGCGACTCGACTGCGGCCACTTTCCCATCGTCGAAATGTGGCCTCCCTCTGTCTCTTCTATAAATACTTTCATGGCTTCTGCTCGGATGAGCTTAAGTCACTGATGCCTCCTCAACAGGTGTTTACCCGTTCAACCAGACTGGCAACTGGGTCCCACCCATTCACAGTCAGGTTAGCCAAACGCAGACGACAATTCTACTCCTGCAGCTTCCTCTCTCGCACTTCCCGCCTGTGGAACTCACTCCCGTATTCTTGCTTTCCTGACGGCTACAACCTCCAGAAATTTAAATGCAAAGTTAATACTCATCTACTAACCACTGGACTCTAGCTCTCTCCCCTCCCCTGTATAACCTTCCCTTTCTCTCCACCTATGTATCTGTCATTGCACCTGCTTTCTCAGCTTTCTATTGTTCCTTTCTAACTAGCTTGTACTCCTCACTCTTTTCTAATTAATCTTTTTACATTTATTTAACCCCCTGCACATCAGTGGCGTATCCGCCTTGCTCGGGATGAAATGATTAAAAAAAAAAAAAAAAAAGAACCCTGAGCCGCGTAATAACTCGTTTACAATTGAAAAATATTCAAAAGTTCTACAATATAACTGTATTGAACACTTTTTGATATAAATGTGCACTGGTCAAATTTTATTATGACCAAAAACTAAGTAATTAAACAATCAATATATATATATATATATATATATATATATATATATATATATATATATATATATTGTGTATTTGGGTAGCAATCTCTCTTGCAGATTTCATTGAAAATGACAGACAAGCTATTATGGGTAGGTTTAAAATAATTTTTTGTGCGCGCTCATGACTTTTTCTTTTCAGAACACAAATTATATAGAAATTATACAAATATTTTATATTTCCATTCGCTTTCTGTTTTATATTTAGCCATTATCAAGGGTGAGTTTTATTTTACATGTAACTGAATATGTGTAGAATTTTATGTACATATCCATTTCTGGGTATGACGACAAACTACATCCGGCAGCAAGGATTCTGATTGAAAGTTTAGAGATTTAGAGGAGCGTGGGACAACCTCTTAATTGCTATTGTCCCCAAGTTTACTCTGATTCGGGGTGGTAGCAGCTATAGACAAATAATTAATCCTCAAAACTGGAGTCATTTTAGCAAAAAAGAGAAAAGTTCGGCTAAATGAGAGTCTTTAGCTTGGGATATCAACTTATGTAAGGGAAGAAAATGTCTGAAATAAAAACATCTACACTAACTTTCTACAGAACAATGTAAGCCGAATTCTCTAACTTTGGCTGGTATTCTGCCTAGGGATAATGTCTCGATAAAAGCACTGAGTTTCAAGTTCCCTATACTAGTTGGTGTCAGTTAGGGCGTACAGCTGTTAAACTCCCTCCAGTATTTCATGATGGCTTCAAATCCTTTTAATCGTATCACCCCAAGTAAGTTAGCACTGCTACTGGTGCGCAAGGGGCTACATAAGAGGAGAGCAAAGGATTACATATGAGGGGAGTAAAGAGAAAGAGGAATCAGCTACAAGATGTGTCAGAAATTGAGTAAGAGAAGGATGGGAATAATGGTGTGGAGAGAGTTGCGTGAGAGTAGAGTGAAAAGGTAGAAGAATATACAGAGGAAAGGATACGAGGAGGGTGGGAGTCAAGGGAATACGAGATAGCAATTAACGTTCCATTTAAACTCTTTGAGACTGTAGCTAATAGGAAAGTAAGTATACGAGAGTGAGTTACACAGGCTGAAACCGGGAACTCTACAGGTGGGTAGGAGCAATGTCAAGCTTCTCGCCAACCTTTCATACCATTGTTCAATACGATATCATATAAACGCACACAGAGACCTACCAAACTCACTCTGCATCATATCTGATGAAAATATACACGTACTAGCACCATCCAAATGCAAAAAAGGCTACAAATAATGGAAGCATTATTAATAAAAAGGAAAAATTCACCACTTAATAATATCAGTTATGAACACGGAAACAATGTTCCTACCATGTTCGGAATATAACACACACATGGCTCAATATACATAAAATTCGACACATAGCCGAAAGCGCTCGGGAACATAAAATATTTCGACAATTTCTACATAAATCGCGTTCTGAAAAGAAAAAAAATAATACGAACCCACGAAAGATTATATCGAAAACCTAACGATAATAACTTTCAATGAAATACACACACACACACACACACACACACACACATATATATATATATATATATATATATATATATATATATATATATATATACGTTATTTACGCTCTCACACCCTGATTGAGTACTCTGGAAGAATGGTAGACTTTGGACAACAGTAGCTACTCTAGCATATACGCATCGTTCATTCAGCAATGAGTTAGAACACTCTCAGCTATTGGCCATGTATAATGATATATACACGCTAAAAAGTCTGCCTCCTTCTACCGAGCGCCCATAGCTCAGGGGTAGAATAGCCAACTGACACCAATTCGGTCGGGTATCAATCTTGGGTAAAAAGCAATAGGCTGTCTAACCGTACTGATTAGCTGTGATACAGCGAAACAGATCTGTCTGTGGATGACTATATATATGTATATATATATATATATATATATATATATATATATATATATATTAAAAATTTCTTCCTACCCAATACACTAATACATCTAAGGACACAAGGGGTTACTGGGAGTGAAAGAGAATGGGAATGCATTCGTGAGGAGAAAGGACAATATAGGAACCGGGGTTCAGAAAACTGAAAATAGCGTTTAGCGTTGCATTTAAATTTTTGAAGATTATAGGTGGCAGGAAATCAAACAGTCAGATGTGAGTTCTACAGGCCAGAATATATATATATACACGTATGTGTGTGAACCCATCGATAAACCCTTATTAGTCTGAAGAAATGTCTTCGCGGAACAAAACAATAATTGTATATATTTGCATGCAACCACCTCGACCTAAAGCACTGAAATTTACTGTTTTAGATTAGCACATATTAACAACTGTGGAGTAATAACAATGATCGTAGTGGACTTTCTCTTAGTCTTACATGTATTCTATGTTGCAAAAGACATTTATTTTTTCCTTTGGCCTCTTTAAGACGGTGAAATTGTCGTAAAATTCCGCAGCAACAAAGATAAGTAATAAACTATACATGTTAATAATACTTAACTTTTCATTTTAGTTTTCAAAATAAAAGAATATATATATGAGCATGTGGTGTAGATATAGAAGAATCCAAAGAAGTATCCTGTACATTCAGTGGTAGGATAACTCTCTAAGTGAGCTCTAAATATTTATGTATATAAATACATATAGGCCAAATATAAGAAAAAATTTAGGCAGACATGTTATTTTATGGTAAATTCAGGTGAAACATCATCAGCTTCCGTCTTTATTTTACAGAACATTTTACACGATCTAAAATCTTCTATGCAATAAAGATGGAAGCTGATGATGGTTTGCCTGAAATAGCCCAAACTTCCGACTTACTATAAAATAACATGTCTGCCTAATTTTTTCTTTTAAATATATATATATATATATATATATATATATATATATATATATATATATATATATATATAAACACATTTTTGACAAGCTGAATTTTCAAAGCCGCATAAAAAGTATTCATAATTAACATGTTAAGGTTTGAAATCTAAACCAAATAATTACAATCGGTTATAGAAATGTCTCGGCGGGGGAAAAAAGACAGATAAAAAATACCGTGCATCTCAAAAGATGTAAAATATATTCCAATCCTTGAGGCTAATATTCACTAATATCTTTTTTTTCTCATTATTCCAAAAATGCTTTTAAGTATCTCAGTTGAAACCATTTATCACATCAGTTTCAAATGTAATGATCTTTGACAAAGTCAACGAAAAAGAAAATGGAAGATAATAAAAAATAAAAGAATGTTTTAAGAGGAAGCGGCTCGACATTTGCAGGAAAAAAAATCATCTTCTACAGCTGAATAAACATTTTACGTTTACGTTAAAACTGTCAGTGTCCATGTAAATTGATTGCACTATAATTATCAATCTTCATTCAGTAAGTAGAGCAATCGTTAGCAAACGGTTCTCGTTAACATTTCTATTAGCAGTCAATTCGGCCACCCCGGCGTGGCGTAGAGGTTAGCAAGCTTGTCTTGTTAGAACATATTACAACTGAATAGTGAGTTCGATCTTCACTGGGTACCCATACTTTCGGCTTTGTCTCACATTTAAGCGTCGCTTAGAAAATCAACTATTTGCAGTCTGTTTGATATCCCTCCCACAAGGTCTAAGCTAAATTTTATAATACCCGAAACGAAAAGCGTTGTAGTCTCTCGTTGTGAAGCAATGGGTTGCTGACGAACCTTGCGCAGTATGTTCAATTCTCATTGAATTCACAAGTTTTACTATATTTTATCCCAGTAAAATGCTACGCTGAGTAAATGTAGTAAAGAACTGCTAAGTTTCATTTCGCTGTAAAAAAAGAAAATATATATCGAGACCCTCCTAAATCATACAGAGTTCAGTTTTTATCCAATGCCCACAATAATTTCTGAAGTAATTTTTTTATAAATGTTCACTCTATAAAAGATCCAAGAGCCACACCAGGTAGATGATCGCTGAAAAGATTTGTCACTGATAAGGGGTCAATTTGTCAAAGAAACGTTTTGTGGAAAGAAGAGGATCGGAAACTCTCTAAATTTGGTAGGTAATCTTACTAGAGATAAAGTCTCGATAAAAGCACTGTTTCCAGTCTCCTGTACTGGTTGGTATCAGTAAGGGCATACAGCTGTTAAACTCATTCCAGTATTTCGTGATGGCTTCAATTTTGTTTTTAATTGTTTCACCCCACGCAAGTCATTACTGCCACTGATGCGCAGGGGGCTACATAAGAGGAGAGTGAAAGGTTACATTGGAGAAGAGCGAAAAGAAAGAGGAACCAGCTACAAGAGGTGTCAGAGATTTGAGTAAGAGAAGGATAAGAATACTGGTGTGAAGAGAGTTGCATGAGAGTAGAGTGAAAAGGTAGAAGAACATGATACAGAGAGTCTTTGGAAAAGGACAAGATAAGAATGGAAGTCAAGAAAATAAGGGATAGTGTCACCCGTATCGACAATGCTCATCAAGATGTTCATATGCCGTTTCAGATATATTACATTATCACATCTATGAAGATATACTGGTCACCTATCCCAGATCGTGACAAATGGACAATTATTTGAATAAGAAAATAATAAAGTAAAACTGCTATTCGATTAATAATCGAATGGCAATCCTTTCCCAGGTCTGCTTCGTTATTCAACACGGGCGTTGACAACAAGTCAAGGATGAACGTCGAGACAGTGTAATTTTGATATAAAATTTTAATACAAGATCAAAAGAATTAAAATAAAAGAAATCTTAATGAATTAGAATGTCCAAAGATCTTAACCTCAAAATTACTTTTGTATACCCAATGTGCTCGAAATATGAAATTACAATATACGGTAAGAAATATGAACAAAGTACAGGCGATCATGAATGTAAAATATCAACATACAACCAGATAGGGAATTATATTAATTTGAAAACACATGGTATGGTGTGCGTAAGAACATAGTATTCATGAAAGTGCATGTATGTTCCAATATGAGTCTAATAACTTGATAACTTATCTTTATGGCAGTTTCTCCTTTCTTTCTGTTACAGTCTCTTCTCTTCTCTTCTCTTCTTTCTTTCTTTATACACTTGAAACTTAAATAGTTCCGTTTTCACTATCTTCAACGTAACTTCTTCTCAGCATACAGCTTCTTTTCAGCACACAGCTTCTGTTATCTGATGACTTCCCTGCGTTCTTGTCTTTCTTTTCTTTCTCTTTTGATAAGTTAGTTGACTTTCTTTCTACTTCAAATAAACTTAAATCGCCGTACGAATTACAGCAACTTCGTAATTATATTTTCATGTGTCAGCATACAGATATTCATATAACTTTGTTTCATCTTCGTTGTTATATTTCTTTTTTCTCGATACACAGGATAATTCCGTTCTCCTCCTTGTTTTGACTAATAAGAATTTACACCTTCGGTTCTTTTCTTATCCGGCGTTACCTAGGATGAAATGAGTTGATTCACGCTATCATCTCTACATCTCTCATCTCTTACTTCATCGTTAATCAGAGTCCAGCAAACACATCTTGCTTTATCGAAACCCAACAAGCAACTGACTAATTTTCTACTTTAATTTTCTCTTCTCGCGTGATTCCACGTATTTAAATTTTTGTATCTGCTTGATTCTAGTATCCCCGACTTGTATTTGGCATATTGGGCTGCCCTTTTTACTGATGACCATGCTTTGATTTTCTTGCAGTTTATTTGTAGTCCTTTCTTATCACTCTCTTCAGCTACCTTTTGTAGGAGGTCTTGTAGTTTCCTTTCTGTGTCTGCTATCAGCGCTGTATCATCTGCGTACCTTAGGTTGTTTAAATTGTGGCCTCCGATGACACATCCAGGCATAACTTCTTGGGTCCTCAAAATATTCTCGCTGTACAAATTGAACAGATCTAGTGAAAATACACATCCTTGTCTTATGCCCCTTTCTATCTTTGTATATCTGCTGAATTCATTACCTGTCCGTATATAAGCGGTTTGCTGCCAGTAAAGATTCTTGGTTACTCTTAAGTCTTTCCCAAATATGTCAAGGCTGCCGAGCATCTCCATCAATTCTTTGTGGCGTATTTTGTCAAACGATTTTGCATAATCAATAAAGTACAGGTATAAGTCCTTGTTCATTTGTATTGCCCTTTCAGAGAGCATCCTAATCATAAATATGGCATTCCTTGTTCCAGTGTCTTTGACGAAACCACACTGTTCTTGTCCTATCTTTAGCCTGATACTGCTTCTTGCTCTATTCATCAGGATTCGGACAATCAGTTTTGATATATGGCTCATTAAACTGAGGATTCTGTGGCGTTCACACTCGTTTGCTCCTGGCTTCTTAGGTAGTGCTATGAAGATAGACTTCTTGAGGTGATCTGGTATTACACCACTATTATAAATTTCATTTATTATTTCTGTAATTTTTTCTATAGCAAATTCTTCCATGGCTATCAGCAGCTCTATGACTATGCCGTCTGGTCCCGCTTCTTTGTTTCTATCCAGTTTGGCTATTGCAGATGCTACTTCGCGCTTTAATATTTCTGGTCCGTACTCATCTTTGCGTATTATCGGTTGCTCTCTCTTGTCGTGGAAAAGATCTTTTATAGATTCTTCCCTTCGTTGGAGTATTTCCTCTTTCTCCAAAATGATTGTTTCATCCTTAGATTTTAAACAACCTGTTGAAGAACAGGTTTTTTGTCCTGTCAGTTGTTTTATTTCTTTATTCATGTCTGCTTTATTATTCCTGTTCAATCTTCTGCACATTTGTTAGTCATTTCTTTTTAGCCTGTTTGCATTTTCTTCTTATTTTCTTGTGTAGTTCATATTTTATTCATATATATAACTGGAGGGAAGAGACGAATTAATATAATTCCCAAAGATATTTGCGCGTAAGTGAATGCAAGGAATTCATCTAGAATTCGAACTCGGACCCCGATTTCTCGTTCCAAGCCGATATCTATTGTGTCTCCTTTGCATCATGTCCAGAATCTCTTCAGTCATCCACTCGTTTATTGTTGTTTTTCTTTTTTTTTTCTGCGCCTAATTTCCTTTGGGGCAATGTTGTTTGATGATGTCATTATTGCTTCCTTTAGCGAGTCACATTTCAAGTGTCCTTTTCCAATTAGTGGGTTAACAAAGTTAAAAAAAGAGTAATGTGTAATCTATTAGAAATTCTAATTTTTCGTTGATATCAACCAGCTGAAAAAATTGAACGTATGCCAAAATTATATTAAAATTTAGCTACTGAAAATATTTGAAAATCTGCACTTGTTATGGTGATTTTCAACTCATAGCAGAGATGTGGCACCAGGGCGAATGTATAGGTCATCCAGTGAAGATAAGTCTCACTCAGTCAGTCAGTTACACCCTGGAGCGATTACATCCCGAAAGAGACATGACTGAGTGGGTAGAAGATTATCCCGCATTAGGTTGCCATTAGACTAGTTGCCGACCAAGGCTATAGAACCCAATCTGTCCTATTATTTAACCCATAACTGGAGGGAAGAGACGGATGAATATAATTCCCAAGGATATTTGCGCGTAAGTGAATGCAAGGAATTCATCTAGAATTCGAACTCAGCTCCCTGATTTCTCGTCCCAAGTCGATATCCACTACACCACAACGAATATTCTCAGTACTCTGTTGTAAATGATTTGGCGAGACAAGCTTGCTAACCATTGCACCACGTTTAATTGTCCAAATGATTTTATAAGCGTATCTTATAAGCGTATCAAGGCCGAATTTTGTGTGTTTCAAATCAAGTTACATAACTATTTCATTTTTAATCAATATAACCTGGAACAAACCTTATATTCAACACTTTTATAACCTGGATATATATATATGAAATTCTAATATAATGGTTTATATATTATATATAATATATATAAATATATATATATATAAATATATATATTTTTGGTTATATATATAACCTGGAACAAACCTTATATTCAACTTAAGACTAACCAACTAAAATTTCTAAAACATAAGTTTATTGTGTTTTCTTTGAAGAATTTCAAAAGCCAACGTTAGGGATGCGTACTATACCGCCACAATTAAAAAAGATAGAAGAACGCTGAGAAAACCCTTAGAGGAAGTTTAAAGGAAAATAGAAGCAAAAAGGAGACTTATATTTAGAATTAGAAAAAGGCAGTTGACATTTCTAGGGTACATAATGAGGAAAGAGGGTTTGGAGAATTTGATACTTATAATATATACTTAAGGTCTCAAGGAAATAGCGAGTAACTTAGAACTTTATAAAAGGATGGCAGAATTGGGAGTAGGAGGTATGGTGAAAAAACAAAGCTTCTTCTTTTTTTAAGTCCCGTGTACCTTCAGGACGAAGACGCTCATGACGCTCCACATCTTCCTGTTTCTTATAGTTCTTAATATAGATTGTTTTGTTATTTCTCTCAAACCCTGCTCTGCTATTCCATTTGCTTAAGCCCATAAAGTATGTCACGCGCTGTTTTCAATAAACATTATAAAAAATTGTTGTACTCATTGATTCCTAAAAAACGTTAAAACGTGATGACGCTGGAAAAATTAATAAAAAATAATGAAATCTTCCTTGTCGGCAATATTTAAAGAAAGATATTTGAAAGAAACAGATTGTTAAAACTATGAAAAAGGCTTCTGCCCAAATATACATTAATATATATAGTTAAATTGTAATCATCCTTAGTGCTAAAATTGTTACTTTAAGTTTACTAGTAGAAAGGTATTTTACAAGAAAAATAAAAAATGTCCATTAAAAAATAATAATGTTAAACAAATAAAAATTCAAATTATTGGCTAATGCCAATTTCGTAAATGTCCGTATAATTTCGTAATGTTTGGTTATCTTTGGTTGAGTTTGTTTACAATCTGAGCAGATAATAATCGTTCGAAAAGTCTGGAGAATGAGTATATAAATGTTAAATTTTTACTTTATTTAACCTTGAAATTTTTCGTGGTTCGATTGGTAAAGACACCTCCGAACTTAAAATGACATTTCTCCTGTGTAGGAGTATGGAGATTTGATTCTTGCCGGAAGATAGATATTTTCCAAAACGATTTCTCAAACGATTAAGGCCAGTGGAAATTATAATGTACTGATTAACTATATATATGTATATATAAAAAATAAAACAGACTTTCCACTCACATTCTAATATCCATTCAAAAAATAATAATATTAAACAAATAAAAATTCATATATACAGATGATTTTTTATTCATATATATAATTTTTCAGCGAGTTAGTAGCGGTACCTCTTCGCCGACTGACGCCATTTCGGTCGGCTTTCAATCCTGGGTTAAAAAAAGCAATCGGAGTCTAACCCTACTGATGAGCTGTGATACGGCGAAACAGATCTGTCTGCGGATGACAATATATATATATACCTCCATTAAATCGTTGAAAAACAGCATAGTATGAATAAAAAAAAACTTTTCCATCAATTTTTTTTTTATTATTGAGAGGAAAGATCAAAGTACTTTTTAATTATTTAAAAAACGTTTAAGCCCTTTTAACACGTTCAATTTTTTTTTTAATCTTGTTTTGATTTTACTTAACGGGTAACCAAATCGTTACGTGAGTTTACAATTGAAAACTAATGTTACAAGAAAAATAAAAAATGTCCATTAAAAAATAATAATGTTAAACAAATAAAAATTCAAATTATTTGCTAATGCCAATTTCGTAAATGTCCGTATAATTTCGTAATGTTATATTTGGTTGAGTTTGTTTTACATTTCGAGACAATTATGTTACATAACTCAGGGTTTGTTTTTTTTCCGGTGACAAACATTCATTTAGAAATCCTTGCAAAAATCAAATAATTGTCGGATTTTAATGAAACTTAGAGAACTCATTCACAAGTGAATGAAATTATGTTTTGTCATTATTACTTTTAAAAAATATTGGTAAAAATATTTTTACATGTTTTATCCCCTATTCGTTAATTCAGGAAATTTTATAAAAATTAAATTTTGTTGCGAAAATTGGTTTTATTGGTTAAACGCAGAATACATTGGGAAATGGAAATCATCTATTCTTTCTTTAAAACATTTTGCCTTTATTTCTGAAAATCTACTCCGAATAGAAAAATCAAAAATGCTATATAACGTCGACATTATTTAATTTCATAAGCTTTTATATGCTTTAATAAATAATAAACATTAAGGACATTATAGTCTGAAGAAAAAAATTCTATTAATAATGAAATTTTAAAAGAATTATTTTCATTTTTTTAATTATAATAATTTATAAAGTTTCAAAAATATTTTTAAAATATTTCAAAAGTTTGTTGAGGTTAGTTTATAAACTGATTAAGTAAAGATTCCAGTTACTAATCGAAAAATAAAAAGTTTAATACATATCATCGTGTCTTAGTATTTTTTAAATATTTTTTAATTTTCTTCTTTTTTTTTGGTATACTTGAAGTTTTCTTTTTTGTATGGCAATTTCTATGTCTACATGAAATAGCCATGTGCTTCAAGGTTTCTACGCCTTACAGTAAAAAAATTTGTACAATTGTATCACTTGTGATCGCTATACACTTATCTCATCTGTCAATCTGTTAACACATTTCAATTACGGTGGAAATGAGACAAGTTTAACTTTTAACTCTGTGTTTAAGAAATAGTTTTATTCTTAAATTACTGTTATAGATAAGTAATACTAGTGTAAATCAGATTAATTTTACATTAAATTTGCTGATTTTCTAAGGATAATATATCACAGAGGTATACATTATTTCAGCAACATTTTTAAAACCAAGAATTAACTTTTGTTTGCAATCGTTAATAAATAGCTGGAAAATTGAAAGGTTGAAAAAAATTGAAAATTTTTAGATTCCATTCAATAGAATTTCTGTTTGAAATACACCAGAGTATTACTGAAAATCGTAAATCTAATAACTTAGATTTCAATTAAAACTAAAATAAAAGTTTCAAGAAAACTTTTTTCATTTAAAAAATTCAGATTTATAAATTAATGCACTACATTGGTTTTCTGTAGAGGGTTTAGCAATGTTTTATATCAATTGAAGATTCCTTAGAATGACCTACAATGACATTATTGAACTCTTTGGTCTAATGCATGGCAGCTGATTTACGTCAAAATGTGTGGTTAAACAAAAGACAGTGGCATCCCGCAATCATCAAAGCAAGATCTGACAAATGGAATTAGATGGACAAGATCTTGTCTCGCTTTTATCGTTCCGGTCAGTGTAAACATTCGTTTAATTAACGCTACCAGAGTCAATCCAAAATATATCTGTCGCCCAGATTGAAGACGATCACAGATTTTTAGAAACTCATATATTAAAATATAATAATATCCATGACTCAACATCTATGTTTCCTCCCCGTTTACGAAAAGTAAAACAAACATTTGAAAGAAAGCAAAAAATGCTCATACATCTTTCAACTACGTACCGAAAAACAAATTATATAAATATAAAATCGTTGAGAAAATCAGATTTGTTATTTATCATCTTTGAGCTGGAGGTTGTAATCAATCAGAAGAACGAAACTACGAATTTAGTTACCTTCACTCAATTGCCAAAAAAGCAGTATATCAAGATTTTTAAAAGGGCAAAAACTTAATAAAAACAAAGTTTTATCATTAAAATGTTTATGATATTATTAAGAGGGAAGATAAAATTTTGTTCTGATTTTTTCTTAAAATTATATTTAAAACATTTTTATCTCCTTTCTAACCCGTTCGAAATTTTAATTAAAATTTCATTTTGTGTTTTCCGTCATTGATTGTTTACGTAAGGCGACTATTAAGAAAATGTAGTCGGTCGAGTAAAATGATTTGGGAGCGAGTGAATTTTCCCTCACTCTCGACCGCTGGTCAAGTAAGTTCTTTTTCAAATCTCAAAGTCTCTCTCTCTCTCTCTCTCTCTCTCTATATATATATATATATATATATATATATATATATATATATATAAACATGTTCCGTTAAGAACGACCGACAAGGAAGATTTTTCTTAATTAAGTTTTTTCCAGTATTCTTACATGCTTTGTTTTTGCTGGTGATAAGGAATGTAAAAATACTCCATAATTTTCGACTTTCCATGGGTTCTCAGCCTCTTCACAGGTCATTTTCAAAGATTATTATGTTCCCAATGCTGTTATTTCACATTCTGTCACGTAATATATTCTGCGTTTTTGAAAAGAGACTTTCTTTAAAGTCATCACTTGATTTGACGCGCGCGAACAGAAATCGCATGTGCGTTTTCAGCAAAATGGAAATATGTAAGAATACTTGAAAGATTAAATCGAAAATTACTAGAAACTTCCTTGTTAGTCGAATAAAATATAGATTGTTACTCATATATATAACCATTATTTTTATCAACACTCGTATTTAAGTAGATATACTGTTTATAATAAAACAGGATATATATTTATTTCTAACGGCCTGATTATTCATGATAAATGTTAGTTACGAAAATATGTGTCATTCGGCAGAATCTATTCAAATAGAGGAAGCCAACAATTGAACTGGCGTATCTGAGACCTCTCGACCACGAATGACCAACAGTCCAAACTAAGTCAAATCAAGCCTATATAACACAATTTTCGATTCACGCAAATAACCATATCTTTACTGAAATGTATCGTAATGGCAATAAATGTAAATATATATATATATATATATATATATATATATATATATATATATATATATATATATATATAAACAGTACATTTTAATTTTCCACCGGCTTAAATGTTCAAGATTTCTTGTTTGGAAAGAGAGATATTTTTCCGGTAGACAGATATTTTCAAAACAAAATTTCTTGAATATTTATGCCGGGGATAAATAAAAATGTACTACTTAATTCTAGAAAAAACAGGCTATCAACACAAATCTGATTATCCCTTGAAAATAATATTCAACCAAATGAATTTATATATCGCTTTTATCGTTCCGGTCAGTGTAAATGTTCGTTTAATTAACGCTTCCAGAGTGAAGCCAAAATGTCTCTGTCGCTCAGATTGAAGACGATCACAGATTTTTAGAAACTCATATATGAAAAGAAATATTATCCTTGACTCAATATCTATGTTTCCTCCCCGTTTACGAAAAGTAAATATATAATAAATGAATATATATATATAGAACGGATGTCTATTAAGTTTAATCTTGAGCCGTTCAAAACATAGTATTTTGGCTTTAAGTTTTGGTGAAAATAAAGAATAAAATTGTTCAACATTTCGATATTTTTTATTATGTTGGTTCTAAGGTTTCGGCTCCCATGAACAATCTTCGGAGAGGTTACAAGGACGTTCACATAAAGACATCTACCATCAAAGATGATATTGTTTTGACATAAAACACTGCTATGCGACGTTAACAGTCACCGAATAGCAGACGCAGGTCGTAAATTTTTAATGCGGTTCTATGATGTGACACCGCATGAGAGACCGAAATGTTAACAGAGCCATGGTATTTAAGCCACAAGGCACACACTCACGTTTCTTAATCAGTCCATTCTATGACTAACCCGCCACCTGCACGCTTTTGTAAATGTGTTGTGATCAGATTGAAATGTGATTTTATTAAGAGTGAGTTGCTTTGATTTAATGTAGATGGCCTTCAATATCTGAAGATTCATTTTTCATGTGTGTATATGTGAGTATTATTTTGTTATCGACTAAAATTTGTCTAATATTACATATATGGCTATGTTTTTCTAAGACATTTTGTTGAATTAAACTACGATCAGAAAGGAAGGTGGTAGGTAAGTCTACGGAAGAGTATGGATGTAGCAAAACCAATATATGTAGTGGGTTTATTATTAGTACCAGAGATACAATCTTTGAACGGGCATATATATTAATGCACTACATTGGTTTTCTGTAGAGGGTTTAGCAATGTTTTATGTCAACACAAAATAATATCATTTTTGATGGTGGATGTCTTTATGTTGACGTCTCTGTAACCACTCTGAAGATGGCTCATTTGAGCCGAAATCTTATAAACAACGTCATAAAAAATATCCAAATGTTGGACATTTTTGTCTTTATTTTCACCTGAAATTAAAGCCAAAATACGATGCTTAGAACGACCCATAATTACCATAATAAACATTCATTGTCTGTTATATTTAACAATATATACAATTTATGTGTGTGCGCGTGCATAATCTGTTACGTCATATAAGTAGTGTGTGCGTTTCTGTTAGGTGTCATAGGAAAGCTGTGTGTTTTCTTATCTTAACACCAATGCTCACAACTAAGCTCTTTCTAGCCAAACAGAATTATCTGTTACATTATTTATCCATCCTACCGTTTAAGCCACAAGGCACACACTCACGTTTCTTAATCAGTCCATTCTATGACTAACCCGCCACCTGCACGCTTTTGTAAAAATGCTACAGCTTCATTCTGCGCGAGCAGTCACGCGTAAATCTTTCGTCGATTGGGACCGAGAGTTGCTCTATTATCGGGAATGGCATGGGACACTGTCGTCCCTAATCAATATGGCGTTTTAATCTTCATGGCGCTAAATGGAAATGTGATCACGTACTCATGCGCAAAAGCCTGAAGTTACCAAGAGCATGCCAGTAAGCACATAGGAAGGCACATATTCATGAATGGCGATTCGTGTTTGCAAATATTCACAAAATCTATGCACCTTTCAAAAATATTTATAAGCGTAAAGATTAAACATAAATGGACGCAGAGCATTTCTATAATTGGCAATATAAACAGAATATATATATATATATATATATATATATATATATATATATATATAAATTTCGATGTTCAAAACTGTTGAATGGTCATTTCAACATGAAATCCCTAAGAGAGTTTTCACATCTCATTGGCAACTACCACATTTCAAAATGAAATAAAAAAGAAATAAAAAAAATTGAAGGTTAAGAATTCACCGGCGGAAGTAAAAAAAATTACGTCACAAAAAAAATCGGTTAGCAATCAATGTCTATTTTTAGATTTTGGACAATTTTACTTTTAGATAGAGTTGTAAGTGAAAAAATTTGAAAATTTGGCTTTGTCTAGCTTTACAAAGGGGAAGGGGGTTAACGGATGGAATAGGAAGTGGTGTTTGATTGAGAAGTGGGTTAAACAAAACAGAAAGAGAGGGAAGGAAGAGGTAAGAAGGAGAAGGAAAAACAATATATATATATATACATATAATTTAAATTGTGTGTATTTTGGCAGCATTTTTTCATTAATGCAGGTTTCATTGAATAATATAGACAAGTTCTGTCTATTAATTTTGTGTAGGATCTGTTCATACCGTCTGATATACTTGATGGTGATGTGGTTGAAAGACAACAAAAAATTACAGTAATTGTTGATTTTGTTATCGGGTCTAAGCTTTCGCTCACATAAGCCATTATCAAAGAGTAAATATTAACACACAGTAAACATAGAACATTTAAGCTATTAACAATAAAGAGAATTAAATTGAAAATATAAGTTCATCCCTACCGTGGCGGATGGCCGAAGACAGTGACAAAATAGTGGCGTTTTTTTGTTTTGTTTTTATTTTTGTTGTCTTTCAACGATATCACCATCAAGTATATCAGACAGTATGAACGGATCCTACACAAAATTAATAGACAGAACTTGTCTATATTATTCAATGAAACCTGCATTAATATATATATACATATATATATATATATTATAATCATTTCACTGTTGCGCAAAGGGTTATAGTGAGTGAAAAAAGGGTAGAGCGGGTGTCGAAGAAGAGATAAGAGACAGATAGGAATCGAGTAGATAAAAGATAATTGACGTTGCATTAAAACTTTTAGGGATTGTCGCTATCAGAGAAGCAAACGAATGGAACTGAGTTTCAAAACAGGAAGTGCGAGAAAAAAATCTGTTAGAGTAGAAGAGTCGGATAAATTTAACTAGTTCTACGGTAAAACAGCGGGATCTAGCTGCCAGTCTAGTAGCACGAGTAAATACACGAGGTCGAGGTACCAGGGAAAAATTTCGTCAGAGTAGTTTCCATGAAAATATTTGTAGAAAAGTCAAAGGAAAGCCACATCATGTTGGTGAGAAAGTGACTGATTGCAGGCTGCCAAGACAGGATCGATTATATTTCGGATCCTTCTTTGAATTTTACCGAGAACCTCATGATGAATAGCAGAATCACCCGACCAGATATGGCCACAGTATTCAATACACGGACGAATGATAGATTAATAAACGTGCAAAATGGATTCTGACAAGAAAATCTTCTTCTCCCGACGTAGTGAACCAACCTCATCACCAGTAGAAGCAGCTATGGACTCAATGTAGTCATTTTATTTGAGGTCATTTGAAAGTGTGAGGCCAAGGAGACGCAGTGCATTGCTCTCTAGGAGACTAACGTCATCTATTCTAATATTAGTCAGGAATGATTCTTTATGGTGATTAAAGGAAAACAGCTTCGTTTTTAGTGACATTAAAATTTACTAGTCATTTTCAAGCCCATTCAATCAAAGCAGATAGGTTTACTTTGTCAGCCTTCAGAATTCTTCCAGAGACGGTCGTAAATGGTGGTGTCATCTGCATAGATGCCAACTTGGGAACTGATTGCAACAGGAAGATCATTAATGAAGATCAGAAAAAGCGTAAGACGTTGGTTAGAGCCCTGAGGATACCCACGTTTGTATGAAAGGATCTGGAAGCTTATCTATTCAAAACAACCTTCATTCCACGTTTTGATAGAAACGATTAGAATAAATTAAACAAAAGTCAAGAAATACCATAGCTCTAGTGCGTGCACGTAAGACCAGCGGGCCAAACTCTGCTAAATGCTTTCGATATATCAAGAACAACAGATACAGCTTCGCTGTTTTTATCAAAATCCTGGTATATATATTCAATGATGGTCGTTAACACATCAGTGGTAGGTTGGAGAAGCGGAACCCATATTGTTTGTCAGAGATAAGTTTCCGACATGTGAGATGCCTAACTATTTCAGCATTAATATTATCTTTGTTTGGGGTGATTTCTTTTAAATATATATATGTGTGAGTGCGTCTGTCTCTGTGAGTATATGCATGTCTGTCTCGGTGTGTGTGTGTGTGTGTGTGTGTGTGTGTGCGCGCGCATTTTAATGCGTCAAGAAATCATCAGATCATGTTTTGTTAATTTAACCAGTAAGGTCTATTTTAAAATGCTGTGCATCAAGCCCAAAATTGTGTCTGTACTGACAACACCCGGTTCTTGATAATGACTTAGGCTGTCGAAAGTACTTAAGCAAAACAGAATAAACATAAATTTTGGGAAATGTATCCACAATTTTGACGTGATTGCTACTTTAATTCTTACTTTCGGTTCATCTTTGGTGTTTCAAGGAGTGTTACGGGTCAACTGTTCATCTGCACCGCACACATAATGATGAATATGAGTAGATGAATGGAAGTATAACGTTACCATCTACACAAAACGCTTGTAATCATAGTTAGAGTCATCCAACTCTTTCAGAATCAGATTGACATCCAAGTACTCAGAAACGTTTGTGTTGGAGCAAAGCAGTACAACGTGTGGTTTCTAAATTTCTAGAGATGTTGTGATGCTTTTTTTCACACAGATTATGCCCAACTGACCCTACTATACTGTGCAGTCGACAAAATCGAAAACAAGAACGTGCATGTACGAAATTAAAAATATATGGCGAAAATTTACCCATCGCATTGTGTGTGTGTGTGTGTGTGTGTGTGTGTGTGTGTGTGTGTGTGTGTGTGTGTGTGTGTGTGTGTGAAGAGAAACAGAGAGAGAATGACATAACGGTTTTTGCATACGCATGCATTCAGGATCATCATGATGTAGTCATAGCTAACAAGCTCCCTCTGTATTCCTCGTTCACGTTCCAAAGTCTGAAGCTCTATGGTGATTTTCTAAGCGCAGCTTATATATGGCACAAGGCCGAAAGTATTAACCATCCAGTGAGATTCGAACTTACTATTCAGGCGTAACTAATTTTGCGAGACAAACTTGTTAACCATTACACCACGTCGAGTGCCCAAGTCTATATGGAGGATCTTTAAGTACACTCAGTGTCTAATGGCTCTTAGTAAGCATTGTCTTTTTGTAATCTCTCCTAATCCCCGTACTAACAACCATTTGCACAAGCTTGTTAAGTACATTATTCGCTGATTTCTTTTATTTTTCTTGCCTTCAGTATGTCTTATGCGTGTCAAATTCTCCAAGCAATCTTTTCTCATTATGTGCCCCAAAAAAGTCAATTTTCTCTTGGAAATCCTATGTCTTGTTTCGATTTTTCTAAAAACTTCCTCGTTACTCACATTTTCTATCCCTGAGATTCTAAGCAACTTTCTGTAGAACCATATTTCTCTTGCCTCAAGTCTCTTCTTCATCTGTGAGGAAACTGGCTAGTATTCAGTCTCATATAGATGGACCGATACTACTTAACAGAATGTTTCAATACTTAATACTTTGCTTAGCTTTCGGAAGAGGCATCATCCGCTATTCCAGTGGCCCTTCAGATTTCCCTGTCACATTTTTATATCCTCATTTAAAACACTAGATATTTAAATTATTATCTAAACTTATTTATAAATGGAACTTTGTCTGTGTGTGTGTGTGTTTGTCCGTTACCTATAGAATCCGAAACGGCTGAACCGATTTTTCTTTTACACTAAAAGCGTCTGCGAGTGTTCTTAGCTAAGTTTTGTGTCGAGGTACCTCCTATATATATCAAAAATCGATAATCGAAAAAACCGGGTTATAGAATGAGTTGTCCAATTTTAATCAAATTTGATACACTCATAGACAAAGACATAAGAAACGATATTCAGAAGCTTCAAGGTTGCAGTTCTTACAATAGTGCAATAAATCGATAATATATATATATATATATATATATATATATATATATATATATAAAAGGAAAAATGTTTGTGTGTGTGTCTGTTTATGTCTGCATTTTTTTCACCCCTTTTATTTTAGGTTTTGCTTCGGGTTTGGCTATAAGTAGGTATAATAGTAGTTCTTAGTCTCAGCTATGATACCATTTACTCAGAAGACTTATTTAGCTTTCAAAATTCAGTTTACGACGAAAAAAAATTATTTGATATCGATACCAAGAAATCAAAATTTGACTTAAATCCTTTCATTTTTCTTTCAGTCTACAGTTTCGCTTTAACTGGAAACAACTATTGCTTTTTAGTCTTTCGTGCTAATGTCCAAAGAGTCTGAGCTTCAGGACCATGGATTAGTTTTAAAGGTTTCATTACACTCGAACAACGCCGGGCTATACTGCTAGTACAATATATCGACAATATGTAGTTCGAATTCTGTGCTGTTCCTTTTGATGACTACCATATAATCTGTCTTCTCATAATATACAACTTTTCTTTTTGCCTTTCGTTACTACATTCTGTAGGAGCTCCTGGAGTTCCATCTCTGTGTCTGCTATCAACACTGTATCATCTACATATTTAATTCTCTCTGATTTCCGAACCGTTATCTATTACACCGCCAAACCATCGAAGCTTACTGTACCTGATATTCCGAAATGGTCACCCATCCGGATAATCACCAAGTTCGAGGTTGCTTAACTTCAGTGACTCTGCAAGAATCAATGTTTCAACGTTCTATGGCCGGAAGCCGCGTGTGTATGTGTGTTAAACTGTAAACTGATCTATATACGGCTGTAAATCCTAAATGCATATTTTATCATTCGAATGTTCTGATCAACGTGCAACTACATTTTATAAGTTTTTCTATCAGAATCACGTTCACAGATGCCTTCATATTTGAGTACGTATGTGATTATTGCTGAATGAAATTCGTTTCTTGTCAATGTTTATTTATGTTCTGTGCTTTTTAGTGCCTTAATTCCGTTTATGTATTTGTCCGGTTACAAATTTATATATGCAGTTGTAAATTTGAACTCTATATGTACATATGATAAAGTTTTACGTTTGAATAGGTGTCTCGTCTTTGGATATAAGAGTTTTTATCACCATTAATGTATGTATTTCTGTTTATTTGTGCTTGGTTGTGCGTTGAGTATACCCTTGTATGTGTGCATCAATGCGTAACGCTAATGGACATAAAAGTCCAACCAGCATTTTTCAAGGGCAGGTAATTCATTCTTCCATGAATTTAGAATGTGCACTTACATTTTATCCGTGAAGCATAAGAATCTATACGTTCGAATATATTTAAATTTTTTATTATTTTTTATTTTTTTTTAGTAATCTTTTTCAACGTTTCTTAATGCTTTCCGCTAATATCATTCCTAACATCAGGAATAAAACGTGCCTTTCTTTACAAGGACAAGAAGAGCCATCGGCAACATTGAGTTGGAAAACAATAGCGTTGTAAACATCTAAAAATGAGTGAATTGTCAGATCTTCTCTTACGGTTTGTTTACAATGAGCAATGTTCATCAAAAGTTTCTTGAAAAATGCTTCGCAGTAAAGCAGCACTAATTCCCTGCATTTAAGCGGGATTTCTTTCTGTTTGATATTGTATTGTTTGATATTTAAAATGATTTCTGCGTAGCATAATATATTCAGCAACGAAGCTTAGCAAAGACGAAGCATTCAAAGGACACATGTTGTTGAATAAAGGAAAATCATATAATTTAGTACGTGATTCACGCCAGGGATTAACGGATGGTTCTAATCAAATTTAATGCCAATAAGAAACATTTGTTCTTAGATATGTTGATCAATGACGGTTCCAACATTTACTGGACAAACTCCAAATGATATCATATTAAACTCGGTGCCACACTAGAACAAAAGATTTTGTGTCATACAAAAGATCTTCTTCTTCTTCTTCTTCTTCTTCTTCTTCTTCTTCTTCTTCTTCTTCTTCTTCTTCTTCTATGTGCTTTGTCCCTTCGGGATGTAAGCGATCATGGCCTTCCACTTTTCCCTGTCCCTGGTGGCTCTGAGCACGCCTTCTCCTGTTACACCATGCAATCCTCGTTCCGTCATCCACCTGATTAGGTCCTTCAAATATGTTACCCGTTGCTTTCCCGTTTCTTTTTCCCTCTATCTGGCCTGTTAATATCAGACTCTCCAAGCCCTCCTTCCTCATTGCGTGTCCCAGGAACTTAAGCTGTCTCTTTCTGATGCTCAGTATTAATTTCCTTTTTGTTTCCATCATTTCCAAGACCTCATCATTGCTCACATGCTCGATCCATGATATTCGCAGCATCCTTCTGTAGAACCACATTTCAGTTGCTTCAAGTTTTTTCTTCATCTTTGATGGTATTGTCCAGCATTCACTGCCATATTAGAGGATGGACAGCACGTAGCAATCCAGTACTCTTTTCCTATCGGTGAAGCCAAATACATCAGCGTGTTGACCTGAAAAGAATTCTCGTAGACACCAGGCAAAAGACTCACACCTGACACTTGATCCAGCAGGGCTTAATATGTGCACACGTAAAAAGGCCTAATGATCAGAACATATATGATCGTCTAACTTGAGGATGATAAGACAGGTTCTTACAGCCTCAGACAAACAAGAATTCACATTCGAAAATCCCCAAAGCCACAAACTCCTCCCTAACATTAACTAACGAAATCCAGAGTTGAATAATGAATTATGTTAGTCACGAGAGAGTACGCTTCGAGCTCTTATTAGTCTGTACAACGATTACATCAAAGTAATCTGATCAAGTGACTTAGTTATATAACAAAATAGTGTATTTTCCCATAAAAAGCATATAAAACGATTATTTACTCCCACGATCAACCAGTCAAAACTAGTATTGAGATAGTCTCGTACACAGAGAATTATTTTGTTTGGCGAAACTTATTATATATAATATATTACTCAATAGAGATTTGCAGAAGAAACATTGTTAACACATGCCATCGTATGAAGGCAAATCACCTAATCTTTTCTTGAAAGTTCATTATAAAACAGGATTAAATGTTTTTTCCTATGAAAACCTATATAAAATGACCATTTAATGACAATGGTCATCAGTGTGCTAAATATTAAAGTAAGAAAGGGCATTGTTTTATCTTTGCTTTTTCTAATATAATGTTTTCAGAAACGTGTGCACGCACGCTGGTGCAATTTTGTAGAAGGAGGTCAGACAATTTAAAATAAGAAAATGTGTACCCCTTATTAAGTGACTTATAATCTTTAATCAGGAAACTTCGTCTTTTGTTCGACCCCTCTTCTCTGTCAATCCTCGAGAATAAATTTCAACATAGAAAAATGTGTTAGCATTTTGAGCCCCAATTTTTTTTCTGGAAGTATCTCAGATTTAGAGACTACAATTCAAGATTGAACGCGCAGTCACTTTGTCTCAGATTGGGATTGCTCCACGCTATGTTAATGGACAATAATACTAATATTTATCTAATTTATCTGAATTCGGCACATGGTCATAACTGTGTGGCACATGGTCATAACTGTATGGCACCTAGTCACAGTCGAAACGTCTTAGTTTACGTCGCAGAAAAAAATGTGTTTATGCTTTTTATTGTATAAAAATATATAAATACAATTTAGTGCTCCAGCTTTTCATCTCGATATTCTCGACAAAATCCAAAGTAGGATTTGCTATGTAATCCGTCCTGACATGGCATCTTGACTTCTGTCACTTTCTCACCGACGTAGCGTGGCTTCCCTCAAGTCTTTTCTACAAATATTTTCATGGCAACAACACTGACGAACCTTTTTCATGGTGCCTCTACCACGTGATTTGAAGCTTGCTACTAAATTTGCATTTAGGCCCAACCCTTTTACTTTTGAAATAGTTAAATGTAACTGTCATTTCTAATTCAACATTTTCTAATCTCGCACTACCCGCGTGTAGAACAGCCTTCCTTTTGCTTGCTTCCCTAATAGATACTATCTTTAAAAATTTGAATGCAACGTCAATTACCATCGTCTATCTTCTTGAATCTCGTTCTTCTTTTATCCATTCTTCAATAACTTGTACACTAGTTACCTAATCATTTTTCTATACCTAAATTGAAATTGAAATTTTAATAATAAATACGTTATTTTCAAGCTTTAATGTTACCTTTAATTGAAAGCCAACAGATTAAATTTACTAATTTCAGTAAGCAAAATATCCTGGCGTATTTTAAATCGAAATTATATTGATCGGAATCAAACATTTTCTAAATTAAAAAAAAAGTTTTAATTTAAACATTTCCGCCATTTTTCATCGATTGTAAACAGAAGCCAATTCTCAGTTTTAAAAAAAATCTCACAAAAATAAAATACACCCCACTGACACATTATTTTCTTCAAATTACCGAATTTAAACTTACTTTAGGTTGACTTGAAACAAGAATTACTTGCTTACTGCTTGAAAAATGTTTCAAAAAGCATTCCTCAATTACGGTAGCCTTGTTATCACAGTGGTCAACACCTTATCAGCACCTTAGGAGCAGCCGACAACTGATGATTTAGTATCCGGCCAAAAGTATGAAAGATGAATTTGGTATAAATCTTATTCATACAAATCGTTTTGTTTATTTTTAACTATCTTAAAATTAAAAAATTCACACAATTTCCAACAATTATCCAATATTTGATGAAATTTTAGTTAGTTTAGCTTTGTAGGCTTAAGTTTGAAGATGTTTTATGAAAAATATAAATTAAAATAATATAAAACTTTCTTTAAAAAATAATTACAATTTAATAACAGATTGAAAATAACGGCAGAGGTAACTCAATAATTTATGAAATGTTATGGTATTTATTAATTTTTATTTTTAATATCTATTTTTCATATTATTTTTAGGTACCTCTACAAGTTGTGAATTTCACAATTATTATTATTATTTTTAACAAAATTAGAAAATTAGGAATTAAAATGTAAAAGTTCCTTTAAATGTTTAAGGAATGACTTGCAAAACAGGCTGTTGAATTTTATAAACGTCTTGAAGAGACTTGAATCAGAATCAAAGCGCGGTTTCTGTCGTTTTCCATGTAAGAGGAATAATCCAAAACACTTCTAAAATAAATACACCGCCTATGGAAACTTGTTATGACCCCTGTGGAACATCATACTTAAATAAACATATTTTTCATTATTTTTTTATTTTTTGATAGGCAATATAATCATCAATTCTTAACTAAAAAAATCATACAGTTCTTTAAAAGATTTTAACAATATTTATAAAACTTTATGAATTATTATAATAAAAAAAATATGAAAAAACAGTTCTTTTAAGATTTTATTAGTAATCGAATTTTTTTTTTTTTGTTCAGACTATAATGTCCTTAAATTTTATTATTTATTCCAGCAATTAAAAGCTTATCCAATTAAATTATATCAGAGTTTTTATTGCATTTTTTATATTTCTCTTCGGAGCAAATTTTTGGATAGTGCCGGATAATTTTAAATGACAAAAATAGATGATTTCTATTTCCCGATGAGTTCTGCGTTTAACTAAAAAAATAATTTACAGAAATGAAAATTTATTAAAATTTCATGAGTGTGGGTAACAGAGTTAAAAAAGTTTATCAATATTTAAAAAAATGCTAATTTCAAAAATAATTTTATTTATTTGTGAATGTGTACTGAAAGTTTCATTAAAGTCCGACAATTCTTTGATTTTTGCGAGAATTTTCAAATTAATGTGTTTGTCACCGAAAAAGTGAGTTACGTAAAAAATTACGTAATTGATTTAAAACAGTCGTAAGATTTTCTGCAACGCTAACTCAAATCAAAACAAAATTTTCTGCCAAAATTTCGAACATGTTAAAAGGGATTAAAAAAATTTATAAAATAAATAAAAATTACTTTGATCTTTCCTCTTAATAATATTATAAACATTTTGATAGAAAAAGTCCGTTTTATTAAGTTTTGAACCTTTTGAAATCATATTATGCTAGATTTCTTGTGATGCAATTGAGGTACCTATTCTATACCCAGCCTTTTCTCGGTCTTGCGCACTACCGGCGTGTGGTCACGTTTCGTTAAAAATTACAGATAAAATGCTGTGGCTAATTTTTTAATAAAAGTTTTCATGTTATATTTTATTCAGTTGACAAATTACACAAAATTTATCCAAATGTGATATTTTTTCAAGCGCTTTCGGCTATACTTTTAACCATTATCAAGGATTTTTTTTTTACTTTTATATGAATGTATAAATTGTATTATGCATGTATCTAATGTCTTATTTTTCAAACACGGTCAACAGATTGTGCCCGTGTTCATAGCTGATATTGTTGAGTATTAGCTTTACCTTTTTCTTAATGATATTAGTTTCATTATTTTTATCCTTTTTTACACATGGATGATGCTATTATATTTGTATTATTGATGAGTACGTTACGGATAGAGTTTAGTAGGTCTCCATGCTTCAAATGAGACTAATAGTGCTATGGTTAGAGAGATGTAACATAAATCTTCTTAAACATGTTGTAGTATATCCAATGTAATTATTTACGAATTTGGATTGATCAGGAACACAGTTCTTTAAAGGACACGTAAATTCATAAATAATATTTGATATCACAGTTGTTTAAAGAAGATTTAAATTCTTAAATAATATTTGAAACTTGCATAAAGAGGAATTGCTGCCTAGTACACAATATATATCTAAACATATTTATAAATGGAACTTCGTCTGTGTGTGTGTGTCTGTGTGTGTATCCGTTACCTATAGACTCTGAAACGGCTGAACCGATTTTCTTGAAAATTTACACACTTGTACTATAAGCGTCTGCGAGTGTTCTTAGCTAGGTTTTGTGTCGAGGTACCCCCAGTAAATAATGAAAATCGATAATCGAAAAAATCGGGTTATAGAAGGAGTGGTCCGATTTTAATCAAATTTGATACACTCATAGACAAAGACATAAGAAACGATATTCAGAAGTTCCAAGGTTGCAGTTCTTACAATAGTGCAGAAAATCGATAATATATATATATATAAAAGCATGATGTTTGTGTGTTTGTCTGTTTATCTGTCTGTATGTCTGTATTTATTCAGCACTTTTATTTTAGTTTTTGCTTCGGGTTTGGCTTTAATACGTATAATTGTAGTTCTTAGTGTCAGCCATGATACCATTTACTCAGAAGACTTATTTAACCTTCAAAACGACGATAAAAACTTATTTGATATGGATAACAGGAAATCAAAATTTGACTTACAACCATTCATTTTTCTTTCAGTCTACGGTTTCGCTTTAACTAGAAACAACTATTGCTTTTTAGTTTTTCGTGCCAACGTCCAAAGAGTCTGAGCTCCAGGACCATGGATTAGTTTTAAAGCTTTCATTACACCCGAGCAACGCCAGGCTATACTGCTAATATTATTAAACAGTACCCGTCTGCTTCCGACGTGGACTTACTAAACATGCTACGGCTTCACTTCAGAGACTTGTATATATACTTCCAACTAACTGTATTCCTGGATTACTAACCTGCGTTCAAGTCTGTATTTTTTACGTTTAATATACTTATTTTTCTATCTCAAATTTTGTGGTTGTTCCTTTATTTGTGCCGTTCCCATTTTCGGAATCCACAACATAAATCAGTCAAAAGTTTTAGCCTGCCATTTTCCATGCATCACAAAGTAAAAGATACTCTCGTTTATAAAAAAAATTAATTAAGTTGTTTTTGTATCATGTGAATCTCTTGTGTATGGGAACATTATACTGATATTAACTTACATACAAACAGTATGGCGCTAGGATGTATGGTTGTTAACAAAATACATCTGAGACATCAAAATTAAGCAAGTGGAGAAATATAATCGTCTAGGATGTGATATAATATATGAAAATCAAAGACACATTAGAAAAGCGAAAGCTGCCTTCCAAAAGCTGAAAATTATTACGATACAAGAAAAAATGTTTGTTACAATTAAAAATAAGTGCGTCAATTTACTATACCATATCAATGTTCACATACGGTAGTGAATGCAGGACAATTTCCCCATAGAGATGTGATTTTACAGAAGGAAGCTGAGAATATCATAGATGAAACATGTGAACAATCTAGGATTTAAGAAAAATCGGAACAAAAAGGTCACTTCTGCTTGAAATTCAAGAGATATATAATAATGAACGATGGCTTGGAGAATTCGATACTCACAAGACATAGTGGTGGCAAGAGAGAAACAATGTGTAGCATATCTAACGAGCTTGTGCAATGGATAATGGCTATTGAAATATTAGCCGTTCACTCATGAGAAAAAATACAATGTTCATTGACCGAGCGGTCAGTCTTAGGAAGTTTAGACAAGCATTGCTCGGGGCTACAAAAGACTGAAAGTCGTGGAGAGCAATGATAACACGCGTTCTAAAGAGACACGACGCATAAGACTAGCGTTTATAGATTGAAATGTGCTTATGAATTTGAGCTGTCTTTGCAACATATGAGTCGCTTCTTTGTGTGGACATTATACTGGTATTTACTTACACACACCCTGTACTCCCTGCCATGACGTGTCAGAATCTCTTTTAGAATACACAGTCTGTCAGTTAAGTGCCATACGTGATACACGCTTGGGCGATCATGTCTCGAAAGAGACATGACCGACTGGGAAGAATATTATCCCGCAGTAGATTGCCATTGCTTTCTGCGGTAGACTGGTTGTCGACCAAGGCTACAGAACCCAATCTGTCCTATTATTTAACCAATAACTGGAGGGAAGAGATGGGTTAATACCTTTTTCAAGGGTATTTGCGCGTAAGTGAATGCAAGGAATTCGACAGGAATTCGAACTCGGCTTCCCGATTTCTCGTTCCCAGCTGATATCCACTGCACCATGACGCACATCCTAGAATACACAGTCTGTAATTAAAATAACTTACCGGCCAGCGTGTGTATTTCTCAAATCACTCTAGGTCTCTCCAAGTTTGTCAACATTCGGCTGGACACTCTTAGCTGCACGTCTATCGTTTAAACGAAGCCTTAACAATAAATTGACACAAACACAAACACGCAAACACACACAGACGCACACACACGCACACACACATACGTATATATATATATATATATATATATATATATATATATATATATATATATATATTGGTCTAAAAGAAACCTATTGGTTTCACCAAAGTCCGAAAGAAAATCAAATGATTAAAACTGTTTCCCGGGCAAAGGAGTAAGTAAACGTATAAACGCGGGAAAATCAACACCAGTTAATGAAAAACGAGACGCAATGGACACTTTAGACGTTATTTACTATCTAGAACACTTCCTGCTTTTTCCTTCGTCATCTTTACTTTCTAATCCAGCATCTCTTATTCACATTTCATTCTCTTTACAGTTAACAAATACAGTTCTTTCATACCAAGTTATTTGCTTGACAGATCTACAGCTCAGGAGACTCGAGTATATAGGACAGTTGCAATGAGTAATTTGATTCAAATATATATATATATATATATATATATATATATATATATATATATATATATATAATCTAATTTCCGTATATACTCGTGTATAAGTCGATATCATCTATAGTGCGACCTATCAATTATTTTCATACATTTTAACCCTTACAGAAAATAGCTGTGTATAATGCAAACGGTCACCGAAAATGCATAATTTTTAATCTCTTAAATAAAATTGACCTGCGAATGGTGCAGCTTACCATTTTTTGAAAAACAAAAATCGATGATAACAATTCGCTCTATAATATTGTGTCATCCGTGATTGCATCAGATTTTTATAACGCCAAGACACTATTGTCTAGACTGTCGGTTAGTTGTCCTACTATCATCGTCTGCTATGGACGTTACTCTTAGTTATTGTTACTCTAGTGATAGCCAATAATTGCGCCGTTCTTTATAAAGAACGAAGAATTTCAAAACCATAGCAGAGTCTGGATATAATGTAGAAAAAATTAATCTGGACACATTGTTCGGACTGTTGTCATCATATCTGTTTTTGTTTTTTGTTTTTTGTTCTTTAAATCATTTCACCCCAAGCAAGGCATTCCACTGCCACTATTGCGCTTGGGGCTACATAGGGGAAGGTAAATAGAAAGAGTGGTTAGATATAGGAAATGTCAGAAGTGGGGTGATAGATGGGTATGGATACGGAGGCTGGGGGTTGGGTGGATGAGAAGAGTGTTTGAAAGAATGGAAGCGAGTTAGTGTGTTAGGAGGTGTCTATTGACCTTACATTTAAACTCCTGCAGATTGTAGCCGTGTGTTGTCATACTCAAGTCGTTTCGGCCGTTTTACGCTGCTGCTTTCTTCACATGATTAGAATTTCGAACCGATCTCCTTATTTCGTCCACCGGGGTAAATTGTTCAATTTCAGTTATTTCCTTTTAGCAACTTAACACTTCAAGTTATTGCACTCTTCTGTCGTGGCCAGGTATTGAACTCTCAACACTTTGTACTCAGTCACTGGGTTACTTCAACCAACGCTTTTATTCACTGGGTCATGTGCCCTTTGGGATAATAAAGACATTGACATTCCCTACTACTTCAAACCTAAGGGCACATGGTTCAGTATATAAAAGTGTTGGGTAAAGTAAACAGTGACTTCACCCAAATAGTTATGAGTTCAATTCTTGGCCACAGCAAATGTAAACAAAAACTTGGAAAGTTGAGTTTCTGAAAAAAAAAACTGAACCTGAGATATCCGGAAAAAGCATGGTAGATCGAACTAGAACAATCTACTCTGGTAGACAAAATAAAGGGCTCGGCTCAAAATTCCAGTCATTTAAAAAACCTCGTGAATATGACTACAAAGATAAGAGCAATAGTCAGAACAATGTAAAAAGTTTAAATAATTACAATATATTTATCTAAGAAATATAGACAGAAAAAGTTAGAAAAAAATATAATTCTTTTTAACTTTTACACGTGTTTTTATTATCATATCTCCGTGTATTTATCAGTTATGAGATCTTTAATATAGGAGGTAAGAAAGGTGAATATAGAAAACTACAAATTGCTACAAAACAAGACCTAACAACTCGAATCATGTGCTCAAATAGCCTCGGCAGATCTACACTTAGATGGATGCCATGCATGGCTTCAAACCCGTTCAAAAATGTCTAAATTATCAGCTAACCGCTTTCTTAGATTAATGATTAAATATTGCATTTAGTGAATGATGGCTGCAGCTCTTTAATACTAGATAGAGCGATAACAGATGGTAGACTTGATTAACCTATTTTTCTAAAAAAAATATTTTAATATAAAGTGGCATTAGCTGCTCAGTCAATGAATGCCGATAGTTTCTTTATAAGAAAACAGCTTATATTAGCATAACCATTACAATATCTAATCTAAACTTATTTATAAATGGAACTTTTTCTCTGTGTGTGTCTGTGTGTGTGTCCGTTACCTATAGACTCCGAAACGGCTGAACCGATTTTCTTGAAAATATACACAGTTGTACTATAAGCGTCTGCGAGTGTTCTTAGTTAGGTTTTGTGTCGACGTACCCCCGATAAATATCGAAAATCGATAATTGAAAAAATCGGGTTATAGAAGGAGTGGTCCGATTTTAATCAAATTTGATACACTCAAAGATAAAGACATAAGAAATGATATTCAAGAGTTTCAAGATTGCAGTTCTTGCAGAAAATTTGATGTCGATATCAGGAAATCAAACTTTGACTTACATCCATTCATTTTTCTTTCAGTCTACGGTTTCGCTTTAACTGGAAGCAACTATTGCTTTTTAGTCTTTTGTGCCAACGTCCAAAGAGTCTGAGCTCCAGGACCATGGATTAGTTTTAAAGCTTTCATTACACCCGAGCAACGCTAGTTCTTATATAGAGTGGTTGGAACAGATAGACAGACAATGTGGTAGACTCAATTCGTTAATTTATTTGATCATTCATTCGTCATGTGCTTGTCAATTAGAGGTATCAAGTACTTTATTTAGTGCATTTTGCATTGGTGTAATTACCACTATTTCTGCTGTAATTATGGCTCATGGTAACATTCATAGTGCAATGACTTGTGTTTAACCGGCAGTTCGATGCCATTGTGGCCCTTGCAATGCCCATGTACTTTTTTCGAGTCATGTATGAGAGTTAGATCTAGGTCGTGGATCAGTATACCTTTGCATCCCAATTCACGTGTGTGAATTACTATTGTGTTTTTTTTAACATAATCTGAAGTGTCCACAAAATAAAAATTCAAGGTCATCATCTTGTCAGCTCTTTTCTTCTCTGAGACAAGTCCACGTGGTTAAAATTTTGCTTAGCAAGTGAAATGTCTTGAGCACCAAATTACCCCGCCTCTCTCTCTCTCTCTCTCTCTCTCTCTCTCTCTCTCTCTCTCTCTCAAATCGTGCTATGTTCTTTCAGGTTTTGGAACATTGCTTTCTACATCTTCTTATCGTTCTGATATTTTCGTCCTTGTTGCACCATTCATTTGCGCTGAATAGGTTATGAGGTGCTTTCTATCTTTTTCTTACATCCAATATATATTGTGCGTGTAAAATACTCGAAACTCTCTTTCTATAAATATGTTTTTAACAAATTTAATCTGTTTTCTTTTTAAGTTTAGCAGCTGTTGTTTTGTAGTTACTTAAATATAGCACTTTTTTCACGCATACTCTGTCCATGGAATTTTCAGCATGCGTAACGTAGAATCATATCTCATGTCTGTTCTTCATCTGTGAGGAAATTGCCAAGATCGAACTTAAAATACAAATATCAAGTTTTCAATCTGGAACAGAAAATTACTTTCCCATAATTTCTACTTAATTCAGCTTTAAAACATTTTATGAGCGAAATTACTAAGTTATCTTCAAAGGTGGACTGGCCATCGAGTAGCAATCAAATCTAAGTTGCCTTGGTGATGGAAAAACAGCGATATTTCAAAGAGATGTACAAATGTATCATCGCTTATATCTGCCATACACAATCAACATAAACGAAGGCAGACAGGCGAACATTTCCATCGACTCAAAAATGCATAGATTCCATGTATTTATGTGGAAACATATGTGTAAAACAAAATAAAGAAAAAAAAACAGACAAATCTGTAAGGAAAATAAAGAGCAAGCGATAGATAAATAGATAGACAGATAGTAACATATACACACACATACATACATACATGCATACATACATACATACATACATAAATTATTAATACAAATTTTCTCCATTGCAGATATGGTTCTTTAATTTTGGATTGACGACCAAACTAGCAGTAAAAACAGATTTTCAAAAGTAGATAGATGTCTTGTGGCTTCGAGCGAGCCGAACCATTGATGGATCCTCGGAGAGAGCCGTCTACCCAATTTCACTCACAAGGATTGGGTCAACATGCGTTATGGTTTTCACGCACTTTCCAAAGGTGCCACACACTGGAATCGCCCTCTCTAGACCGATGACATCAAGAAGTCATCTTCTTGACAAATCAACCATGATGAGATTCGAACCCAGGCTTCATGATCATGTTCTAACCACTCAGTCACTTCCATGGAGAGAGAGATAAGCTATTAATACAAATTAATACAAATCAGAAAAAATAGTTTTAACAAAACCGATAGATAGATAGATAGATAGATAGATAGATAGATAGATAGATAGATAGGTAAAGAGAAATTTGGGATAGATAGATAGATAGATAGATAGATAGATAGATAGATAGATAGATAGATAGATAGATTATTAATCCAAATCTTATCTAGGGAATACGTGGTTCTCTGGAGATCATTTTAGTTCAAGAGGTTTAAGGGTTATTGATCCACACGCCCTGTCGCAAAAACGAAAATAACTCTGACATCGCATCTCATTATAACAGCTACATTTAACAAAATTACACAGAACTATCTTTACATGAACATATTCGTATTTGAGTAGATATTCTGTTTTTAATTATAAATATATATATATATATATATATATATATATAAATATATGTTTAATTAAAAACAGAATATCTATTCAAATAAGAATATCGATTCAAAACAATGTCCAAACTGGCGTGTGTTTACATTGTATATAACACGCTAAAGTCCGACTTCCTCTTCCGAGCGCCCATACCTCAGAGGTAGAAGCGCCGACTAATGTCAATTCGATTGGGTTTCAATCCAGGCCAAAATCAATCGGATGTCAAACCATACGGATAAGTTGTGAAACAGTTTTTTCTGTGGATGACTGTATATATCGGAGTGTCTTAAAAGCTCTGTTAGTAGCCGATTCAACTGCCCAAATAGCTTAATTTTTTCGAAGATTCGAAGCAATTTACTTAACTAATTTTATCTCTCTGATTGATTTTTTTCAGAGGTCTTAATCATTTATTGAATCAGTGGTAATAGATTTTTTGACTTTTACTAATCTAAAACTAAGAATAATTTTTTTGTAAGAGGTGTAGATATGCTTTCCTATCGCTCGGCCCATTCCTGTTTAGGAAGGGTTTCCTGGTTGATTCCCTCGGCTCAGTCCTTAATAGTGGTGAATGTCACGAGCTTTTTAGAATATGTGGGAATAGTGGCAATGCCTCTTGATAATGAAAGTACCAGATTGGCAATTCTCTTCTTCTGCTAGGAACTCGAACTCTTAGCGTCTGGAGAGGCTGCTCTGATCAACAGTAGAATAATATTTGGATTCTTACAGTGCCATGTAGCGCCTGGATGCAAGCACCTCCGCGGGCAACCCTGAGGCTACACCATGCTGCAGTCTGCCCCAGTTACTTTCACACAAATTTTGCATTTGACGACTGATGCTACTACTACTCTAGCCTTCTCCTTATCAAAATAACTCACAATGGCGACATGAAATCATATATATATATATATATATATATATATATATATATATATATATATATATATATATATATAATGACTATAAGTGAAATTAAACTTTGTCTTCCGTTACATCTTCTGTAGATCGCTTGATAAAGACACATCTGATCTAAAGACGACATCTCTCCAGTGTGGAAGTTTGCAGGTTCAATTCCTACCGAAAAATAGATATTTTCCAAACAATTTCTCAAACGTTTAAGACCAGTGGAAATTATAATATACTGTTTAACTATATATATGTATATATAAAAAATAAAACAGACTTTCCACTCAAATAGGAGTATCCATTAAAAGATAATAATGTTAAACTAAAAAATTCAAATATGTATGCCGACTAATGCCAATTTCGTTAATATATATATATATATAAATATATATAAGTCATGCACATACAAGCCTGTTTCGCTGTATCACAGCTCATCAGTGTGGCTAGACACATCCACTTGCTCCAGCCGGGCTCGAAACTCAACAGAATTGATGTCAGTCGGAGTAGCTATCCACTAAGCCACAGGGGCATGGAATTATATATATATATATATATATATATATATATATATATATATATATATGTTTTAGAACATGTACATAATGTTTTCTATATATGTCTTCTTCTCTAAAATCATTTGTTTGTTTCAATGTTGGGTCCCCAACATTTCATCAGGAGGAAAGAGCAAGAGTTGGAATCATGGTTCGTTGTTGTTGTGGGGTTGGTTGGGGTTATTGATAATGAAGGGAATGCGTCTTTCGTTTTGACCGTTAGACTTTTGAAGAACTTGGTGTGCAAGTGCGAAATAGTTGATTAATGTTATTATCTGTTGGAATATACGCTTTTATCGGTCGGGTATATCTTTTGGTTAGAATTTTGAATAAAGTGGTGTGTGGAGGGGTTTGATTACTTGGTCAGTCTTGCGTGTTTGTGTGGGTTTTTTTGTGTGTGATTTAGGAACTTATCTTGTTTGTTGACCTTAAGAATTTTTAGAGACGGCTTTATGGTTGGCTAGCGTTTAATTAATTGATGTCTGTTGTTAGCAGGCCTATCTTATGTATTCACTTTGATCTTGTTGCTAGGTTTTCCCTTTGGGGTTTCTTAGATAGGCGTGATAGGGTTGGTGTGTTTTTTCTTTTTAATTTTGATTTTTCCGGTACGGAATATTTTTTTATTTTATTTTTGTTTTTTCTATTTTTATTTTAGCGGGATATGGTTTTTTTATATTTTTTTATTTTATATTCAATTTTGGAGTTATTGTATTTAGGCGAAGTTATTTCAAGAAATCTAAACTTGTATTTTTTAGGAAGTAAATGCAAATTTGCATTTTATCAGTTTTTTATATAAAGTTGTATATTTAATCTTAATGTTGACGTGATAGGGGTGGGGTGTCCTATTTATTTCTTTTAATTTTTTATATGCTTTATTTATTTAGATATTTTTGTGGGTATTAGGTCTTACTTTAAGGATTTATTAGATCGATTTTTTCTATAGCATTTTTTATCTTCTATAATAAACATATCTACTCAAATTTCCAGTATTTTTTAGCATGATTGTAGGGTTAGATCTTCAATGTGCTTACAGTTTATTTTTGTGTATGATATAATTATTCTTAATTTAATCTTAATTTTGAATATAGGAATTTTGATTCTTTTTCGAGCTTGGGAGCCATTTTTTTTCCAGTACGGAATATTTTTGTATTTAAGTAAGGTTATTGCTGTAGACTTTAGTAATAGTTTCGGAGCTTGTTTATTTCTTTAATTTTACGTTTTATTTATTTAGATGTTTTTGTGGGTATTAGACCTTCCTTTAAGGATTTATTGGATCGATTTCTTCTACAGCATTTTTAATCTTTTATAATAAGAATATCTAATCAAACTCCTAGTATTTCCTAGCATGATTGTAGGGTTAGGTTCCTAATGTGCTTGCAGTTTACTGTGGTTTCGTGCCTCTGATTTAAAAGCTTGTTACTATTTATATATTTAAGGATCTCTATTTTTCTTAAAGGCAAAGAAAACATGGTTCTTTTATAGATTTTGCTGTTCTTGCTTGTTTGAGGATTTTCCATTTGACCTTAGGTGTTTTATTTTCGTCTTCTAATTTCCATATATATATATATATATATATATATATATATATATATATGCTCATCTTATAAACAAAGAATTCAGATACCTTTGTCAAGTCAGATTTTATTTTCCTACTCAGAAGTTATCGAATCTGAAAAGGGATATTTGATTGCTAAGTGTTGCCTGGTTATTTTGACGCTATACACATTTACTAAAAGATCTATCAACGCCATTTGGTAGTTTCTTTTTTGCTCTGCTGACGACCATTTTACTGTTTTCTGGTGAACGTTTACATAGACTCTATGCTCGAAGTAGTGACGCTTTTTATGTGCCACTAATAAAGAGATTGTTTACATTCCCTAGTTAATCTTTTTCTAATATTGCATTTCCACACTTTTTAAACTATCACGTCTTAACACATTAGTTTTTATTTTTTATCATATCGATTTTTTAATTATGAAATAAGTTGGTTTGTTTATCCCTAAATTTGATTAATTTTTTTTTTAGGCTGAGCTGTTTTTATGTTTGATATTTGATTAATATTGGAAAGAAAAACTGAATTATTTTGGCTTAACTTTCTTACTTATATTTATGGTAAATATATGTCCAGAAATACTGGCTTTCTAAATATTTAATTCGTCAGAAATCCTCTTTAAACAAATGGTAACCTTTCAAGCGCTCTAGATGTTGTTAATTTTTAATTGTTTAACCTATCCTTGCAGTATTCATATGGATGTGCATTGTGAAGCTGTGGATATCGAAATGAGAAATTGGCAAGCCGAGTTCGAATTCCAGATGAATTCCAGTTGAAGTTTATACATTTGCTTACGCGCAAAACCCCATGAGAAAACTATTAATCCATTTCTTCTTTCTCCAGCAATGAGATAAACAGCAAGACAGATTGTTTCCTTCAGCCTTGCCTGGCAACTAGCAGACCTCGTCCGAAAACAATAAAGGTTTTTTAGTAGGGTCAACACATTTACTTGTAAAATAAGACAAGTTACAAAAGCATTTATGACCCCACGTCGATGGAGAGGGGACGTGACTGGCCTATGTTCCACTATGAACGGTGGAGTTAAGATCCAATATTCATTAAATATAATACAGCATATGAAAGCGTTATACAAATTTCTTGATGTCATATTCCTTCAGTACACAGACTTCCATGAAACTCTATAGATGTGTTTTTATTATGTGAATTGCAATGTATTTGTAAGAATGATAGCGAGGGGGTTCCGTTGCCTTCTCGACGGTATGGAACTCATAGTTTTCCTTCTCTTTTATTTGTTGACACAGAAAACGGGAGAGCATAGTCTAATCTGCTAATATCTGGGGGTTCTAGCGATAGCCTCGTGCCAAGGGTATTTGTGCGAAAGTGAACGCTATAGTCTAGCTCAGAATGTGAACACTTCTGGTCGACTTTATATTCAGCACTATATATATATATGTATAATGACAATATACACGCTAAAAATGTCTGCTTTCTTCTACCGAACGCCCATAGCCTACAGGTAGAATCGCCGACTGACGCCAATTCGGTCGAGTTTCAATCCTGGGTTAAAAGCAATCGGAGTCTAACCGTACTGATGAGCTGTGATACAGCGAAACAGATCTGTCTGCGGATGACTATATATATATATATATATATATATATATATATATATATATATATATCTTCGTTCGGAAACCAGTTATTTCATTGGTTTAAACTTTTTAAACTGTAACAATACACAGAGAAGTAAACACCCAGAGGCAGTAGTTTATTTGATTCATATTCTCCTTAGGCCATATGAGTTGTGTTTCTCGTCTAATTATATATTCTGGTCAGGGATGTATTGTAGGTTGCCTATTTTATTATTATGACGCTTAGGTTTTTAATTATTTCAAGGGTTATTTAGTGGCAATAATTGTTGCAGTCTTTGTTCCTATTAAAATGATGTTCGTTAACTTTTTTATTGATTATTGATTATTCTATTGTTGGGTGTTGTTGAAAACAGACTGTTGCTACTGCTACTAAGCAGGTTCATGCCAACCTCAAAGTTTTGGGATTGCACTGTCATGATGTTTTCACTCGTCAGGGCTGGTTTGTCAGCCCTGTTCTCACTCATCAGAGCAAACCAGCCTTGACGAATGAGAACATCATAAAAGTGAAATCACAAAACATCAAAGTTGGCATGAACCTGTTCATTTAAACTGACAAACTCTTTGTGTGTATCAACGGTCCTTCTCCACCCAATATTAAACATTTTTCGATAAAAAATGTTTGCCAAAATATTTTTATAATTAAAACCACTGAAAAAACAACCTGTGCGCTAAATATTCTCACAATTCAGCACTATATATATATATATATATATATATATATATATATATATATATATATATATCGCTCATTCAGTAATGGATTAGAGCACTCTGGCTATTGGGCGGGTATAATGACAATATACACGCTAAAAATGTCTGCTTTCTTCTACCGAACGCCCATAGCCTACAGGTAGAATCGCCGACTGACGCCAATTCGGTCGAGTTTCAATTCTGGGTTAAAAGCAATCGAAGTCTAACCGTACTGATGAGCTGTGATACAGCGAAACAGATCTGTCTGCGGATGACTATATATATCTATATATATATATCTTCTTTCGGAAACCAGTTATTTCCGAAACCGTGGTTTAAACTTTTCAGTATTTTTAGGCGATTTATGTCTTCAGTAGGAATTAGCTAGCAGCCCAAGTAGACGTGTGTCGTCGAATATGAGTGGCCAGCCATTAACTATAAAATTGTAACCTGAAATATTTTTTTCTTTTTTCTAAAATTCAGTTTGATAAGTTTCGGCAATTTGTGACAATAGATTAAAAGTGGTCAGATATTAAAACACATTTTATTGACATAATATATATGCATTGACAGTGTTATCTCAGTTTTCTTCTTTTATGTATTTATTTTTAGTGTTTTGTGACTGCAATAATATTGCTATTTAATTCTATCGCCAAGTTTCTTGGCACGAAGAAAGAAATCCAAAGTGCGTGATTAAAAGCCAGTCTTGTTATCTCCTCAATAGATATCTCCATGCATGACACCGTGTGCTCATTAATCATGTCATGGAAGAAGAATTGACAAAAGAGAAGTGTTTTTTTTCTGTACCAGTTGTTGAAAGCAATATTCCTTAATACACGGTGCCAACAGGAACGAGACTACTGAAAACACGAACTCATTTCCTCAACACAACTGATTTCATGACAATAAACTACAGCTAGAAAAATCGAAAGTATTTTTTCGTACACTCACGTATAGATACACTCGAATAAACACGTATTAACATTATACACAATTAACAAAGCACATACAAGACAACATTATCAGTAGATACATAGAAATACACGAGGGGTTAAATAAAAGTTCAGGGTATCATTAAAAAACATGTGAACTGAGGTAGTAAGGTTTTTTGAAGTTGCTATTTAAGGTCAGCAAAATTTGTGAAACTGCTCTACACATCTAAACTTATTTATAAATGGAACTTTGTCTGTGTGTGTGTCTGTGTGTGTGTGTCCGTAACCTATAGACTCCGAAACGGCTGAACCGATTTTCTTGAAAATTTACACAGATGTACTATAAGCGTTTGCGAGTGTTCTTAGCTAGGCTTTGTGTCGAGGTACCTCCGATAAATATCGATAATCGAAAAAATCGGGTCATAGAAGGAATGGTTCGATTTTAATTAATTTGATACACTCATAGACAAAGACATAAGAAACGTTATTAAGAAGTTTCAAGGCTGCAGTTCCTACAATAGTGCAGAAAATCGATAATATATAAAGATGTTTGTGTGTCAGTTTACGGTTTCGCTTTAACTGGAAACAACTACTGCTTTTTAGTCTTTCGTGCCAATGTCCAAAGAGTCTGAGCTCCAGGACCATGGATTAGTTTTAAAGCTTTCATTACACCCGAGCAACGCCGGGCTATACTGCTAGTTTGCCTCTATTTTTTAGATGAGGTAGTATTTACAGTATTTAAATTATTCGGACTATTGTCTTCATCTTTGTTGCCCTTGTTCGCTCCGGCCTTCTTCAGGTGCTAGGAATTTCGATAGATAGATAGATAGATAGATAGATAGATAGATAGATAGATAGATAGATAGATAGATATGAACAGGCTGGGATAGATAGATAGATAGATAGATAGATAGATAGATAGATAGATAGATAGATAATGAGCAGACTGAACTAGATAGATAGATAGATAGATAGATAGATAGATAGATAGATAGATAGATAGATAGATAGATAGGATTTATATCGCATCAAGTTATGATGACGGTAGAATGATTCCTTAGTATTTGATGTTGAGAATATTAAGTATAACAACTTTATGCCTATCACAATTAAAATAGTATATATATATATATATATATATATATATATATATATAGAGAGAGAGAGAGAGAGGGGGGGTATTTAGTATGTGAGGATTCTTTATATTCATTATTTGGAGGAAAACTAGACGTCTTGTTCAATATACCCTTATATATAGAAATGTATGCATGCATATAAATATGTGTGTTCGTGAGAGAGAGAGAGAGAGAGAAAGGGAGAGAGAATTCTTCTTTCCTACTCTGTTATTTTGTTAGCGCGGAAGGGACCTCTTGCTCGAACCAAAAATTATGTAAATTGTGTATCTGTGACTGTCTCCTTGTTCGTTCAGGTGGGACTGTATCTGTGTCTACATGTGAAAGATAGAGTGAACGAAAAGAAAGGGTATTACTAATTTTTCTGCCTGACAAAGAAACTTTTACCTCTATAAAATTATCACATTTTGATCATTTTTTCATCAACAATGAATATTATATAAATAGATATTTAATTTAGAAAACAATTTTTTAAATGCATTTAAAGTTTTATTTAAAAAGAAATCTAATAATTTTATCATTTTATATTTAAAACAAAAATTTTGCTACGCATTTAATATTTTTAAGGAAGTAATTTCGGGGAGAATGATAAAAACAGAAATTCATTTAAAAAGTTTTCCATTCAGCAAGTCACGTATAATTCAATTTTCCATTCGCCATGTTTAATACCCAGAAGACTTTTCACAAAAATCACACCCTATGACTTGCAATGTTTTATAATCGTTAATATAATTATTATTAATATTTAAATAATCATTATTAGTTTTATTATAATCATTATTAATATTATTGTAACTATTATTATTATCAACGCTGTTGTTTGCCATCTTCATTGACTTTGTTTTTGTCTGCTGCTTCATGTACGATTTTCAAGTGATTTATTTTGATTTTCGTTTTTTGTTCTTTATATCGTTCTACAATTCGTTTAATATGATTATTGTCTTTGTTAAAATAACAATTCTAAAAACAAGCCTTTATTCCAGTATTTGTTTTATAAGAGGCACTTTGGCTCGGATTCAAAACCGTTGATCTTTTTCTATTTCTATTTTAATCACGCATCCTTTTTTCCATCTTGCAGTTAATGCAAGACAGAAATATAATATAAAAAAAAAGAACGTTAAAGAAATGAGTAACGATGTCGTCTTTAATGAATAATTTTAAGCACCATTATAGCATTAAGATGGGTATGTTCATAATTCTCTTTCATAATTGGACTTTCATCCTAACTTGAAATAAAGAAGCAAATATGGAAGAATTCAACCTAATAACATATGGAATATTAATCAACAATGATGACGTCACACAGTCTAAAGCTTACAGATATTCCGAGATGAAACATTTTCATTAAATATTAGATTGTTATTTATTTCAATTTTGTACTCGTTTACACTTGCTAGTATTAATAGACCTACTAGTAGTATTCATAGATTTATGGTAGTATTAACAGAGAAGTGATATTAATAGAATAATAGAAGTATTAATCGATTAATAGTAGTAGTAATAATAGATTAATATTAGTATTAACAAACCTAATAGTATTAATAATGGTAGCATTAATAAACATAATAGTAGTATTAATAGATGAATATTAGTATTAATAGTAGCATTCAGTCAGTCAGTTAAGTACAATACGTGAAACACGCTTGGGCGATCATGTCTCGAAAGAGACATGACTGACTGGGCAGAAGATTTTCCCGCAGTAGGTTGGCATTGCTTTCTGCGGTAGACTGGTTGCCAGCCAAGGCTATAGAACCCAATCAGTCCTGTTATTTAACCCATAACTAGAAGGAAGAACCTAATTAATACCTTACCCAAGGGTATTTGCGCGTAAGTGAATGCAATGAATTCAACTGGAATTCGAACTCGGCACCCCGATTTCTCGTTCCGAGCCGATATCCACTGCACCACAACGCAAGTATTAGCAGAAAAATGTTTTAATAGATTAATATTAGTATTAATAGACAAAACATAAGTATTAATAGATCTGTTAGTAGTATTAATAGACTTTAAAATAATATTAATATATTAATATTAATAGTAGCATTAACAGTCCTAATAGTATTATTAATATACCTAATAGTAGTTTTAATTGAATTAATAGTATTATTAATAAATCTCATTTCTCTCGATATATTTAACAGTAGTTTTAGTAGACTTAATAGTAGCATTAACAAACCTAATACTAGTATTAATAGACGTATTAATAGTATTATCAGAATTAATAGTAGTATTACTAGACCTAAGCGTTGTATTAATAGACGAAACGTTCGTATTATTAGACTTACTAGTAATATTCATAGACCTAGTGCTAGCATTTTTAAACCTAATCGTAGTATTAATAGACCTTATATTTGTATTAATAGACTCAATTGTAGTAATAATAGATATAATTTAGTATTAATAGAGTTAATATTAGTATTAATAAACCTATTAGTTGTATTAATAGAGTTGATAGTAGCATTGATAGATCAAATATGAGAATCAATAGACTTAATAGTAGTATTTTTAGACATAATTGTATACATAATATGCATTGTGATGCAGTGGATATCGTCTTGGCACGAGAAATCGGGGAGCCAAGTTCGAATTCCAGTTGAATTCCTTGCATTCACTTACACACAAATACCCTTGGGAAAGCTATTAATTAGTCTCTTCCCTACAGTTATGCGTTAAATAACAAGACATATTGGGTTCTATAACCTTGGCTGGCAACCAGTCTACCGCAAAAAGTAATGGCAACCTACTGCTAGATAATCTTTTGCACAGTCAGTCATGTCTCTTTCGAGACATGATCGCCCAAGCGTGTATCACGTATGTCACTTAACTGACTGAGTATTATTAACAGACCCAATAATGGTATTAATAGACCTAATAATCGTAGTATTAATAGACTTCATTGTCGTTCAAATTTCTTGACTGAGGCGATGGCTTTAACATATTTTCTTTTCTAATCTTATATTTGTTTTTTGGTTTTTGTTTTTTAGTTTCGGATTTGTTTTTTAGTATTTATTACATTTATTTCAATGGTTTCTCGGTCTCATATTATCTTGCACTCTCAATTATGTCTTACTGGATTAATTTCATTCCTTGGGGTGAAATGATTTTTTAAAAAGAAGAGGTGGTTTCTTTCCGAATGTTTAGTAAAAGGGGTGATCGGAATAAGGTTATCTTGCGAGGGAAGGAAAAGTATCAGAGTATTATGATGACGAATAGAATAGATATCAGTTGACTCTGGACTTAATGAGACCATAGATTTTAGTTACCATGGAAATATTCTCTCGGGAGTTTTTTTTTTTGGGGGGGGGGGGTTGTTTTGTTTTTTTTTCACAGTGTAACAGTTCCTGTCAAACGTTTTGTTTTTGTTTTGTTTTTTTATATGGCATTATTCTATGTAATTTGATTTTCTATCATGACTTGACTTACAATTTCATTTTTGAAAAACAAGAAACTGAATTAATAAATAAATAAAATTTAAAATCGATTAATCTTCTTTTTGTTCTCCTTTTTCTTCAACAAGGTTCGCTTTTCATCGGTAGGAAAATAAACAAAATTATTCGGCGTTTTGATTATCCACTCCTCTTTCTAACTTTCCCATCCAACCGCTTCTCCATATATTTGGGCATTCTACATTTGCAGGATGTGCGTTGTGGTACAGTGGATATCGGCTAGGAAGGAGAAACCGGGGAGCCGAGTTCGAATTCCAGCTGAATCCATTGTATTCACTTACGCGCAAATACCCTTGGGTAAAGGTATTAATCCGTCTCTTCCTTCCAGTTATGGGTTAAATAGCAGGACAGAGTGAGTTCTATAGGTTTGCCTTGGTCGGCAACCAGTCTACCGCAGAAAGCAATGGCAACCTACTGCAGGATAATCTTCTGCCCAGTCAGTCATGTCTCTGTCGAGACATGATCGCCCAAGCGTGTATCACGTATGGCACACAACTGACTGACTGACTGACATTTACAGCCTCTCATCAACCATGTCTTTTTCTTGAATTGTCGAATTCTTTTATTCTTCTTCGGTATTGTTGTTGCTGTTGTTGTCCTTCTTCTTTTCTTCTTCTTTTTCTTCTTCTTCCCTGATTTCCTTTGCCCATCAGTCATCTAGCACCGGGCGGATGTTGGTCACTTCTGATTCTGCCGGAGGAAACTAAAATCTTAACTTTTCCTGATATTCAAAAACTGCAACTGACAGTTAGTTTTCAACACACTTGAACCAAGAAAAAAGAAAAAATAAACAACGTCTAACTGAAGTGGTTCTTTAAAAAAGAAAAAGAAAACTTAATTCAAGTTTGCAAAACACGTGCGGGCACACACGTACACATACACAAATAAACATAATATATATATATATATATATATACATATATATATATATAGAGAGAGAGAGAGAGAGAGTGAGTGAGAGAGAGTGCGATGGATAAATTGTCGCCAGTTTAGTTTTTAACTTCCCGCATGCGTACTGTTTGTTTTTGATTTAGTCAGCTACACTGTATAGTATGGTCAGTTGGGCACCATCTGTGAGAAGAAGAGCACCATACCACAATTCTCTCCGTCAGAAATTTGGAAACGACATTCTGAACTACTTGGTATTTGCGCTGGAAGCTGCAATACTAAGATTTCAGAGTGTTTCGATGTCAATCTGCCGATAGTGCTGAGCATTCGGAAAAAGGTTCATGAGTCTGATGGTGATTACGATGGTATGACAGCTCGGAAAGCTTACTCTGGTCGTTCTGATAAGAAAAGAAAGAACCATCGACTTTGTTGGTGAGGGTCTCAGACAAAACGTTATACCTTAATTCATCTTCCAACATGGCCTTATATTCAACACAGAGACCTACATCAATTGCCTTGACAGTGTAGTGTCCCCTTGGTCAAGATGGTGACTTCTAAAAGACCCCATGTTTGGCAACAGAATTCTGCACCAAGCAGAGGACCAAATAATGGCTGTCAGAAAATTTCTGCGACCACATCATTCTTTATATCTGGCCACCTAACCACCCAGACGGCAACTACTGTTGAGTGAGAAACCAACGATGGATAACCATAAATAGGTCAACAAAGAATCTAACGACCACTATCGAATTTTAAACAACTTAAATAAACTAGTTCAATTTGTATTAGCTACTAACACTAGTAAAGAGGAAACTTTTAACCACAACAATATTAAATAATAGCAGTATAGCCCGGTGTTGCTCAAGTGTAATGAAAGCATTAAAATTATTCCATAGTCATGGAGTTCAGACTCTTTGGACGTTGGCACGAAAGACAAAAAAGCAATAGTTGTTTCCAGTTAAAGTGAAACCGTAAACTGAAAGAAAAATGAACGCCCGAAGCAAAAACTAAAATAAAAGGGCTGAAATAATTACAGACATACAGGCAGATAAGCAGACCCACACACAAACATCTTGCCTTTTATATATATATATATATATATATATATATATATATATTATCGATTTTCTGCACTATTGTAAGAACTGCAACCTTGAAACTTCTGAATATCGTTTCTTATGTCTTTGTCTGTGAGCATATCAAATTTGATTAAAATCGAACCACTCCTTCTATGACACGATTTTTTTGATTATCGATTTTTTATATTTATCGGAGGTACCTCGACACAAAACCTAGGTAAGAACTTTGCAGACGCTTATAGTACAACTGTGTAAATTTTCAAGAAAATCGGTTCTGCCGTTTCGGAGTCTATAGGTAACGGATACACACACACAGATACACACACACACACACACACACACACACACAAAGTTCCATTTATAAATAAGTTTAGATATAAAGGCCTTAGAAAAAAGTAAAATCAATGCAAGTTTTAGAAAACTTAAATAAGGTAAAGGTAAGAAAATAAGGCGATCTATCCTGCTATTTAACCCATAACTGGAAGGAAGAGACGGATTAATACCTTTCCCAAGGGTATTTGCGCGTAAGTGAATACAATGGATTCAACTGGAATTCGAACTCGGCTCCTCGGTTTCTCGTTCCGAGCCGATATCCACTGTACCACAATGCACATCCTATAAATAATAGTAACTCTGCTAAAATAATTGTAACTGCCAAAAAAAAGAACTTCCGTTCAACCGTCAGTGCATGACCAAAAGTATAATTTACAGAGCTACTATCTATTTTGATGGCGATTGTTTAATCTTATTTTGTCTCAACTGAAAACCAATGGATATGCCGTTACTACAATTGCTTTAAGTAACGGTAAATAGTAAAAAAAGCACTGCCCTCTCAAACACAGGACACATCGGTCAATATCAGATATTAATCTCATGATTAAAGGCGGTCACCAATATGTCGCTTTTTTAATGTAGTTTTGTCCGGACATCGCATATATAAGGGTTCCCAAAAATAACAAAATATTTACCTTAGTGAGAGAAAAAATATTTCCAAATAGCAATGGCGACTAAAAAACAGAAAAAAAACACAATTATTATATGGAATATTATCGCAACACCCAAAGCTTATAATGTAAAAGGAAATAGGTATAATTTATGCCTTTTAGAAAAACTTGTTATCGAAAAAATTTCTAAAAAAGTAAATATTTTAATGGACGAGGAAATAGGTATAATTTATGCCTTTTAGAAAAACTTGTTATCGAAACAATTTTTAAAAAGTAAATATTTTAATGGACGAGGAAAGAGATATAATTTATGCCTTTTAGAAACACTTAAATAATCCTAATTTACTAAACAAAAAAGTGAATTCATGATTACAAACAAACATAGAAACAAATATCTGCGCAAATACGTTGAACCAGATTAATATAGATTTTTCTATGTAGACCTTTTTTACGTTAATATTATTAATTATTTCTTTTGTTTTCTCTTAAACAGAAAGAACAAATAATTTCCCTTTACACACGGACACAAAACATACACTCTCTGCCCTAAAAGTAGTCTACCTATTAATTTAACTTATGAGATTTTGCTTTCCAATTTCATGTTTAAGTTTTAGCTCAAATTAAATTAAATTATATAATTAAAAATATTTTAAAAAATAGCATCTACGCTTTATAATACTATGAACAACAAGAGAATCAAAACTACGAATTCAAGTTCTTAATATGCACCTTATGACTGTATAGGGCCTGAAACACCGATTCGTACTATAGATGGGGGATAGTATGTATATTTATTAATATATATTTAATAGAAAGGGAATTGAGAGGCAAATGCACGCTCCTTAAAACTTCACAATCGGAGACCTTGCAGCCAGTTGCTGTTTATCGTCATACAGGACCAGGATGTAGTTTATTGTCATACCCAGATCGCCTCATAGGGTAGAGTATTCCTCTGCAGGGATGTAATCGGCGTATTCTGACTAAGAACGAAACTAATTTTGAATTTTAACATAATACAAGACTGGTTATAAATACTCCAGAATTTCTCTAACAAGCCTCTGATATGATGGATTTTCGACTGTTGTCGCTCAATTTCGCATGCCTGCTGTTGGAGAGTAATTGTAATAGATTCAATAATATCCTGAAGTTAATTAAGGTCATGTCAAGCGGGATCATAGGACACATCGGTCAATCTCAGATATATTACATGATTAAAGGCGGGCACGAATATGTCGCTGTGTGAATGTAGTTTTGTCCGGACATCGCATATATAAGGGTTCCCAAAAATAACAAAATATTTGCCTTAGAGAGAGGAAAAATATTTCCAAATATCAATGGCATGTTAATTCACATCAAAGTAATTTTTTCGGGATTTCATTTGTTTTTCACAGTGAGGGCTCAAAATTTTCGAAACATTCAAAAATGTCTTTTTCACGAACCATGTGTTAAAGAGGCAGAAAAAAAAGTTCACTCTATAGCTCACGAAAGTACCTGTCTCCTGTTGTCATTTTTTATCTCTGCAAAAATCAGATTAGGCCCAAAATAGAATAGTTCTGTCCTATCTGAACTGAAGCTGCTCAAAACATATTTGCCATCTTTTACAGAGTTAAAATCGTTTAGGCAGCCTTGTAAGTGAAGATATCTTCCGCTTTGCAACCATTTCCATGCAGACTCAGCTTCACAAGTCGATTACTAGTCTTCCATCTTTTCCATACCAACTCTCTAGATGAGATCCATATTTTAGTTCCACCAGTTCAGACCTTTATATTCAAGACACGCCATGAATCAATCACGGAAGTGTATCACCCCACTTCTCTCAGTTTTACAAACTTATGAGAAATTTTTCTCCCAGATAATCGTCCTAGAGATTATGATAAGCTACATCCGACAACAAAGCGTGATGTTGAAGGTTTTGAGAAGCGTGGAATCACCTCTTAAATGTTGCTATTCCCAGGTCTACCCTGATCGGGGTAACAGAACCCGTTATTGAACCAACTATGAGCAAATAATGAATCTCCAAACACACACGAGTAGTACATTTTTATAACAGATATAAAATACAGTAACAAAATGACAATCAATGCAACACTGAAAACATAAAAATACATTTTTATAGTAAAACTAGATCGTGGCTCGGGTGTAATGAAAGCTTTAAAACTAATCCATGGTCCTGGAGCTCAGACTCTTTGGACGTTGGCACGAAAGACTAAAAAGCAATAGTTGTTTCCAGTTAAAGCAAAACCGTAGACTGAAAGAAAAATGAATGGATGTAAGTCAAATTTTGATTTCCTTGTATCGATATCAAATAAGCTTTTTCATCTTAAAATGAATTTTGAAGGCTAAATAAGTCCTCTGAGTAAATGGTATCATGGCTGAGACTAAGAACTACAATTATACCTACTTAGAGCCAAACCCGAAGCAAAAACTAAAATAAAAGGGCTGAAAAAAAATACAGACATACAGGCAGATAAACAGATACACACACAAACATCTTGCCTTTTATATATATATATATATATTATCAATTTTCTGCACTATTGTAAGAACCGCAACCTTGAAACTTCTGAATATCGTTTCTTATGTCTTTGTCTATGAGTGTATCAAATTTGTTTAAAATTGAACCACTCCTTCTATAACCAGATTTTTTCGATTTTCGATATTTATCGGGGGTACCTCGACAGAAACTCTAGCTAAGAACACTCGCAGACGCTTATAGTACAAGTGTGTAAATTTGCAAGAAAATCGCTTCAGCCGTTTCGGAGTCTATAGGTAACGGACGCGCACACACACATTGACACACACACACACACAAACAGATAGACAAAATTCCATTTATAAATAAGTTTAGATTGTCAACAATACATTATATGATCTACTAACTTTTCACATGGACACATGTGTAAAGTTAGTATCATGTGTAATTTGTAGTCGGAATTTCAAGTCCCAAAAGGGAGCAAAGATTCACCTTACAAAAATGGGTTGTGCTTCTCTGAAAACAGTTCAGGAGCAGCGCTCTGCCAACGCAGATAAGACGTCGGAAAACCAATGCCAGGATGCATACCACAGTGCTGAGGATATCCAAGCTGTTGAATCAAAGGATGGAATGCAAACCGAAATACCAAGAATCAAATTGCTACCAGCATCCGGATCGGAATCATGGTGTATGCTAGAGAACATCATTAGCAAAACATTACGTAGAGAACATCATTAGCAAAACATGACTCACAACGCAAGGTTTGCCGTATTTCGAAATTTTTCGTAAATATAATTTCGCCGTTAAACATTTGAGCTTGTATATCTACAACACACTTGTATGTCTTTATAATGGGGCCTCACATTAGTGAGTGGGGCCGGTGTGCAAGTGAAACTGTTGAGAGGAAGGCCCCGAAACGGTGCTCGGTGGAAATATCATTGTCATGATGAGCATTACACATTCAGCTCGCTTCATGTGTGTTTCAATTACTTTTCAGTAATTTACTTCTATCTAAAAAACATAATTTTACCCTAAAAGTATAAAATTATGTTCAAAATATCTGTAGTTGAAGGGATAAAATAAAGTACAAAATATTTAGAATTCGCTATTAAATGAATCATGTAGGATGATCTGTCGATAAACAAAATCAAACAACCGTTATACGCGGTTATAGTAAAATTAACAACAATACCTATCTAGAGCAAAATGAACAACAATACATCTATCTGTAGTTGAAAGCAGAGAATTGCCTTCAAAATATATTCATTTGAAGTCATAAAATTGTGTACAAAATATTTAGATTTTGGCATTAAATAACCCATAGAGGTTGATAGGCTGCTAAACAAATTCCATTAATCAAATTCCACATATTTAAATTTTGGCATTAAATAACCCATAGAGGTTGATAGGCCGCTAAACAAATTCCATTAATCAAATTCCAAATATTTAAATTTTGGCATTAAATAACTCATAAAGATGCCGCTAAACAAAATCAACCAATTAATTTGCAAATATTTAGAATTTGGCTTTAACTAATTCATAGAGGTTGATATGTCGCATCAACCAAAATATAAATATTTAGATTTCGGTATTATATAACTCATAGAGTTTAATATGTTGGTAAACAAAATTAATCAATTAGTCAGCAGTTTTTCAAGAACTGCTACTTTTTAGAACAGATTCAGAGGTGAACGCTACCCTAAGCACTCGAAGTGTCAGATCTACAAGTCTCTAGTGTTGTCTGTGTTATCTATTCTCCTTCTCCTCATGATCTTTACTTCCTCCCACCTCTACTTTTTTTTTATTCTCCTTCTCCCTAACTTGAGTGAAGTAAAATGTGACTCATCCCAGTTGTTGCCAAAATGAAATTTGCATTCAATATCCTCCTAAATTAAAGGATTGACCTTAGGGATCCCTTTCAGTTATCAGGTCAGCGGTTATTAAAAGTTTTGTCGGAAAAGTTTAAGCTAAAAAGCGAAGCTCATAGTTTTTTTCAGCAATAGCACTAATAACAGCCCCTCCTTTTTGCAACACCAGCTGCTTTTATCACTTCCTTATTTATTTATTTTTTTTAGAATAGTAGATATTGTCGATTTAGGCTGTAGCGGATCGCTGGATCCTGATTGGTTATCAAATCGCAAAATTCATAATACGTCAGAGAAACGGTTTTTCCACAGTTAAAGAAAAAATCGTTCTGAAAGTCACCCCACATGACTGGATTCAATATTTAAGGATGGTCTCTAACCAATCACAATCAGTCAGAGATGGGAGCAGCGAAAGAGAGACACACATAAAAAATGTAACTTCAAACTTGAAGCGACCCGGACATTGTCCTCTTTCCCTTTCTCCTTATCTACTTTAACAATTACTACAAGAACATTTTGTACGAACTCTACTCTTAACTTCTTAATAATGTTTCTAATTGAACATTAACTCCTACAACTCATGTTGTTCTTTCCTATTAATAAATTTCTATTTTAACATTCAAAATGAATATTTTATTATTCAACACTTCTACACAATTCCACATATTCCAACCTGCCGAGAACAAACCTTCTGATGATGAAAAACCTTCTGATGAATATTATTCTGCATAAAACTTGTAAGCTGTAGGAAGTTTGGTTATGTCTGACGCAAGACCGAATAAAAGTAACATTAACCAGCTCCCTACGCTTCACTGGTGACCCCGACGTGAGAGGAACACGCACTCCTACGCTACACTGGTGATTCCTGACGACTGTTGCGTTTCTTTGAAGCCATGATTAGGAATAGATTGAGACAGATAAGAAACAAATAAGGAAGAGACTGTGAAAGAAAGAAAGAAAAAAGAAAGAAAGAAAGAAAGAATGATAAATCAGAAGGTAGAAAAAAACATATATATTTAAAAAATAGAGATGAGCACTCTCAGACTGATAGATAGATATATAGATATTTCGGTTTATGAAATGGGTATATATATATATATATATATATATATATATATATATATATCAGTTAAGTGCCATACGTGATACACGCTTTGGGCAATCATGTTTCGAAAGAGACATGACTGACTGGGCAGAAGATTATCCCTCAGTACGTTGCCGTTGCTTTTTGCGGTAGACTGATTGCCAGCTAAGGCTGTAGAACCCAATCTGTTCTATTATTTAACCCATTAACCCGACAACAAACCTTCTGATGATGAAAAACCTTCTGATGAATATTATTCTGCATAAAACTTGTAAGCTGTAGGAAGTTTGGTTATGTCTGACATAAGTCCGAATAAAAGTAACATTAACCAGCTCCCTACGCTTCACTGGTGACCCCGACGTGATAGGCGCACGCACTCCCACGCTACACTGGTGACTCCTGACGACTGTTGCTTTTCTTTGAAGCCATGATTAAGGGTTAATGAAGAAAACAGTCACATTACAAGCAACCTGGAAAAGAAAAGCACAACACAGTATGACACACGATTGTATACAAGACGGCAACCAGTTCATAAATGATTCCGTTTAAGTTAACTAGGTTCGACAATGTTGTTCGTGACCAGAAATTATGTTCGATATCCGAGGTATTTTCATCTTAAATTTTCTGTTCGAAAACCGATTTGAGACGTGAGACGTTCAAGAACCGAGGTTACTGTTGAAATTATTATTATTTCTATAATGCAGTTATTTTTCTCATGGGTAAAGTGTTAATGCAAGAAATTAAGATGTGTGTCTTATGAATAGATGTTACTCAGTTAGGTCATGTGAACGTGAATCGTTTAATTCCAATACGAACAACAATATCAACAGAAATGGTCAACTATACATCCGACAATTTCTGCGATACGGGACACTCAGGGCGTTAACTTTATTAAGATATATGTGGAACGCTTTTCAGACACGCAATACACATGTCGATTCGTTATAGAATATTCAGTGCAACTTTTGTAAATACCGTCTGCCTATATCAATAGAATTCGTTATTATAATAATGAACTTTTGGTGCAGAATAGACAGGAAGACGAATCTTTTTTTTTATTATTATTATCAAATATCGTAAATTCTGAAAGATTTAACAAGAAGTATCGGAAGTTCTTCTGGGTTAAAATTTATATGAAATGTCTTTTGCTTTTACATATTCTTCATATCACATAAATATGATTAATATATAAATATATATATGTGTGTGTGTGCGTGTTTGTGCGTGTGCGTGAGAGAGGGAGAGAGAGAGGGGTGCGTGTGCACGTGTTTTGAAATACATACATAAATATATAAATAGTTTAAAATCCAACAATGGGTGGATAATTTAAATGTGCAGGTATACATACAGATAAAAGCAGGAATAACCAACCACAGAAACACAAACACAAACACATACAAAATATTTATAAATTTTAAATATGACAAATATTATAGATTTTTATTATACGTACATAATAAGGAAGTGAAGGAACAGATAGATTAAAACCTACCGTTTATGGATTTACTTTTATAAAGAATGCTCAATACAAAGTAGAGCTTTGTAATTTTGTTATTACAATGGTTTATAAAAGCATTATATCATGTTTCGGAACGACATTGTCGTTTTTCAAGTGATATTTTAAAAATAAATAGTGAAATTGATTTCTTTTGGAAAATATAAGATGAATTATTCATGAATATTCATCTAAATGCGTGCGATGGATAAATTGTTATCTAAATGACGCAAAAATAAAAATATCACATAAATCTCATTTGAAAAAATATATTTACCAAATTTACACAAAAATATCTTGAAATACTAAAAATAAATTGATTCAATAAATTCTCCATTGGCTTTAACTACAGACCCCAGACGACTTCGGAATCTCCTGTAACTCTTTTGAACAGTGTTTTTTAAATTTGATGTTACAAGGTGTTTTCTTGCTCGTTTGCTCCACTTCACCTCACGCATAATAATCAAGTCGGCTGCAGTCTTCGGTGTTTGGTGGCTAGATTTAAGGAGTGATGTGGTCGCAGAAATTGTCTGACAGGTATGACAGCGCAATGCCACTCAATCAGGGTCCTGTTTCCTGACATACGGACATCACATTCATAACACAGAGTAGCATTAATGAATCAATCCAGAGGAATAGATTGAGATAGATAAAAAACAGATAAGGAAGAGACTGTGAAAGAAAGAAAAAAGAAAGAAAGAAAGAATGGTATACCAGAAGGTAGAAAAAATATATATTTAAAAAATAAAGATGAACACTCTCAAACTGATAGATATATATATATTTAGGTATATGAAATAGACAGACATATATATATATATGTGTGTGTGTGTGTGTCTGTGTGTGTGTGTGTGTGTGTGTGTGTGTGTGTGTGTGTGTGTGTGTGTGTGTGTGTGTGTGTGTGTGTGTATCAGTTAAGTGCCATACGTGATACACGCTTTGGGCGATCATGTTCCGAAAGAGACATGACTGACTGGGCAGAAGATTATCCCACAGTAGGTTGCCGTTGCTTTCTGCGGTAGACTGGTTGCCAGCCAAGGCTATAGAAACCAATCTGTTATGTTATTTAACCCATAACTGGAGGGAAGAGACGGATTAATACATTTCCCAAGGGTATTTGTGCGTAAGTGAATGCAAGGAATTCACTGGAATTCGAACTCGGCTACCCGATTGTTCGTTCCAAGTTGATACCAACTGCACCATAACGCACATCCATCCTTATCAATATGCATGATTGAGATACATAAGAAATACAATGAACAGACTGAGATAGATAGATAGATAGATAGATAGATAGATAGATAGATAAGAACAGACTGGGATAGATAGATAGATAGATAGATAGATAGATAGATAGGAACAGACTGAGATGAGATAGATAGATAGATAGATAGATAGATAGATAGATAGATAGATAGATAGATAAGACAGACTGAGATAGATAGATAGTAGATAGATAGATAGATAGATAGATAGATAGATAGATAGATAGATACTCGGGTAGGTACCAAATAATGATGAATAGTCTGAGATATATGCATCTATAGATAGGTAGAAAAAAGAAAGGATGAAAGAAAGTAAGAAAGAATATATGAAAAAAGAATGAAAGAAAAGAGAAAAGATAATAGATAGGAACAATCTTAGATAAAATATAGATGTACAGAAAGATAGGAGCAGAATGACATACAAAGAGAGAGAGATGATTAAAATAGATAGCAAATATAAAATAAAGTGTCTGTTGGTGAAATTCTTGTGTCAGACATAGCTCACTACGATCATACTGCAAATGTAATTTATTTAGGAACAAATTTAATGAGAAAGAAAGAAAGAAAGAAAGAAAGAAGGAAAGAAAGAAAGAAAGAAGGAAAGAAAGAAGGAAAGAAAGGAAGAAAGAAAGAAGGAAAGAAAGAAAGAAAGAAAGAAGGAAAGAAGGAAAGAAAGAAAGAAAGAAAGTGGTAATCGAGAAATGATCACTCTACAGTAATCACAACTTTGATTATGTCACATTTTCTTAAAGAATAGATAATTTAGGGACGAAATTAGTTTGTCATTATTTTCCGTTTGACTGGTAATGAATTATCTTTAAACAAAAGACTGTGGAGTGTGTATTCCTCCACTTTACTTTCCTCAGTGGCATATATATATATATATATATATATATATATAATATAATATAATATAATATAATATTATTATATGGTTATGTCAGTTTTACATTGCGACATGGAAATGTCTATGTTTCGAGATTAATTCTCATTATCAGGCAATGTTGGTGTTGTTGTGCAGATGATTTACTTGAAATATATATATATATATATATATATATACACTTCGTTCAAAAATGTTGCAATACATGGTCTGAAGATCGTCTGATGTGTGAAACTGAGAATAATAATCCTGCATTGATTCATATATATATATATATATATATATATATATATATATATTGGTTGTAAATCCGAAAGAAACTTTTTTTGCATGTGGATGATGCTATAATGTCCACAACACAAAAATCTGATAGCATAATCCACATGCGAAAAAAATATAAAAAATAAAAATAATGGAAGCCTTATTAATAAAAACAAAAGAAAATAACACTCAATAACAACAACTACGAACACACTAACATGTTTACCGTGTTTGGTACATAACACATGACAATACTATACATTATACATAAGACCATTTACATTCGGCTACATGTAAAATAACATTCATTCTCGGAAATGGCTAAAATATATCCGAAAGCGCTCGGAAAAACAAAACATTTGGACAATGCTTATATAATTTACCTTCTCAAAAAAAAAACATAAGATCACCTCAAACATTTTATAAAAAAACTAACAATCACACCTCGTCAGTCATTTTTAATGAAACCTGCATATATATATATATATATATATGTGTGTGTGTGTGTGTGTGTGTGTGTGTGTGTGTGTTTAAAAGATGTTACTAGAATCCTCTTGGTATGAATTTTTTACTGATATATATATATATATATATATTGTCATCCGCAGACATATTGGTACCTCCACTAATTCGCGGGAAAAACAGCATAGCGTAATGCAAAAAGCCACAAACTTAATGAAAATAAAGTTTTATTGTCAAAATGTTGATGTTATTACTGAGAGGAAGGATCAAAGAATTTTTAAAAATTATTTTTTGAATTTTTTAAATATTTTTAACACATTTGAAAGTTTGGTTAGAATGCTTGTCTTTTCGCCTTCTACAAAATTTAACATTGATTTTTTTGCGCTTTTTTTCTGTTGAAAACACATTGATTTAAAAATTCTTATACAAATTAAATAATTGTCCGATTTTAACAAAATTTTCAGAACTTATTCACAAATGAATGAAATTATTTTTGAAATGTATGTTTTAGAAAATATTAGTAATTTTTTTGAATGTGTTACCCCCACCACTTACTTAATTAATTAAATTTCGCACAGAACCTTCTTTTTCATGAAATTATTTTTTTGTTAAAAGTAGGAGATTGCAAAAATTGGAGATTGCAAATCACCTACTTTTTTTCAAATTTGTACTATTTAACTGAAAATCTGCTCTGAATCGAAAAATAATGAATCCAATAAAACTATGACATTACTTAATTAGAAAAGCTTTTAATTGTTTTTGTAAACAAGTAATATTAAGGAAATTATTGTCTGAAGAAATAAATGTTTTCTGATAAATAATGAATTTTTACAAGAAGTTTTTCATTTTCTTTTACATTTTAATTATAATTTATAATAGTTTAAAATCGTGTAAAATTCTTTATTGGGGTATTTATTGGATGTGATATAGTAATTAAGTGGAAACGAAATTCACGAGTCCAAAATTGCAAAGATTAACAAACGTAGTTACCCCTCCTTATTTTTAAAATAATTTTTAGTTTATTATATTTTTAACTTATTTTCATGTATGATAGACTGAAATTGCCATTATTATGAAACGGTTACGTAATTTGCGAGTGTTGTCTCTTCACTTAGATTTATGAAAATTGTTTTGGGGCATGCGTATGAGTCCGTCAAACCTTCGATCAGCTGAACACTACCAATCGTTAATAATTTGTTGTATATTACTTTTTTATGCTATAAGTAAGTAATATTTTTTTAAAAATCAGCTTAATTTAACTTTCAATTTTATAATTTTACTAAAATAAAGTGTCAGAAATCTTTTGAAATATTTTTAAAATCGATGAATTTTTGTTTGTTTACAAATTTCTTAAAATTAAGAAAATGGCCGTTTTAAAGAAAATTTAAGAAATTGAAATTAATGTGACTTTCAAATATATATAATTTCTATCTGAAATACACCAGAAATTTGTACTTAATGGAAATAATAAATTTATTCATTACGCTTTTAATTAAATCTTCAAGAATGTTTTTTCATTTTAAAAATTTCATTTTAACATTAGGTATCGAAAATTTATGCTGAAAAGTAGAGATACCTATATATATATATATATATATATATATATATATATATATAACCATCAATATAATTTTACAGATCAAGAATAGGTTGGGAGGAAAGAAGTATAACAGAGTGTAAATAGATTTCGTGTGAAGTGTTTTGTCTTTTAGGACTTCATCGGATGCGATTTGTTTACGTTGAAAGGGCTACGTATGCACAGGAACGAGAGATGCTGCGAATTATAAATTTGGAAAAGTGTTATATACAGGATGCGATGGGTGAATTGTCGCCATTTTTTTATTTCGTGAATGCACGTTGTTTGTTATGATATTGTCAGCTGCACAGTATAGTAATCTCAGTTGGTCACCGTCTGCGAGAGAAAAAGCACCAAGACGTAATGAACTTTGTCAACAGTTAGAAAACGCTATGCTGTACTGCTGAGGAATCCATCAATACAAAGAGTTTAGTGTGTTTGGTGTCAATCTGAGGATTGTGCAGAAAATTCAGAAAAGAGCTGATGGTAATTACGAAGATGTTTGGAGTTATTATTATTATTTATTTGTAACGGCATTCACCCTAAGTGGTTTGAGACGGGTCCAATGGAGTTAGCCGCATCTACCCTCGTCGATCGGCAGCAGAATCGGCGGCATGATCTAGCCATTCGCGGTTCCAGCATCGGACACCAAAAACGCATGAGCTCCATGTCTGCTTTGACAATATCGAGCCAGGTCTTAAGTTGACCACCTCGGCGCTTCCTCCAACCAATGGGTGCGTTGGGCGCCACAAATTTATGGACAAATTCATCACCAGGCCGGCGCAGCACGTGGCCGAACCATCGGAGTCTCCTTTTAAGCAGAGTTTCTTTCAAGTCAAGGATGTTGCAACTAGCACGGATAGTTGAGTTGGGGATCTGGTCGGAGAGGCAAACGCGCAGGACACGGCGAAGGCAGTAGTGATCGAAGACCTCTCTTCGCAGTTATCACTAGTTTGGATATACTAGTTTAGTATCAGTTTGAAGTGATCACTAGTAATGATTATATGCTTCCATTCATCCTCCAACAGGGCCCCAGACTCAACACAGAGGTCTACACTACCGGTCATAATTATTGGGACACCCTAGTTTGTTTTGTTTTTTTAATTATGTATTTCATGCTATTTTTAGTATTTATTACCAAGTGGATAATTCTAAATGAAAATAAAATGGTTCTTTTGTTTTTATTACTTTGCAAAATTTTACAAGGTAGCCAAGAAGCCTTTGCTTTGGCCAGCCAGTAATGGGGAAGAGAGCACAAAAACTGGAAACCAGAACACTTCATTTGATGCACATGTTATTGTGCAGTATTAACAAAAGAACCATTCTATGTTCATTTGTAATTATCTACTTGGCAATAAATCCTAAAAATAGTATAAAATACATAATTTTCTTTATAAAACTGGAATGGCCTAATAATTATGCCTGGTAGTGTACATCAAGTGCCTTGAGAAGATAGTGCTGCCCTGGAACAGGAGAGTGGCTACTAGAAAACACAATGTCGGACAACGGGACACACGCTGGAGAACCCCGTTCTGAGACCACATCACCGATTGCATCTGGCCATCTAAGTCTTTAAATTTCAAATCCCTCGATTATTATGTGTAAGGCTCAGTAGAATGGGAGACTAAAGAATCTCCTAGTAACAGCAAAGATGAACGGAAAGCAAGGAGTATGATATCATGCACCAATTTAATCCAGGGTAACGTTCAGGAGAGTTGCAAGAGATTCTGAAGTCGTCTGGAGGTTGTGGTTAGGGTCAATAGAGATTTTATTGAAAAAAATACTCTTTAGTATTTGAAGAAATTTTTGTGTAACTTTGGTAAATATATCTCTTAAAATTAAATGTCAGTGCTATTTTAATTTTTGCATGATAAGACAGCTATTTATCCATTGCATCATATATATTTCTATATATATATATATATATATATATATATATATGTCTACCTGGATGCGTGCATGCGTGTGTGTGTGTGTGTATCTATCTCAGCTACCATGAGAAGTACAATAAACATAAATTTCTATTTTTCCCCCTTTTCTGCTTTTCATTCAAGCAGGACATCCGATTCTTTTCAACGAAAAAGAAATATGGAAATTTGATTTTGTTTCTAAAGAATAAATCTATTCATTCTCTTTCATTTTTTGTGAAGAAAAACATCTACTCCCAATATTCCTGCAAAAATAAAAATGTAAAAAGATTCACATTAAAGTTAGAAATACGACGCATGAAACCTAATTTGAAGATTGAATATGACCCCCACCACCTTTTCGGAAAGGACTTGGTATTCAATCTGTTCAATATAAAAGCAATAAAAATAGTCGGTTACTTTGACGAAGCCACATTTCATAAACACACATTTTTACACATAAAGCAAAAAGGTTTTCTTGAATATATAATCACAAAGAAATAGAAGTTTTGATATTCAAAAAAGTCGAAAATAACCATAGCTGCGGCATTTTAAAAATAAAACAGTCTAGTTCTAAGACAATGTCATTTAGAGTTCGTATGATCTTATTAGTCTACGGCTATATTGTGTTGAATACACCGGTTCCTGTCCGATCTTTAAAGTTAAACAACATCGAGCCTGGTCAGTACTTAGATGGGTGACCGTTTGTGAATACCAAGTGCTTAAAACCTAAGGACAAAGAATGTTCTACCGGTCCTCCATAAAAAAAAAACTGTTTGTTACGGAAACAGTAACAAAACGTTGCTGCCCTACACACCATTGGGTGTAACGGATGCGATGATAATTTTATTCGGGGTCCATTTAAAATTCCAAATCTTAACCAAACAGTGAAAAAATAATGATAATATTAACTGCTATCCTACAAAAAATTATTCGGCATTCATAGATTAAATGTTTTATCTTCTATAACAAGACGACCGCAAAAATAAAACTTAAACTCTAAATTCGTTATCGCCTGTCTTTTTCATGCTGAAAAATGACGATATTCTCACTTAATAAGATAACGACTGTAACACGTATATATAAATAAAAGTGTATAACATCCTTACTCGCTTCTTGTATTACGTGGCGGTGGAGCGAAGGTGTTTTGGGCAAGATCGTGAGCACACACACATACAAGAAGACCAGCTAAGAGCCTCTTGTTTTATCTTGGCCTGACAGAATGAAGGCTGTGATCAAAGCAAAAAGTTATTATACTAAATATTAAATTTATTTTGTAACAAGTATTTTTCTTGTTAAAGCATTTGTTGAGCACTTTATTCGCTTCTTGTTGACGTGTTGGTAGAGTTAAGGTGTTTTGAGCAAGATCGTGAGTACACACGCATACAAGAAGTCAAGCTAAGAGCATCCCGCTCAATCTTGGTCTCTCTTCCAATCTCAACTGCTGCATGACTTCTTTTTGTACTTACTTCCGATATGGCTCTCATATAAATGAGTTTCGTTAACTACGTCAAATTTTAGGCACATTGTTTACAAGCACAATTTAAGGTTTATATTATCTGATATTGGCAACACTGGTTATCGAACACAATTCCGCCTGTCAACAGATGTCCAAATGCTTTAACTATCAAAACAATCAAATATTTTCAAAACAATTATATTTTCTTCTGCTGGCCAGTGAGTATATTTTGCTGTTTCATAAAAATACACTTCTGCACGAAATTACACACCAGGTTAGATAATATATAACAAGGATAGCTCTACTGTATTCGCTTTAAATTCATCCATTGCACTATATATATATATATACATATATATATATATATATATATATATATATATATATATATATATATATATGGAAGCAAGGTGAAGTAATGGGTAATCCGAGAGTCGAATTCTAATAATAGTTATTCACTATCTGATGCACAATATTAGAGTACATGTTGGTGTTAAATATCACCAATTTCATTACTATATAACCGTAACAATATCTTTTAAGGTCTACCAACAGCAGTAACAATTCCAATAGATAGTACATATAACTTGAAATAAAATAATGAAATAATCAACATTCCACATTACTGCAAATAGAATGTTAATAAGAAAGGTTAGAAGAACTCCCATCAATACTGGAAAGAGATATATAGTCAACTAGATCTGAGTAACCTGTTTTACTAAATAATTGTTTAAAAAAATTTTTTTTAAATTTCAAGGGAAAACAGAACTGGCTTCTAGATCAATGAATACCGAACGTGCCTTTGTAGAAAACAGCTAATAAACCCATTACCATTATTTTTCACTATTTGGCTGAGAACTGGCATTTTAAATAGACCCCGAATGAAAACCTACGAATACTAAATGACATTGTCTTTGAACTAGACTGCTTTATTTTTAAAACACTGAAGCTATGGTTATTTTCGACATTCTGTATATCAAAACATCAGTTTCTTTATGATCATACAGGAAAAAGGAAACCTTTTTGCTTTGAATGTAAAAATGTGTGTTTATGATTGTGGCTTTGTGAAAGAAAATGCCTAAATCTATTGCTTTTATATTGAACACATTGAATACCTAATTCTTTTCGAGAAGGTGGTGAGGGTCACATCTTCACGTTAAGTTTCATGCGTCGTATTTTTAACTTTCATGTGGATCTTTTTGTATGTTTTTTTTTAATATTTGCAGGAATATAGTGATTAGATGTTTTTTCTTTACAAGAAATGAAAGTAAATGAACAGATTTATTCTTTAGAAACAAAATCAAATTTCCATATTTTTTTTGCGTTGAAAAACATCGGATCTCCTGCTTCAATGAAAAGTAGAAAAAGTCGAAAATAAAAGAAATTTATTTTTATTGTCCCTGTCGAAATTGCTGAGATGAATATACACATGCACACACGCATTCAAGTAGACACACATATATATATATATATATATATATATATATATATATATATACAGAGAGAGAGAGAGAGGGGGTTGTCACTTAACTAGGTAGCTTCATGCGGACTTCAAATTTTGTGAGCACACTGTTATGATGCAGTCACTCGTCAGAGCAATGTTTTCGATCTGCTGTCTTGCCCCCTTTTTTAATTATTCATATGAAGCTTGGTGTAAATTAAAAATTTGTTGTAAGAGTGTCCTATGGGTGGTTAATTGTTTTTGATTGCTTGGTTTGTGCGGATTTCTTTTTAATGTGTATTATTTCGAAAAAAAAATTAATGTTTTATTAGATTGAAAACATTGTCCTGAAGAATGGCATCATAACTGGGTCCTCCTGAAACTTCGAAGTCGGCATGAACCTACTAATTTAAGTGGCAAACTTCTCTACATTAATCCTATTAACATGCTATCTCTACACCGATAATAAATAAAAGCTGTTTGTCAATTTTGTCAAATTTTCTACCTTAATCAGTAAAAGAACTGAAAAAACAACATTGACTCTAAAAATTATCACAACTCAACACTCTCTCTCTCTCTCTCTCTCTCTCTCTATATATATATATATATATAGTGCAGTAGATAAATTGTCGTCTTAATGACACAAAATTGGAAATAACACTGACATCTCATTTTCAGAGATATTTTTACCAAAATTTCTCAAAAATATTTTGAAATACTAAAGAGTAAATTTATTTAATAAAATCGCCATTGACTCCAACTACGACCTCCAGACTATTTTGGAATCATTTACAACTAATCAGGGCGGTCTCTTATTTAATGGTTTAATGTTGCTATAATCTCTTGCCTTTGGTGCATCTTTGGTGTTACAAACATTTTTGTTGGTCTCTCGCTTAACAGAGCTCCACACACAATAATCAATGGGGTTGCAGTTTAGGGAGTTAGTGGCCAGCTGTAAGAGTTGATGTGCTCGCATAAACTATCTGAGAGCCACAACGAGGTTCTCCAGCATATGTGGCGTGGTTCAGAGCTCTGTTGTCAAGAGAGTAGTTGTTTGAAGACACTATGTCTTCAAACAACTACTCTCTTGAACTTAATTCCTCCCGCTTGTCGCAGGTCTCTGTGTTGAGACTGAGACCCTCATCAACCTATTCGGTAGTACTCTTTATCAGATCGATCACAGTTAGTTTTCTGGGCTGAGATAAATTCGTAATCAAGTTTTAGAATCATCAAATCCAGTCTCTTCACCGTCCTCAAATTGACAAACAAAACCTCTAAAATGTTCGGATTGAAGCTTCCCGGGCGAATGATTTGCAGAGCAAAGTATCGTTTCCGCATATTTGGCAAAGTATATTGGGTCATTACGATCTTCTTTCACAGACGGTGCCCAACTGACCCTACTATACTGTGCAGTCGACAAAATAAAAAACAAACAATGTGCATGTGGGAAATAAAAAATACGAAATAGTTGCAATTTACCCATAGCTCAATATATATATATATATATATATATATATATATATAGAGAGAGAGAGAGAGAGAGAGAGAGAGAGAGTTCAAATAACTTGGGCTGATTTTAAATGTGAGTTAAGTTTAAGAGTCTAATGATTTTTTTCAATTTCTTTCAGATTTAACAACTTCCGTCTTAAGCAATTTCAGTTGTGGAAAGATTTACAACCGAATAACGTGTTAAACTCATCGAAGTCTATTACGAAAATGGACGTTCGAACTAAAATATATTTGATTTTGTTGAATCGGAAGTTTCTAGGTCGCATCATCTCCCGAAACAGCGATGTCCATTGGCCATCACAATCATGCGACTTGGCGCCTTTAGATTTCTTCTTATGGGGTCATCTCAATAGTAATGCCTATACCAACAAGCCAACAAAAATTGAACAGCTGAAGGAAGATATAATAAGACATATTGGGATGATCGAGGAGCAACTACGCATAAACGTCATCAAACATTTTGACCATCGACCTTAAACAAATAAATAAACAACAACCAGAAATTGAGATAAAAATAAGTGTATTAACGTAAGGATACAGACTTGAATGAAGATTAGTAGTCCAGGAATACGGGTTAGTAAAAAGTATATGTTCAAGTCTCTGGGGATGAAGCCATAGTATATTGAGTATTGTTTTTAATTGCTTGGTTTGTGAAGATTTCTTTTTAATGTGTATTATTTCGAAAAAAAAAATTAATGTTTTATTAGATTGAAAACATTGTCCTGAAGAATGGCATCATAACTGAGTCCTCCTGAAACTTCGAAGTCGGCATGAACATACTAATTTAAGTGGCAAACTCCTCTGCATTAATCCTATTAACACTCTATCTCTACACCGATATCGGGCACTTTAAAATGAAAGCTGACGGGTACGGCATAATGACCTTCTCGATGAGTGGCGCACAGAGCTACTATGAACTACTATATACTGACTGCAAATCTCTCTCTGGACTCTCGTATTCTCCGGTTAACTCTTACTGACAACGCGGTATTATGTATTCATTTACCCCTCCCCAACTAGGGCAAAATGTGGCACAAGGCTTTTTTAACGTTTGTTCTTCGGACCATATATAGCCCAGCCAAAAATTTCTGTCTAATTTTGCCCAGTCGTGACTCTACCCTTCGGCGGAGCCACGACTGGGTTAATACTTTCCACTCGGAGGCAGAAAGATTAACAGTGTCAAAGGAATTAACTCGAGAAAACGCAGTATTCTGCATTTATCTGCCCTCCCACTAGGGCAAAATGTGGCACAAGGCCTTTATAGGTGGGATTTCCGGTCTATATAGCCCAGCTAAAAATAGGTGTCTAATTTTGCCCAGTCGTGACTCTACCTTTCGGCGGAGCCACGACTGGGTTAATGTTCTCGGCCCGAAGGCAAATAGCTGACAGTGTTAGTGGAATTACCGCATGAAAACGCGGAATTCTCTCATCTAGCTTCTATAGCAGTAGTATAAGCATACTCTTGACGAGTTCACCTTTAGGAAAAGGGAGAACTCTACAATAATTGTTTTTCACTCATAATTGTTATGACTCAAATAACATGATTCAATAATGAAATCAACAACATTTTCCCAATAACACTATTTTATTTGCTGCTAACTTCGATCCATCTTAATGGAACACTGTAGATAGATAGATAGATAGATAGATAGATAATGAAAAGACTGAGATAGATAGATAGATAGATAGATAGATAGATAGATAGATAGATAGATAGATAGATAGATTTCTCATTTTAACTGAGCAGGTTCACGCTGACTTCGAAGTTTCGCAAGGACTCCTTTATGATGTCATCACTCATCAGGGCTGGATTTCTTGCTGTTGAGTCCCGTTTTTTTTTTTCTTATTTTTAGGGAGTTCAGTGTGATTTGGTATTTTGTCAGATTGGTCTTATGTGCGATTGGTTGGTTTTCTATTTATACATATGGAACCAGAAAAAAATAAACTTTACCACCAAAATTGAATTGAAATTATTAAATAGAGCACCACCACACAACAGTAATAGAAAAACTGAAAAATATGCCCAAAAGAAAAAAAACAAAGTAAAATATTACATAAAAGAAATGAGATAATGGAAAAATGTGGAAACGAGTACAAATATCTACTTTACTACACAAATAACACTAAATAACAACAAAAAGAAAAAAAAGACATAAAGATAAAACTATAAATATAAACATCCAAACATTTAATCACGACAAAATACGGATAATAACATAAATACTACTAAACGAAAAAAATACACATACACACACACACACACAAAGCCCACGAACACAAATATACACAGAACCCAAACAAAATACCTAAAAATGACCTAAAATATAAAACACTTAAGCGGTAAAATACACAACAGTGTAAGAAAAAAGATCAAACCAATAAAATAGGTCAATACAAAAAAGTGGTTAACCTGAATGAGAAGAACAAACCAACTAATAAAAAAAGCAATTTAGCGAACTCCTATTCAAAATTATACAATTATGTGGACACCCAGTCACGCGTTCATTAAAAAAAACAATAAAAGTTATTAAAAAGAAATCAAACTAATGCACAATGAAAATAAAAATTAATAAAAAGAAAAAGAAAAACAACTGATCACAAGCAATACCAATCCCACAAAATACCTTTGCACAAAAACTATCAACGCTCTTTCTCCACCCTGATATCGAGTACTTTACAATAAAAAAACAGCTTGCTAAAATACCTTTTATCAGTAAAACTATAAAAATACAACAATTATGGTGCCAAACATTATCATAACTCAGCACTATATATATATATATATTTCTATGTATGTGTGTGTTTGTGGAAAGAAAAGACAGAAATAATAGAAAAATTATTATTATTATATGCGTTATCCATCTATTAATTTCTCTCTATTGTCCTTTTTATCACTCTTTAGTTAGATACATAGTTAGCTAACTAGCCAGATAGATAGATAGATAGATAGATAGATAGATAGATAGATAGATAGATAGATAGATAGATAGATAGATAGATTAGCGTCTTTCGAAAGCTAGCGACATTGTTATTACTGGTTAAAATTTCAGGCAATTTTAATGGTTAGTTTCGAAGATACTGAATTTTTCATTTTTGTTCACTAATTTTGGACGCTACTGTAGAAGCAAAGAAATCTCGATATATCAATATATAAACGATCGACTTGGATGGCTAACAGAAATGAACAAACTGAGATAGATAGATAGATAGATAGATAGATAGATAGATAGATAGATAGATAGATAGATAGATAGACTGAACTAGACTGAACTAGATAGATAGATAGATAGATAGATAGATAGATAGATAGATAGATAGATAGATAATGAGCAGACTGAACTAGATAGATAGATAGATAGATAGATAGATAGATAGATAGATAGATAGATAGATTACAGACTGAACTAGATAGATAGATAGATAGATAGATAGATAGATAGATAGATAGATAGATAGATAGAAAATGAGCAGACTGAACTAGATAGATAGATAGATAGATAGATAGATAGATAGATAGATAGATAGATAGATAGATATGATAGATGAGCAGACTGAACTAGATAGATAGATAGATAGATAGATAGATAGATAGATAGATAATGAGCAGACTGAACTAGATAGATAGATAGATAGATAGATAGATAGATAGATAGATAGATAGATAGATAAGATAGAGCAGAATGAACTAGATAGATAGATAGATAGATAGATAGATAGATAGATAGATAATGAGCAGACTGAACTAGATAGATAGATAGATAGATAGATAGATAAGAGAAATGAATTAGAAATAGAATAGATAGATAGATAGATAGATAGATAGATAGATAGATAGATAGATAATGAGCAAACTAAACTAGATAGATAGATAGATAGATAGATAGATAGATAGATAGATAGATAGATAATGAGCAGACTAAACTAGATAGATAGATAGATAGATAGATAGATAGATAGATAGATAGATAGATAGATAGATAGATAGATAGATGTGACGACACTAGATTCAAATACTATGAAGAAATACAAATGTGTAATAGTCGATATAGACTAATCTGAAAAGAATGAGATAGATCATGAGTCGAGAATATTGATATAAATTTAAAGTGTAATTTGGGCTTCATTTAATATGCCGTGTTTCTTTTCATTCTCTTTGTTTTTCATGAAGTGAAAATAGAAATTCAAACACTTCTCTTGAAGTATGTGTATATTGAAATAAACACCACTTGTCCATTTATGGCTTTTGTCCTCATTCAATTCAACTTCCTTGATTCTCTTTTGCGCTATTGTCTGTTGCTCCGAGCTAGGTAGCCATTGTGATTGAATTTCGGAGAGGTCGGGATAGAATTCCGATCAAAGGATAGTAACTCAACTCTTAATCCAAACAACTGAATATTCAGGACTATCTATTCTTAACCAAACGACTATTTATTTAATTCGTTGAATAAAATGACTTTTTTTAAAGATTTGATTCATTTTTTCTCTCATTTCCTTCAGCTTTGCTATTCTTAAAGAATTTATATTAAATATATAAAAGTCTGTCTCCTTCTACTGAGCGCCCGTAGCTCAGAGGTAGAATCGCCGATTGACGCCAATACGGTCAAATTTCAATCCTGGGTAAAAGGCAATCGGCTGTCTAACCTTACTGATGAGCTGTGATACAGCAAAACAGATCTATCTGCGGATGACTATATATATATGCATGTATATATTTAGTGTATCGAGGCAGCAAATAATTTTCTGAACATATACTGTTAAATATGAGACAATAAATATCTATTATGTTTAATCATGAGCCGATCTAAACTTAATAAAAAATTATCCAAATGTTGGAGAATTTTTGTCTTTATTTTCAACTGAAATTAAAGCCAAAATACTAAGTTTAGAACGGCTCATGATTAAACATAATAGACATTCATTCTCTTATATTTAACAGTATATATTTAGAAAAAAAAATATATATATATAATCATCCGCAGACAGATCTGTTTTGCTGTATCACAGTTCATCAGTACGGTTAGACATTCGATTGCTTTTTACCCAGGATTGAAACCCGACCGAATTTGCGTCAGTCGGCGATTCTACCTCTGAGCTATGGGCTTTTTAGCGTGTATATATATCATTTCACCCCAAGCAAGTCAGTTTTACTGCCACTATTCCGCAGGGGGTTACATAGGAGAAAGTGATGAGAAATAGGGGTTAGTTATAGAAGATGTCAGGAGGAGGGTAATAGACGGATGAGAATACCGGTGTAACGGGGGTGGAGTGGATAGAGAAAAGACCTTGAGAGAAAGGGCGCGAGTTACTGAGATAGGAGATGTCTATTGACCTTACATTTAAATTCCTGGTGATTGTAGCTGTCGGGGAAGCAAGTATATGGAAGGGAATTATATATATATATATATGCAAATGTCTTCGTAACGTTGTACACACTCGAACACATTAACGCAATGACATATGTCCGTTCTCGATTCCAGCAATGAATATCAAAACTTATCAGGTTTAATCTTTACCACTGAATACTAATTCGTCATTTACTAATTCAAAAAGGATTAACGTAACGTAAAGGATTATCAACCAAACAACAACAATCGGCGTGGGTTAGTAGTTAACGAAGACTGCGTGTTCGTTACAATTTCACACTTATGCAAATTAATTGAATTAAAACGAAAAATGTTCACCGAAGATCTTTCACACTTTCCCTGATTCCGTATACGTCGTCTCTTGGCGTTGATTTTCTTTTCCGACCGCATTTTCCTTTTCGGTTTGGACTGATTGATCCAGTTTGTTTCTTTGCCTGGATGACACGACTGACAGTTGAAAGGCTGACACCAACAATGTCCGCAATCTCTGTGTAAAGCGTGCCAGTGAGTTCGTGCAGCGTTACACTTTTTTGTAGGCTTCCTTGGAATAACGTCCATAGTGTCTAAGCGTGATAAAAATCTGATGCAATCACAGATGACGCAATATTTTTCAAGGAAAAACAAATTTCATCATACACCCCGAAAGTAGATTCATATTGCTGGAAACCACCACAAACGACCTAATCTTAGGAAAAATAATTGAAATCGATTACACACTGTTATTCAAGTAGGTCTAAAATTGACCATTTGGTGAAGAAAAGGAAACTAAAGCAGTTGTTTTAATTAATTTGCACAAAGGTGGAAGTAGATATATTCTCACTATGTATTCAATAAAAAATTTGATATTAAATAATCCAGAAAGGTTTGACATGTCATAAAATCAAGCAACTAATAGTCAACATGAGATAAGGGTTAACGAGTACTGTTTGCTTGACTACTATGAGTGAGCAGAAACTTCGATCCACAATAGGTGACCTATACAAAATACTAAATAATCCAAGAAGGGTAGACATGTAGTAAAATCAACCAACCAATAATTGACATGCGGTAATGGTTAACGAGAACCGTTTGCTTGTGCATTGCAACTAATTAGGGTGTTCGATTTTGACTAGTTGTTCTATGCACAATTTGTCATTAAATAATCTAAGAAGGGTTTTACATGTCGTAAAATCAACCAAACAATAATTGATATCAGGTAATGGTTAACGAGGACTGTTTTTCATGTGCATTTCAACTAATTGGGTAGTTCGATTCTGACTAAGTGTTCTATGCACAATTTGTCATTAAATAATCTAAGAAGGGTTTTACATGTCGTAAAATCAACCAAACAATAATTGATATCAGGTAATGGTTAACGAGGACTGTTTTTCATGTGCATTTCAACTAATTGGGTAGTTCGATTCTGACTAAGTGTTCTATGCACAATTTGTCATTAAATAATCTAAGAATGGCTTTACATGTCGTAAAATCAACCAAACAATAATTGATATGAGGTAATGGTTAACGAGGACTGTTTTCATGTGCATTACAACTAAATAGGTACTTCAATCCTCACATGGTGTTCAAAATTCTAAATTAAATATTGCAATAAGAGTTGGCATGTCGCAAAATCACCCATCAAATAATTAGTATTGGGTAACAGTTAACTAGAAATGTTTGCTTTACCACTACAAGTGAGTGTGGTCTTCGATCCTCACTAGGTGTCCTCTACAAAATTCGACACTAAATAACCGAATAGTTCGCTTACGTAAAATAAACAAGTAATCTATTAAGAAGACAGAATTTCGACAGCTGATTCGCTACACATTTTTCCGAGATTTATTTTATACATTTGCTGAGGGTAATATAGTGCTAGTATACCACGTGTTTAGAATAGCAAGTATCGAATTCGATGGTAGCCAGAAGCCATGATGGTTTCAAATGTGCTTCACTATTTAATCTTCGTAGGCCCAGCGTTAAGCAAACGAGAGAACAAAAGTATTTTAAGATATTTTACCAATTAACCCTACATTTGAACAGGTTAAGAGTGTCGTGATCAGGGAAACATCCTCATGGGAGTTTGTTCCACATTAGAGAGTGGAGAATAATTCGTTATCCACAAAGGCACGGAGACGCATTTGAACTCAGTCAATGCAGGAGAGTGGGCTCGGGGCAGCTGCTGCTTAAATATAACAGTATTCCATTTATGTCTTGATCACTCTTCTTGTAAAGGATTGAATGAAGAGTCAGGTATTTAGTGGACTGGTACAGGGGGGGCAACCATTTTAGTTATAGATAGATAGATCAGTCAGTCAGTTAGGTGCCATACATGATACAAGCTTTGGGTGATCATGTCTCTTTCATGTCCGATTATTTAACACATAACCGAAGGAAGTGACGGATTAACACCTTTTCAAAATATTTATGCGTAAGTGAATGCAAGGAATTTAACTGGAATTCGAACTCGGCACCCCAATTTGCCGTTCGGATAGATAGATAGATAGATAGATAGATAGATAGATAGCACATCCTGCCTTTTAAAGTCCATCCCCCGGCCTTCAATATGGAATAACAACCATATTGTTTTGTGTACATCTTAGAATTACTACTTTCATACAATACAACTGTATACAAATACAGGAAAAAAATCTTAACAATGAATCCCTTAAATTAAAGTAATTTAAATCCCTTCGAACAATAAAAAATAAATAAAAATGTTTCTACACTACCGTAGGCCCCTAAAACAAATTCTCTAAGAGTTTCCAGAGCAACCTAATAACAAAATTAATAAAATCCTAATAGATAGATAGATAGATAGATAGATAGATAGATAGATAGATAGATAGCACCGTCTGCCTTTTAAAGTCCATCTCCCGCCCTTAACATGGAAAAACAACCATATTGTTTAGTGTACAGCTTAGAATTGCTACTTCCATACAATACAACTGTATAAAAATACAGGAAAACATCTTAACAATGAAGCCCTTAAATTAAAGCAATAGAAATCTCTTGGAACAATAATAAATAAATAAAATGTTTCTACACTACCGTAGGCCCCTAAAACAAAATCACATAGAGCTTCAGAGCAACTTAATAAAAAAATCAATAAAATCTTGATAGATAGGTAGATAGATAGATAACCAGAAAACATGATTAATCTTTTATTTTTCTTGTACAATGTATCGTGCGTAGAACATTCTTTTAAAATCGAAAGGACGTATAATTTGACTCTTTTAGCAACGTCGAGGCACACGGCTCAATACCGTCAGCCGGAATTACACAATCAAAAACAAATCTCGTAGTAGTGCAAAAAAAGGCAAATAATAATAAAAGTGAAAACATACAAACAATTGCAGTCACATTTTAATATTTCTAAAGCTAGACCCGAATAATGTACGTGATATTTGTTGCGATTCTCCATTGAAAAATCCTTTATAAAATTGTTTACAATACAATTTTGCTTTAGAAATATTTTTGTATTTTGCCAGTAATTGCCCTCTTCTCTCAGTTATTCTTGCCTTTAATTCTTGATCTCTGACGATATCTTTCTGCTTTCAAAATAATTCGGTCGGAAAATCTTTTATATCTTGTATTAGAATGTTTGCAATGATTTTTATTTATACAATAATCTAAAACGCCCTTTTGTATTAGTTATTTACAATGAATGCCTTTTTGAAAAATCATTTATAATCAAAATCTATAGAAGGATTTCTATAGTTAAATAATGTACAATAAATTTTATATGATAAATGCGTTAATACGCTTTAATATTGTACATATAATAACTTGTATAATAAAGAAAATTTTTAAAATTAAGCAACGCTGTCGGAAATCTAATAGAAAAAAGACTCTATTACGACTAACAAAAGCCAGGAGGATGGATGCGATGAAACATTGTTGGAACAATATATATAATAATAATAACAGCTTCTTTGAATTCTGGACAATACTGAAACATGTCTTTTGACAGTTTTTCTTTTCTTTTCAGTAAAATTTCTGGTTTCCTTGTTTGGATTCGGTTTTATCTCAAGACGCAAAATAAACTTTTCACTTTTTATGGGAAGAGATTCTACATTATGTTTAACCAGTTGTTTCGTTCTACCTAAGTCAAGCTTCTTGCACAATTCCTAGTGTATCATTACCTCCACCCTGTCATGTTAGCTTAGAAAGTAAGGTTTATTTTATCAATTGCTGCAAAGTATACACAAAAGGAATAATTATAATATATCCTTTCATTACTGATTTCAGTAATTGTTTAATTAAAACGAATATAGTCGTTTATACATAAAATATGAATACTAATAACATTAATACCAGTTATAAACTCACGCCTAATACATAACATTATATCGCCAACTTTCTTTAAATCCATTTCTAAACAAATCTATCTTACATCTATCTAATACAAAGAATGATTGCTTAAAAATCAACCATAAATTAGAATGATGTGACATCCCACTGATATGGCTGAGTACACAAAGATAAAGACCTTAGAACTCCTACAAGACAGTAACGCATACACTATTACGAATACGCATAACTATACGATGACCTATGAGACATACAAGAATTTTCACGAAAATATATACATAGGAAATTATCTATGGTTTTAATGCACGTAATAGGTAACTGGCTAATGAGAACTAAACCAAACAATACTGAAAACATAGCTTCTTTCTTTTTATCTATTTTTTTTTTAGATCAGTTTCCTATTTGTTCGTTATTTTTATTATACTGTCGAATTCAGATCTATATTTGATCTGCATCTGATCTTTAACACATATACGGGGCGGGTGCGATAGATAAATTTTCGCCAATTAATATTTTAAATTTCGCGCTTGAAATGTGGAAATGGTATGCTGCACTGATTATTATATGCGTGGCGAGGTTGATCGAGAAACCAACAAAACTCTTTGTAGCACCAAAGATGAACTGAAGACAAGAATTATGACATCATTCACCAACCTAAAGAAGGAGACCATCCAAAACAGTTGCAATATATTCCAAAATTGTCTGGAGACCGTGGTTGAAGCAATTGCGATTATATTGTATAAATTTATTCTTTAGTATTTCAGGATATTTTTGTGTAATACTGGTAAATATGGCTTTTAAAATGAGATGTCAATGTTATTTTCATTTTTGTAGATTCATCCATTGCACAATATATATATATATATATATATATATATATATATATATATATATATATATATGTACTAGCAGTATATCCCGGCGTTGCTCTGGTGTAATGAAAGCTTTAAAACTAATCCATGGTCCTAATCCAGACTCTTTGGACGTTAGAACTGTAATCCATGGTCCTAATCCAGACTCTTTGGGCGTTAGAACGACAGACTAAAAAGCAATATTTGTTTCCAGTTAAAGCGAAACCGTAGACTGAAAGAAATTCCATGAATATAGTGTGATCTGATGAAATAAACTGAGAAATAGAAATGAATTATAATTTGTAACCACTTCAAATGACGTGTTGAGTTTTCCTTTATATTCCGACAACGATCAACGTCTTTCAAACGAAGAACCGAAATATGGTATTATATTCGTATTCTTTTTTAAATGCCGTTTCCTTTCAGGAGGTTTAAATTCATATAAACAACTTTATACCTTAAGTAACGTCACCTAAATTGGTGACCACCTGTGAATACCGGGTGATGCAATCTTAGTGTATGGGTGGTGTAATGGATAAAGGTTCGGAATTGGAAATTGTAAAGCCGAGTTCTGATGCAAGGCTTTTTCATTAGATACACTTACCCGCAAATACTCTTGCGAAAGGTATGAATCAATTTCGTCTCCTCCCCAGCTATGGGTTAATTAGTAGAACATGTATCAGTAAATCATTACTTTTAAATACAGATAAAATGTATTGCTAGGTCATTTTGTTACAGAATTTATAGTTAATAAATTCTACTCTACGCTGTTCAGTTTTGCTTTCAAAATATATTGTTCGTAGATTTATTACAAATATGTATTGTTAGTAAGTTTCTATATAAGTATATATTTCTGGCATTTTTACTATAAAACTGTATTTTTAATAAGTCCTTTAGTGTTTGCATGCGAGTAGACGAAATAAATACAGTTCAAAATCATTATCTCAAAAAATACTTACATTCTAATATATATATATATATATATATATATATATATATATATATATATATATTATAAATTATATTTTAGAACATGTACCTCATGTTTCTATAGATATCCACGACAAAGGTGTCGTTTAAGTTTGAAATTTAATAGAAAAAATCGGTTTCCAAACTGTGATCAAATTAAGATTTAAAATTTAATTGAAAAAAATCGACTTCCTAAATCCAAAATTATGATTAAATATACAAATTTAGATTATTTACAAAAACCCTACTTAAATTCAAAAAATATTCTGTACTGAATACGCATCCCACCCCTAACCTGTTCCCCTAAGAAATCCTAAAAGATATAGTCTAGTCACAAGATATATATAAATAAAACTTACAATCCCCACACCAAAATTCTAAAGGTCCATCAGCAGTACTTGTTCCCTTATCACTAAACCCACACCACATACACAATTGACTAGATATAAGAATAGAAATTTAAAATTTAAAATTTAATAGAAAAAACGGTTTCCAAACTATGATCTAATTAATAATTAAGAATATAAATTTAATAAAAAAATATATTCCCTAAATCCAAAGTTAAGATTAAATATACAAACTTACATTAATTATAAAGACTCTGCTTAAATAAAAATATCCGGTGCCACCTACTACCGGCTCTTCTAAGAAATCCAAACGATATAGTCTAGTCACTAGATAATAAAAACTTACAAGGTTAAATCTGTCTAGAAATCAAAGACTTTCATTAATCAACCACTTTAAAAAACACCCTCTTCAAACATTCTAACTTTTTTTTTTAATCATTTCACCCCGAGCAAGGCGGAAACGCCACTGATGTGCAGGGGGTTACATAAATGTAAAAAGCTTAATTAGAAAAGAGTGATGAGTACAACCTATTTAGAAAGGAACAATAGAAAGCAGGTGCGATGACAGATACATAGGTGGAGAGAAAGGGAAGGTTATACAGGGGTGGGGAGAGAGCTAGAGTCCAGTGGTTAGTAGATGAGTATTGACTTTGCATTTAAATTTCTGGAGGTTGTAGCCGTCAGGAAAGCAAGAATATGGGAGCGAGTTCCACAGGCGGGAAGTGCGAGAGAAGAAGCTGAAGGAGTAGAATTGTCGTCTGCATTTGGCTAACCTGACTGTGAATGAGTGGGACCCAGTTGCTAGTCTGGTTGCACGAGTAAACACCTGTTGAAGAGGCATCAGTGACTTAAGCTCTTCCGAGCAGAAGCCATGAAAGTATTTATAGAACAGACAAAGGGAGGCCACATTTCGACGATGGGGAAGTGGCTGCAGTCGAGTCGCCAGATCAGTACCTATCACATTACAGACTCTCCTTTGGAGCTTGTCAAGAACACTGAGGAGAACGGCAGGGGCACCTGACCATAAATGGCAGCAGTACTCCATGCACGGACGGATGGTTGACTTGTATATATGCAGGATGGATTCAGGTGGAAAAAACATCCTGGATCGACATAGTGACCCAACCTTCTTAGCAGTAGATTTTGCTATGGATTCAATATAGTGGTTCCATTTGAGGTCTGAGGACAGGGTAAGTCCGAGGAGGCGTAGTGTATTACTCTCCGCTTGGTCCATGCTTATGGGAGGCAGGAGAGGTTGCCTGTAATGGTTGACAGACAACAGCTTGGTCTTAGATGAATTGAAGTTAACAAGCCACTTCTTGCCCCAGCTTGTTTTGCAATTACTCAGTCCCTTTTTCTCTCTTTCATTTACAAAGCTCATTGCGTAGTTTACTTAATGTTTCTATATGTTCCTTTGCTTTCAATATGTCCTGTGAGTGTCAAATTTCCCAAGCCCTTTTGCCTCCTTGTGTATCTCGGAAATTTTTTTTATTTCTGTTCTCAGAAATAAAAAAAATTTGTTCGAGTTTTTCTTAAACCCCCTACCCCGTCTCTTTTATGTACGATCCAAGTTACTCTTAGCATTCTACTCTAGATCCATTACTTATCCCTGAAGATATTGTCTAGCAATCACTAGGAAGTATAGTATTGAGAGAGAGAGAGAGAGAGAGAGAGAGGAAGGTTTGTTGGAAGGAAGAAAAGAGTCTGCTATGTACTTTCTTCATATATAGCATATGAAGAAAGTACATAGCAGACTCTTTTCTTCCTTCCAACAAACCTTCTTCTCTCTCTCTCTCTCTCTCTCTCTCTCTCTCTCTCAATACTATACTTCCTTCCTTGAAGGTAGCTTTCGATATTTTATTGCTACTTCAGATTTCAGTGCCATGTTTTCTGTTGTCTGTTACGACACCACCTAGATAGCTAAACCTGTTTCGGCATGATTTCGGTGTCTTGAGTACGCATCTTCAGCTGACATTCTTACAAAGGACCATACAGACTTCTTCTTTCCCATCTTATTTCTATATTCTTATGCCTTATGAGATTTTCCAATATATTATATTTAGCTTTAATTTATCTCTTTCTCGACATCTTATCTCCCTACAGGATCAGTCAGTTGATTGCTATATATAATACACGCTTGGGCGATCATTTCTCTTTCGAGACATGACTGACTTGGCAGAAGATTTTTCCGTAAGTAGGTTGCCATTACTTCTGCGGTAGACTGGTTGCCAACCAAGGCTATAAAAGCCAATCTGTTCTGCTGTTTAACCTACAGTTGGAGAAAGAAGCGACAGATTAATACCTTACCCAAGGGTATTTGCGTGTATGTGAATGCAACGAATTCAACAGGAACTCGAACTCGGCTCTCCGATTTCTCGTTCCGAGCCGATATCCACAACGCACATCTCCCTATAGAATAAGTTTCTAAATTTTCTTACTTTAAATATGATTTCCCCAGTTCGTCTCCGTTTTCTATATTTTTTTCGTTCTTGAGCGTCACCATGCGAAACTATTCTGAACTTCTCCCGATCATCATGCCATATTTCTGTCAGCTGATCACAAATTTACTTATAGCCTCGAAGGATTCAGATTGTTAGTCGTGGCGTCCACAGTTTGTCTTATATTTCTGGGCATGGCGTTTTCCTTGCCCTTTAATGATTCCGAGGATATCAATGTTTTTTTGTTTTTTTTTTCCTTTTAATGTACTGTCCTTCAATTACATGTTATTCTTTATATTAGAATCTTATTATATGATTTTAAAATTTACCAGCATAGTAAGTTTGGTCGGCTCGATAAGGAAAGATTGGCAACTAGTCTAAAAAATGACTTACAAGCTACTGTTAACTGTTAATGGTTTCCTAGTTTTTGTCGGACCATTAAGAACGATATTGAGTAGTTTAAGAAAAACTCTAGTTGAACCAAGATACATTATTTACATTGCTGTCCTCATCTTTATTGTCATTTTTACAACGTTTCAGTCGTTGTACGCTCCGGCCTTCTTCAATTGCTAGGAATGTTTAACTTAACCCTTTATTTCGATCACTAGGCCATGTCAGTCTTATTCTATGTCCAATGCCACTTCCAGATTCTATGTAGTTATCTCCCTTTAACTCAACTTCCTAAGTTATTTGACAACAGTCTGAACTGTGTAAATAATGTAAATACTGCCTCATCTTACAAGTATAGACAAAAACTAGGAGCGAGATATTGGGAAAGAAAAGTCGGAACAATTTAGAGGATCAGTCGGTTCCATGCCATACGTGACACACGCTTGGACGATTATACCTCGTCGATAGATTTTCCCGCATTAGACTGCTTTCTATCAACGGTAAAGTGGTTGCCAACCAAGACTACGGGACTAAATCTGTCCTGTTATTCATCCCACAGCTATTTATACATTTCCCAAAGACAGATGAAATTCGAAACTCTGCTATACGAATTCTAGTCAGGATTGTTACATTTCTCTTACGGGCAAATACCCGCTAAAAATCTGATTCCCCCAAGTTATGGATTAAGTATTAAGTATCGTTAAGCCATTTTGTTTTAAAGAAATAAAAATAAGATTGCGTACAAAATATTTAAACTTTGGCTTTAAATAACCAGTAGATGTTGAAATGATGCTAAACAACAAAAAAAAAACAAACAAACCAAATCTTAATGCATCTAACAGTTTGGGGGAGCTATTAATATTTTTCCAGTAGCTATGCTTTATAAGTAAATAACAGGTAAATATTTAAGGAAATAGCATTGCTGTTTGCCATATGAAAAGTTGATTCATGTCTTACATAAAACAGCCAGGCGTTTCATTAACCTGGTGTCAATGAAGAATCTCATCGAAATAATGGTACGGCACTTTCGAAAAGAAAACACGAACCGAAACACGCGTCACATTCATGTCACCATTAGTAGCAATGTTGTTTTCGTTTTTCCGATTAGTTTTGTTTATTTCTTCCGTGATTATACTGGTCAGTTTACACGGGAGATAAAGTAACAATAAGTCTCCTCAGTATTCAGTCCCTTCACAGTATACTAGCTGTCTTCAGTAACAGTATCATCAGGGTGTATTTGCTTAACATTAACAACACCGAGTCATTATCCATTACGCTACCCATACATCCAAGCCTACAGCACAATATCGACAATTATGGCTACCTACTGGATAGGTAAATAAAAACAAATTGTTATCTATAGACTAATACTTTCAGTCATTTTCTCCTCTTTCTACATATATATATATATATTCTTTCGCTGTTTCAATTTGCCTTTTCACAAGGCTCCATTTATATTTCAAGGTGAAATATATATATATATATATATATATATATATATATATATATATATATATATATATAGTTATCCGCAGACAGATCTGTTTCGCTGTATCACAGCTCATCAGTACGGTTAGATTCCGATTGCTTTTTACCCAAGAATGAAACCCGACCGAATTGGCGTCAGTCGGCGATTCTACCTCTGAGCTATGGGTGCTCGGTAGAAGGAAGCAGACATTTTAGCGTGTATATTATCATTATACACACGCCAATAGCTGAGAGTTTTCTAATTCATTGCTGAATTAACGATACGTAGATGCTAGATTAACTACTGTTTTTCAAAGTCTACCATTCATCCAGAGTGCTCAATCAGGGGGTGAGAGCGTAAATATAACGCATCTGTCTTAATTTTTCTTATATTTGCTCAATATGTATTTATATGCATATATGTTTAGAGCTCTCTTAGAGAGTTATCCTACCATTATATGTAAAGGATACTCCTTTGGATTCTTCTATGCCCACAAGGCATGCTGATATATGTATGCATTGCTCATTCAGTGAAATGAATTAGAGCGCGCTAGCTATTGGGCGCATCTAATGATATGCGCTAAAAAGGCTACCTACTTCCGCCGAACGCCCATAGCCCAGGGGTAGAGTCGCCGACTGACGCCATTTCGGTCGGGTTTCAATCCTGGGTAAAAAAGCAATCGGAGTTTAACCGTACTGATCAGCTGTAATACGTCAAAAGAGATCTGTCTGCGCTTGACAATATATATATATATATATATATATATATATATATATATAACTTTCACTTTGTATTTTTTTACTCGGACTCTGTACCTTTATACCCCCTCTCTCTCTCTCCCTCTCTTTCTTTCCGTTTCTCACTTTCAGTTTATCTCTCTATCGCATTGTGTTTCCCTTTTTATCGATCTTCGATGTTTTTCTCTTATCTGTCTTTCTCGCACTCACTTTCACTTTCTATGTCTCGAGGTGTTGTGCCATTGACTAGATCTTGATGAAAATTATTCTTTGTGGGAGATACTGCAACTAGAAATAAGTTTATGCCTTCCTCGAATGCATGATAATAAAAACTATCATCTGGCTTTATTCCTTTTTCTCTTATTGAGTAAGCAATAACCATCTACTGCATGATAATCTTTTGCTCAGTCAGTCATGTCTCGAAAGCGTGTATCTCGTATGGCACTTAACTGACTGACCTAACAATACATTTTATCTGTAGTTGAAGGCATTCAATAGCGGCCAAAATATATTTACTTGATGACATAAAATTTGTGTTTAGATTATGGTATTAAATATCATATTGAGATTGATATGTTGTTAAAGAAAATCAGCCAACAAACTAACCAATCATTTCTTTCTTTTTCATCTTTTATTTTTTTTGTTTCCTATTCGTTTCTGTTTTTATTATTTTTATTTTTATTTTTATTTTTTTATTGCATTTATTTCTTCACTTTTTAATACTTTCATTTTGCGTTCACTTTCCTGTCTTTTTCACTCAATCCTATTTTTCATTTCATTCTTTCTCTTCCTTTTCTTCCTTTTCTTATTTTTATTTCCTTATTTATTTTATTTCATTTTATTTTGCTATTTTACTTTTTCTGAGTTGCTTTTTGATTTCGTTCTCCTTTTATTTTTCTAGCTGATTTTTCGCTTTCTTATTTGTTTAAATGTGCGTGGTGGTCTAGTGGATATCGGCTCGGAACAAGAAATCGGATAGCCGAGTTCGAATTCCAGTTGAATTCATTGCATTCACTTACGCGCAAATACCCTTGGGAAAGGTATTAATCCGTCTATTCCTTCCAGTTATGGATTAAATAACAGGACAGATTGGGTTCTATAGTCTTGGCTGGCAACCAGTCTACCACAGAAAGCAATGGCAAACTACTGCGGGATAATCTTCTGCCCAGTCAGTCATGTCTCTTTCGAGACATGATCGCCCAAGCGTGTTTCACGTATGGCACTTAACTGACTGATTTGTTTAAAGAGCTAGAAAGCGTTCTAACAGAAGATAGAAAGTGCGACACCGAGATCCGAAAGCAAATTGGTATGGCAAAGGACGCGTTCCAGAAGCTGAGTAAAGTCTTAAGACACAGAAAACTTTCACTAGAAACAAAGAAGAGAGTACTAGATTGTTGTTTTCCTTCTATTTTAATGTTTATTTTCGTTATTATCTCCTTTTTTTCATTCTCATATTTCTTCTTTATTTCATTCATTTTCTATTATCTACTTTTATTTTAATATTTTCTTTCTTTTCTTAGTTCTACAATTTCATTCTTTTTATTTCTCTTCTTAGTTCTACAATTTCATTCTTTTTATTTCTCTTCTTAGTTCTACAATTTCATTCTTTTTATTTCTCTTCCTAGTTCTACAATTTCATTCTTTTTATTTCTCTTCTTAGTTCTACAATTTCATTCTTTTTATTCCTCTTCTTAGTTCTACAACTTCATTCTTTTTATTTCTCTTCCTTATATTTTATTTTATGTCGTATTTTCTTTCATTTTCTCGTCATTTTTAATTTTACCCGTTTTAATTTTATTTCTCTTCTTTTTCTTTTCTTTTCATTCTGATATTTTTTCATTTTATTCTTTGTCTCTTTCTTTTTTATTTTATTTGCTTCTATTATTGTTTTATTCTTTTAATTATCTTATTCCTTCTACTATTTATTTATATCATTCTTTTTCCTTCTATTGTAAGATTTTTCGTTATTTTTCTCTTCTTCATTTTCATATATCTTCTTCATTTGATTCATTTTTTCGTTCACTACATTCATTTTAATATTTTATTTTCTTCATCGTTCTACAATTTCCAGTGTTCTCATTCTATTTCCGATTATTTCTGATGGCTTTTTCATTATTTACCTCTCTTCTTCATTCTTTCGTTTCTTTTTCTTTTCGTTTTTTTTCATTTCTCTGCATATAATTTTCGTCTGCTTTTTAGTGTTTTCTTTGTTCTTTTTCTTTCATTTTATCGTCATTTATAATTTTACTCTTTTTAATTTTATTTCCATTTTTTTTCTTTTCTTTTCATTTTGACATTTTTTTCATTTTATTCTTTTTCTCTTTTTTCTTTTATTTTATTCGCTTCTACTATTGTTTTATTCTTTGAATTATCTTCTTCCTTCTACTATTTATTTATATCATTCTTTTTCCTTCTATTGTAATTATACTTCATTATTTTTCTCTTCTTCATTTCCATATATCTTCTTCAGTTGATTCATTTTTTCATTCACTACATTCATTTTAATATTTTATTTGTGCTCATCGTTCTACATCTTCCTGTGTTCTCATTCTATTTCCAATTATTTCTAATGGCTTTTTCATTATTTACCTCTCTTCTTCATTCTTTCGATTCTTTTTCTTTTCATTCATTTTTCTCATTTATCTGCATATAATTTTCTTCTGCTTTTTAGTATTTTCTTTTGTTCTTCTTTTTCTTTCATTTTAATATTTTCCTTTTTTATCATGCTTTTACTTTTTTTCTTTTCTTTTCTCTATCGTTCTTTTTTTCTCATTTCGTTTTTATTTTAATCTTTATTTCACGCTTTCCTGTCTTTACTTTTCGTTTTCTTTTTATTCTTCCTTTAATGTTTTCCATTTTATTCTTTTTCTTTCTTCTTTTCTCTTTTCTCTTCTCTTTTTCTTCGCCGTCTATGTCCCTCGGTTTATTTCTCTTCCGTTTATTTTTTTCTCTTTTATGTTGATTAATGATTATTGTAATTGAAAAGACATTGAAAAATGTCTAATTCAATGATTTATCTTTCGTCTCGAATTGCATCCGTGCTCAAGAAGCTTGGTGATGTTTTACCATCTTTTTTTGGGGGGGGTGGAATCATTTGTTACTTATGATTACTGTATATATAGATTTTCAAATTCCGTAATTATGCTTGTCTTTCTTCTTTAAAAGAAAATCGCCTCAAGCAAAGTGCTAAAATCACAGAGACGCAAGGTGTTACTGAGTTTAAGTGAATATGAAAAAAGAAGACAATATTTAACAGAGAAAACAATAAGGAACAAGAATTAAGAAGAGAGAAGATAACGATTTTCATTTCTTGAAAATTTACGAGAAAGCGTGAAGTTGGAAGGGAGTTCCACAAGGAAAAAGCGCGAGTAAAAAGAAAATGTTAGCATAAAATTTACAGTTACATCTAGACATTTCAACCGTAGGTGAGGAAACTTTTCCGCCAGTCTAATCAATCAGTCAGTTAAGTCCCATACATTACACACGCTTTGAGCGACTGACTGGGCAGAAGATTATCCCGAAGTAGGTTGCCATTACTTTCTGAGGTAGACTAGTTGCCAGCCAAGGCTATAGAACCCAATTTGTTCTATTATTTAACCCATAACTGGAGGAAAAAGACGAATCAATACCTTTCCCAAGGGTATTTGTGTGTAAGTGAATGCTAGGAATTCCACTGGAATTCGAACTCGGCTCCGCGATTTCTCGTTCTAAGTCGATATCCACTGCACCACAATGCACATCCCGTCTAACCTACAGTCAGTTTAATAGTACGCTTAATTTCGAAACCCCTCGGTATCATAGAGAAATGGTTTTCAGAACAATTATTATAGAAATATTTACCGAAAAGACACAGCGAAGTTATGATACGGTGTTGTGAGAGTGATTGAAGCTGGTATGCTAGGTCAGGAGCAATAAAATTAAACAATACTTCTTTGTAGTTTATTAGGAATCTCTAAATACATAGCTGAAAACCCAGACTAGATATGACCAAAATATTTAATGTTCAGGTGAATGGTAAACTTATAAATATGTAAAATAGATTCTGGCGTGAAAAAAAATTATCTAACGCGCCACAGTGAACAAACTTTTCTAGCAGCAGAACTATCAGTTAGTTCAATATCATCTGCCCGCTTCATGTCAACGAAAAATGTTTGTCCGATTTTTCCCCCATAAATGTCACCAAATCTATGAAATATATGTCATATTCTTTTTCAAGAATTCATTCCGGTTTTGTAGCAATACATATCGACTATTAACTAATTAATCAACTCCCAATTTAAACATATGTCTCTAGAATCTATTTGAAATGTTATTTTTATATTATTTCTTTTGTCTTTCAGGTCCTAAATTCTTCAGTCTTGCATCAGTTAACCTTACAAGAATGGGGAAATAAGCTCTGTTTCATTTGTTTTCACTTTACATTGCATTTCTATGATTAATCCATTTACAATTTTATTCCATAAAACATAAACATAATTAACCCTTAGCTTAAACTGCCTAAAATGAATTTTCATTATATATTTTTAAATGTTTTTTGTTGAAATATATTAAGAACTCATACACGAACGTAGACTGCGTTTTGCAAGACACTACTGTCGGACAAAACAAGACACTATGTATGATCTACTTCTCTGGACACCAAGTCATGGCGCAAGACGGGCAGAGATCACCCAGCTGCCACTTACATTTAGCAGCTATTTTATGACACAAAATACTACATTAATGATCTTTCGATATATGTTTTTGTCGTATATATAACCATGGACAATGGCGCTCTGGTCACTGACGAACAAGGAGAGGGAGTCATTATTTATATATATATTTTTTAAGCTGAGGTGAAAAATCGATGAGTACAGACGCGAAAAGAGACAGATGCTCGGTATATTCAGCCTGGAAGCGATCTTGTTTCAGTTTGCTTGGCTGCTTATGCCGGAATCATCATTACTCTTCAGCAACATTTTGTGGGACCTGGTGATATCATCCATACTTTTTCAGATAAAAGAAACTCTAAAAGACTATTCTGCGGTATTTTCAGCCTAGAAGCAATATTGTTTCAGCCTGCTTTTGTGCTATGCTGCGGTATATATGCTCATGATATATGTTGTAAATCCCGGGAATGAGAACAACGACCAGCAATTGAGATAGAAAATAAGTGTATTAACATAAGAATAGAGACTTGAATGAAGATTAGTAGTCTAGGAATACGGCTTAGTAAAAGGTATATATCTCTGGAAGTGAAGTCATAGTATATTCAGTATGTCCGCGTCGGAAGCTGACGAGTACTGCGTAATAATCTTCTCAATGATTGGAGCACAGAGCTACTATGAACTACTATGTACTGACTGCTAGTCTCTCTCTGTACTCTCGTATTCTCCGGTTAACTCTGTGGAAACGCGGTATTCTGTTATTTATTCACCCTCCCACTAGTGCAAAATGTGGCACAAGGTCTTTTTAACGTGGGTTCTCCAGGCCATATTGCCCAGCCAAAAATATCTAATTTTGCCGAGTCGTGACTCTACCCTTCGACGGAGCCACGACTGGGTTAATGCTATCCGCACGAAGGTAGAGAGCTGACCGTGTCAAAGGAATTACCTCGTGAAAACATGGCATTCTGTATTTATCTGCCCTTCCACTAAGGCAAAATGTGGCACAAGACGTTTTTTACGTGGGACCTCCAGGCAATACAGTCTAGACAAAAATATCTGTCTAATTTTGCCCAGTTGTGACTCTATCCTTCGGCGGAGCCAAGACTGGATTAATTCTCTCAGTTCGAAGACGTAGAGCTGACAGTGTCGGTGGAATTACAGCGGCATTCTTCCGTCTCGCTTCTATAGCAGTAGTATAAATATACTCTGGACGAGTCCATCTTTATGAAAAGGGGGAACCCCACAACATATCATTACTCATAAGCAACATTTTCTGGAACCTAATGTTGACACCATCAATACTCTTGTGTGTTATATTCATCCTGGAAGCCATTATTCTTATGTTGCTGCGCTGCATGTGCTGGAATTGAGGAATTCAATTACTGGATAAATATCATGATATCGTTACTCGTCAGCAGCCTTTTTTTAATCACGTTGGCACTATCTACAGTTTAAGATAATAAAGACTCCAAAAGATACGATTGCGTCGCACTATCTACACTTTAAGATAATAAAGACTCCAAAAGATACGATTGCGTGGTAAATCCAATCCGGAGTCAATATTGTTTCAGATGGCTGGATCGTTTGAGGAAATCGAGTAAATCAACGACGGGATATATACTCATGACATCGTTACTTATCAACAGCTTTTTGTTGAATCTGATGTTGACATTAGCCATTATCTTTAGAATAAAAAGAAACTCTAAAAGAGGTGATTGTGAAGTATATTTAGTCGCACAACTGCGGATGTGCGTTAGAACCGAGTTCAAAGTCCGGTTGAATTCGTTGCATTCACTTATGCGCAAATACCCTTGGGAAAGATGTTAATCCTTCATTTCTCTCTAACTATGGGTTAAAAAGCAGGACAGTTTGGGTTCTGTAGCTTTGGTTGACAACCTGTCTACCACAGAAAGTAATGGCAAAAAATGCGGGAAAATCTTCTGCCCTGTCATTCATGTCTCTTTCGAGATATGGTCACCCAAGCCTGTATCAAGTATGGTACTGAGGAAGTCAATCACAGGATATACTGTCATGTCGTTGCTATTCATCAGCAGAATTTTATGGCTGTTTTTGTTGACACCATCCGTACGAAGAGACTCAAAATGAGGCTGTTGTGCGGTTATATTTAACCGCTAAGCAATACTGTTTCAAATGCAATGACTGATTATCCTAGAATCGAGGAAATCAACCGTGGTATATATTCACATTATTTTGTGTATTTTGTTGTTGACATTATCAATAATCTTTCAGATGAAAAAAAACACTAAAGAGGTGATTGCACGGTATATTCAGCTTAATAGCTATTTTGTTTTAGATGGCTGGTTTGCTCATGATGGACTCAAGGGAATCAAACACAGGATACACTGTAATGTCATCGTTATTCATCAGTATTTTGTCGGTCTTGTTGTTAACAATATCCATTGTGTTTTTGTTTTTGTTTTTTGTTTTCAGATTAAAGAGACAATAAAGAGGCGATTGCGGGGTATATTCAGCCTGAAAGCAATATTATTTCAGATGGCTGCGATGCTTAAGCTGGAATTGTGGAAATCAATCACGGGATATACTTTCATGTCGTTGTTATTTGTCAGCAGCATTTTATGGTAGTTTTTGTTCAAACCATCCATACTCTTAGAAATGAGACTTTAAATGAGGCGACTATGCGGTTATATTCAGCCGGAAAGCAATACTGTTTCAAATGCAACAGCTGCTTATCCTGGAATCGAGGAAATCAAAGGTAGGATATATTCACATGCTTTTATTTTTAGACTAGCAGAATAGCCCAGCGTTGCTCGGGTGTAATGAAAGATTTAAAACTAATCCTTGGTCCTGGAGCTCAAACATTTTGGACGTTGGCACGAAAGACTAAAAAGGAATAGTTCTTTCCTGTTAAAGTGAAACCGTAGACTGAAAGAAAGATGAATGGATTTAAGTCAAATTTTGATTTCCTGCTATCGATATCAAATAAGTTTTTTTGGTGATATACTGAATTTTGAAGGCTAAATAAGTCCTCTGAGTAATGGGTATCATTGCTGAGACTAAGAAATACAATTATACCTACTTAGAGCCAAACCCGAAGCAAAAACTAAAAAAATACAGACATAGAGACAGATAAACAGACACACACACACAAGCATCTTGCCTTTTATATATATAAACTTCTGAATATCGTTTCTTATGTCGCTGTCCATGAGTTTATCAAATTTGATTAAAATCGGACCACTCCTTCTATAACCCGATTTTTTCGATTATCGATTTTCGATATTTATCGGAGGTACCTCGACACAAAACCTAGCTAAGAACACTCGCAGACGCTTATAGTACAACTGTGTAAACTTTCAAGAAAATCGGTTCAGCCGTTTCAGAGTCTGTAGATAACGGACACACACACACACACAGACAAAGTTCCATTTATAAATAAGTTTAGATGACTGGGTAACTTATGACGGAATCAAGGAACTCAAACACAGGATATATTCTCATGGCGTTGTTATTGCTCAGCACCATCTTATGGGCCTTATTGTTGACGCTATCCATGATTTTAATATGAAAGAGACACTAAAGTTTGAGTTTGAGTTTTGTTTTACGACCTATCAACCTCTGTGGGTTATTTAATGCCAAAAAGGTGGGGTTTTAAGGTATTTTTAATGTTCGGTTATAATGAGGTTGATTTAATCAGATTTTAAAGAATTTTTTGTTTTTATTCTTTTTTATTTTAGAAACTGAAAATGTCTTCTAGTTTTGTATTCAATAATGTTTTGCTGAGAATAATTTTACTTTCAAAAATGTGTTATTGTAATATTTTTCTGCAAAAATGTATATTTTTCTATAAAAGTCTAGTTTTATGTATATATTTCTATAAAAGTGTATTTCTTTACTTTCATAGTGTTTTGACCCCAATTTGGGGATTAACTATTTGTCCAAAGCTGGAGCCCTAACAGGCGCTACCACTCCGGGTCAGGGTGGACCTGGGAACAACAGCAATTAAGATGTGGTTCCATGCTCTTTACAACCTCCAAATCAGAAGCTTTGCTGCTGGATGAAGTTTGCCGTCATGCCCAGGTCCAGAGAGATACTAAAGAGGAGATTGTGATGTATATTCAGCCTGAAAGCAATGGTATTTCAGATGGAAGAGATGCTTATGATAGAATTGTGGAATCAACCACGGAATATATTCACATTGCTTCGTTATTCTTTAGTAGGTTCGGATAATGATACTATCAATACTTTTTACGATAAATGATTAAAAAAAGGAGGCGATTGTGTGGTATATTCAGCCTGGAAGTCATATTGATTCAAATGGCTGGTTTTTGTTATGCTGGAATCAAGAAAAAAATCAACCATGAGATATACTCTCATTATATCGTTACTCATCAGCAGCATTTTGTGGGTCTTAATGATGACACCATCGATTCTTTTTAAGATAAAAGTATCTCTAAAAGAGGCTACTGTGCGGTTATTAGGATTGAAAGCCATATTGTTTCAGATGGCTGGGTTGCTTATGATAGCTAGAATCTTGGAAATCGTTTCGGGATATATTTCTCTATCGTTCCAGTACATTAGTAACATTTTGTGGATCCTGCCGTACAAGAACATCCCGTTTTTTTCGCATTTATTTTCTGTCTATTTCACCATTGCCCGTTGTAATGCTGTTTAATTATAATAAACATATATACCCTTCATAATAAAATGTGATATTGTTTATTGATACCATATCCATTCAGTTTTATCGTAAAATGAATTAAGTTCCTTTCTATAGACGCTTTTAACATTTGTAGTTTCAGTCTCTATGCAATCATTAAGGACAATGAGAATTTTGGCGTATTTATTTAATAAATCCTGTCCGTGATATCCTGTTTTTGATTGAACAGCTTATGTTAACTTGTCCGTTCATAAAAATAAGCAGAAAAAATTTGGAATTGAGTGATGATTTTATATTCATTATTATTTTTATTCTATTGGTTGAGCGTTCTCAGGACATACGTGATCATATTTCTTCAAAATTTCCATAGTCTTATGCTCCTTAGCAATTTTTGTACTTTTGCTAAGAACCCCACTCCCTTTACCGTTATCTATTCACACAAACTAACAGGTAAGGTATCCGTTACCTTCTCCTCTCTCTCTTACTTTTATATGCCATGTGGGGGTTAGGTTATTATTTCTTATTACCTGTCCAAGGAATTTCAACTGTCTTTTGCTGATTCCGAATATAAGCGTTCTGTTTGTTGCTATTTGACTTAACTATTCCTCGTTGCTTAGTCATTCCGTCCAAAGAAATTCTTAGTACAATTCTGTAGAATCACATTTCCGTTTCCTCTAGTTTTCCCATTCGTGAAGAAATCGCCCAGCACTAACTGTTATATAAAATAGTAGCGATCATATAGCCATTCGGCATTTTTTCCTTGTTTTTTTTTTTTGGGGGGGGGGGGGGGTTACGGCACTTTGCTTAGGTTTTAAAATACTTCTTTTGCTATTCCAATGTGTGTTCAGATTTCGGATAGATGCATTCTATAAAGCAATATGAGTATCATTCCTCATCAGTTATATAAAAAACGCTTTCTAAGATTAACAGTAGGTACCTCTACTACGTCACAAAAATCCATCATAAAAAAAAGTTTAAAAAGGTTAAAAACCTAATAAAGGAAATTTTTCTATCCAAAACGTTTATAATATTATGAAGAGGAAAGATCAAAGTAAATTTTAATTATTTTTAAAAATTTTTTAATCCCTTTTAACATTTTCGAAATTTGGTCAGAAAATTTTGTTTTTGATTAGAAGTTAGGGTGGTTAAAAATATTACGTCTATGTTATAATTGATTACGTCACTTTTTTTTCTTCACTCACTTTTTCGGTTTCCGAACACATTAATTAGGAAATTCTCGCAAAAATAAAATATTTGTCGGATTTTAATGAAACTTTCAGTACTCATTAACAAATGAATAAAATTATTTTTGAAATTATTACCTTCTTAAAATTTTGATGAAAACAATTTTTTTTTTAAGTCTGTTACCCCCCCTTCAAGTAAATTCATGAAATTTTAATGAATTTTAATTTTCTGGAATTTTTTGTTTTATTAGTTAAACGCAGAACTCATCGGGAAATATAAATCATGTACTTTTTTTATTTAAAATTATGATACACGATACCAAAATCTGCTCCGAAGAGAAATATAAAAAATGCAATAAAACTTTGATATAATTTTTTTTGATAAGCTTTTAATTGCTGGAATAAATAATAAAAATTAAGGACATTATAGTCTGAAAAAAAAAATTTTTTTTTGATTACTAATAAAATTATAAAAGAATTGTTTTCATTTTTTTATTTTTTTATTATAAATAATGTATAAAGTTTTAAAAATATTTTAAAAATCTTTTAAAGAACTGTATGTGTTTTTCCTTTTAGTTAAGAATTGATGATTATACTGTCTATAAAACAAAAAAAAAATTAATAAAAAATTTTCACCAAAAATATTTTTAAACAGAAAAAAATGAATTAATTATTTGTGCAAATACGTTCAAAGTTATAAAGTACGATGTTCAAATATTATAAAGTACGGTGTTCCATATGGGTCAAAATGATTCTATAAGTTAACAAGCGTTCTGGGTTATTCCCCTTGGCAAAACATAACGCAATTTCAATCTTACGTTTCTAAAATTTAACAGCCTGTTTGCAAGTAATTCCATCAACATTTAAAAGTATCTTTTTATTTTAAAATCTTTAATTTTTGAATAAATTGTGACCGTAGGTGCATTAAGTAATTCATGATAATTAAAAAAAAGATATGTATTGAACACTACACAGTTCAAGAAAATAAAAACATTTTCATAACTGAACTTCAAAAAATATTCACGATAAAAGTTTGTTTTAATTAAATTTGAAGAATTATCATAAATGGTAACTTTTTATACGTTTGGGAATTACCTAACTAACCATTATAAAAATTTCTACTTGATTTTTTTTTTTGAGATTTTTAGACAAACTTGTCAAACATTTGTTCGCACTTTTGTCTAAAATACCCCCTCACGAAAAAAATAATTAACAAGTAAGTCTTCTGATTTTGTTATACCTAAATTTTAAAAAAAATGAAAAGGCATTCATTTCAAAATTCAGAAAAATTTAAGATTGTGACAATTTTTTTTATTAAATTTGGGGAATTTTCTTTCTTTTCCCCCCACTTACATGTTCTTTCAATTTTTTTTTAAATGGACAAACCAAACGACAATGAAAAGTCTGGTTACATTTTATTTACACTTACCAAAATAAATTTGTTTTAAAATCTCATTGTTTCTTATTAAATTACAATTATTTTAAAAGAAATTTAAATTTTTAAAATTTTTATTTATTCAGAAAGCATATTCAAATGTCTGGCTATAAATCTAAACTAAAATTCTATAAAATATATAAGTGCTGAAATTGTTAAATTTGTAATTTCACTATTTGTTAAAAACCAAAAAAAAAAAATTAAAATTTTTTAGCACGATTGGTCGCCATACACTGCGTATCAATCAACATCCGGTAGCTGTCATCTTTCGTCACCTCTATGAGTTACATAACAAAGAAAAGGACTACCGTAATTAATTTTGTTTTTTTTTGTAAATTTCTGGCAGTAAGCATTTATTAATTGATTGAAAATAGATAAAGGTAAGTTTTAATATTCAAATTTGACTTTAATAACCTGCCAGTGCGGTTTTTTTTATTTTTTCAAGATTTTTAAAAACAGAACATTGGCTACTGTTTAAAATTTATGAGTCATTCAATCAAAAATGGCGGTATATTTAAAAAAAATTAAAATTTTAGATTTGAATCAATATAATTTAGGTTAAAAATAACACCAGTATGTTTTGCTTACTAGAATTATTAAATTTAATCTCTTGGCTGTCAATTAAAGCTAATTTTAAAGCTTGAAGATAACTTATTTATTTTTAAAATTTCAATTTAATTTTAGGTATAGGTAAAAAAAATGGACTCCAGTGGAGGTACCTAATTAACAGTTAAAAATGGGTTTGAATGAGTGAAGCATGGGCTCCTTCGCAAATAACATTCTTCTTTGAACATTGTGAACTGTGGCGCTACAGAATCACAAAGAACTGTACTGAATAACAACAGCAACAAATAAAATTGATAGCACATGTAACTCGAAGAGAAAAAACAATATGTTAATGTTACTCGCTACTATAGGGAAAGAATTATGAAGGAAGACTCCATTAGTACTGGAAAGGGAAATAACAGCTACTGGATTTCAGAAATCTACTTTATTAAAAAACTCTTTTAAGAGAGGATGTGCGTTGTGGTGCAGTGGATATCGGCTCGGAACGAGAAATCGGGGAGCCGAGTTCGAATTCCAGTTGAATTCATTGCATTCACTTACGCGCAAATACCCTTGGGAAAGGTATTAATACGTCTCTTCCATCCAGTTATGGGTTAAATTGCAGGACAGATTGGGTTCTATAGCCTTGGCTGGCAACCAGTCTACCGCGGAAAGTAATGGCAACCTACTGCGGGATAATCTTCTGCCCAGTCAGTCATGTCGAGACATGATCGCCCAAGCGTGTATCGCGTATGGCACTTAACTGACTGACTTTTAAGAGAGTTTTTATAAATTGAAAACGAACGTCGTAATGGCTGCTCGATCAATGAATATCAAATGTTTCCTTGTAGGGAAACGGTTAATATTACCGCTACGATTAGATTTTTATTTACTCAGGACATTTGTTAAAATCGAAAAGTATTTCATTTTTTCGTCCTAGATGGTGGGTTCGGGCTCATAATATGGCTATTGTGGCAAATCAATCTGACTCTGTCTGTCATATCTATATGTCTATGCTCAGAATAACGATCCCACATATGGTCCCAGGGCCCCTGCTTTTACGTTGAGCTCCTTAATAAATAATCAAAAGAAGACTCAGCAATATTAATAGTTCTGATCTCTCGGCTTGGTTTAATCATTTTTCCAACGCCGTGAGGTTGTCTGTATGTGCTTTTTTAAAACACACTTTCAGAGTAATTATGCTGTGTTGCCTAGATTAGTAGACTGGTGTTGATATCTCAATTCACATTTGAGTTTACTAGATGCGGCTGTAGGTTTTATGCTAAGAGTTTCTTTATTCGCCCTTCTCGTTTGCGAAACTCCCTTCTGACTCCATTCTTTCCAACCAACTTTAATCTTCAAAAGTTTTAATGTAATCACTGTACTCCTAATTATTATTTTCTCTTCCCGCGTATTATTAATGTTTCTGTTTCTAATTCTTCCACACCTTGCAACCCCTTGAGTCTCAGTGGACGTACTGCCTTGCATAGTGTGAGGGTGATAGCGATTTAAAGAAATTCTGACTTCTCAGAGTGTTATCTTTACTTCATATTTATTTCCAAATGTCATTTAAAAAAACTGTGCTTACGACATTGATAACCGTGTAATAATGAAGAAATTGTAATAGTATAGGATAAGTATACAATTATCAAAGACGTAAGCACGTTTTCAACGTATATAGATAGATAGATAGATAGATAGATAGATAGATAGATAGATAGATAGATAGATAGATTTCATCCTTTAATATGTGTATGACCATGATATTACAACAAAGAAATTTCATAGTGGATAATTTTCACGTTAATGAACGCTAAGCAATCTGTCAACCGTTAAATTTTGATCAAAAAGAAAAACTTACAGTAATTTTTAGTAACACAGTTTTGAGGTCATTTTTTATTACGACAACTCACACTCTTGGAGCTGATCTTGGAAGCAGCTTGAAAGTACTGAGGAACATTGAGAAATGGATAATAAAATTAACTGTCAAAGTTACAGCATATTTCTTACATCTTTCAGTACGCGAAAGATTATCCGGATTTTATTAAAAATAAGCAGACATAATGTTTGCAATTTATTTATTTATGCGTAAAAGATATATAGATTTGTAGCTTCTGGCTGCTTGTTTGTTTACAAACTCTTTCTAGGGTTCTGGAGATAGAACTCCAAAATCATATATATTCTGTATCTACATTAGTCAAAGTACCTCGATAAGTATATTTCATTTTGATTAAAGGGTGTCCAGAATCAGAACTTGCATATGATACCTCTTTGGAATCTGGGTAAACCCCAAAACCAAATACATTTTTACAAAAGAATGTGTGAACTGCAGCAAGTGCGGGTAACTCTGCTAGTTTGCAAATAAAAAATAAAGTATAATTCTTTTAAAAGTCATGAACTGATTTGACAAGAAATCATTATTATTTAATAACAACAAATATTGTGACTTCAGGAAAGTCTAATGAATGATAATCTAGAAAAACTATTTCCAAATGGTGTTTTTTTAATTTTTTCCAAGCGGATTAATCAATTTATGTAGTTCAATTGTTATAAACAGCTCGCATTAATATACTGTGTAATAGCGATGGTTTTGTATAATGCTTATTGACGACTGCAGTCAAACTGGTGATGGTGATTTGGTTAGGTGAAATAATTCGGTAGATACCCTAATGTGTTTTTTTCATTTTTTTATTGTTGTTCTTACATCGGCTAGATGAGTATGACCGAAAGGTTGATAACCAGCTTGCCGATTTTTGAAGGTGTTTCATTATCGAAACAAAAGCCGCCTGTCGATGCTGCGTCGTTTATTCTTCCGGCATTTTGACAGATAATTCCACGAACATCTGCCCTTGTTATAGGAGTCGAACGGCTTTCCTTTTCATAATTCCATCATATTTTTTTAATTATGCATTTTTGTCATTTTATATATTTTTTCTTGGTAATTTCACGATTTTTATAATTTTATTTTTTCTATTGATATTTTGATATTTTTAAATTTTTTCATTGATCATTTTGCTATTTCTGTTCTTCTATTTGACAGGTCATTTAACCCTCTTTATTCTTTTTGTTTTGCTTGATCATTTTGCTATTTTTTCTAATTTCATTTTGCTATTTTTATTTTTTTACGTTATGGTTGTTCATTATGTGATTTTTCTTTTCTTTCCTTTTTTGTTGCGCATGTTGCAATATTTATTCTTTTCTATTTTGGTTGCTAATTTTGATATAATTATTATTTTCGTTTTCAGCTGTCCATTTTGTTATGTTTATTGTTTAGGGTTTCAGTTGTTTCATTTTGCTATTTTTTTGTCTGCTCTTTTATTATTTTTATTCTTTTCTTTTTGTGTAGTTATTTTGCTGTTTTTATTTTCATTTTAATTGGTCATTATACTGTCTATATTCGTTTCTCTTTGCTTGATGATTTTTCTATTTAATGACTTTTCTATTTAATGTTTGCTTTTTTTGCTTTGTCATTTTGTTGTCTTTGTTCTTTTCTTTTTGATGACTAATTGTGCTATTTTTATTCTTTTCGTTTTCTTGGGTGCGTATTTTGCAACTTTATACTTTTCTTTTTGGAAGCTTTTTTCTTTTTTTTTTTTTTTGCTATTTTCATTCTTTTTTTTTTTCAGCTGGCTATTATGCCATTTTCTTCCTTTCTTATTGACTAATTATTTTGCTGTTTTTCTCTTACCACTGGTATTTTGTTGTTTTTTTATTGTTTTTTTTTTGTGGGGGTAGGACTAGTCATTTTGCAATTTTTAGTTTGGATTGGTTGGTTTGCCCTATTATGTTTTACGGAATATCAATGTGCTGTTTAATGCCTACAAGATTTTAAGAGAAGTTTGTATGAATAGAATAGGTATTCTTTGTAAGTAATCAGTTTGTAGAGCAGGTTTCATTTTTGCATTTGAGTCAAATGTACTTCTGGCAATACTTTTTTTCAAAGTGTATTTCTGGAAATATTGTATTTTTCAAAAGTGTATTTATTGCTGGTAATCTTTTAATGTATTGCTGATAATATTCTTTTTAAATGTATTACGGGTATTGTCCCTATAAAAATCTATTTCCATACTTACATAGTGTATTGACCCTAGTTTAGGATTAACTATTTGCCTATAGCTGGGACTAAAACTAGTGCTACCACTCCTCAAAATCTCCCGATCAGAGGCCTTGCTACTGGAGACAGATTTTCGTCAGACCCAGAAACATGGGATTTTATTGTCTTCTTTCTGCTTCGTCATTTTACTGACTTTTTCATTCTTTTTTTAATTATGTTTGCACTTTTTCTTTTATATTTAATTCATCTGTCTATTCTATTTCATTCAGCCTTTCTCTCTCTTATTCTATCAACCCTTTTTTACATTCTCTCGTTTATTTTTTATTCATTCTTCAGTTATTTTTTCTTTCACATTTCCTTTTCTCTTTTTTATTCGCCTTTTCTCTCCATTTCTTCATTTTCACTTTTCCTTTTCTTTCGTTACCCTTCCGCTTTTGTTTTTTATTTACCATCTGCCGATGATTGTCTGTTTGTCTGTCTGTTTCTTTCTCTCTCTCTTTTTCTACACACATTATATATATATATATATATATATATATATATATATATATAAACTTATTTATGAATGGAATTTTGTCTGTGTGTGTCTGTGTCTGTGTGTATGTGTGTGTGTCCGTTACCTATAGACTCTGAAACGGCTGAACTGATTTTCTTGATTTTCTTCTGCGAGTGTTCTTAGCTAGGTTTTGTGTCGAGGTACCCCCGATAAATATCGATAATCAAAAAAACCGGGTTATAGAAGGAGTGGTCCGATTTTAATCAAATTTGATAAACTCATAGACAAAGACATAAGAAACGATATTCAAAAGTTTCAAGGTTGAAGTTTTTACAATAGTGCAGAAAATCGATAATATATATATATAAAAGGCAAGATGTTTGTGTGTGTGTGTCTGTTTATCTACCTGTATGTCTGTATTTTTTCAGCCATTTTATTTTAGTTTTTGCTTCGGGTTTGGCTCTAAGTAGGTATAATTGTAGTTTTTAGTCTCGGCCATGATACCATTTACTCAGAGGACATATTTAGCCTTCAAAATTCAGTTTACAACGAAAAAGACTTATTTGATATCGATACCAGGAAATCAAAATTTGACGTACATCCATTCATTTTTTTCAGTCTATGGTTTCGCTTTAACAGAAAACAACTATTGCTTTTTAGTCTTTCGTGCCAACGTCCAAAGAGTCTGAGCTCCAGAACCATAGATTATTTTTAAAGCTTTCATTACACCCGAGCAACGCCGGGCTATACTGCTAGTATATATACATATATATATATATATATATATATATATATATATATATATATATATAAATGCTAAATACAGGTGGTGGATACTAGAATCAAGCAAGCATAAAAATTTAAATACCTAGGAAGTGTTTTAACAGGAGATGGAATCTGCGACATAGAGAACCGAAGGCGAATTGGCATGGCAAAGGACGCGTTCTAGAAGCTGAGTAAAGTACTAAGACACAGGAAAAGTTTACTGGAAACAAAGAAAAGAGTGATGGATTTCTATGTGATGTCGGTTCTTCAATACGGCAGTAAATGCTGAACAATGTCATAGAAAATGAGGAAAAAAATTGAAGCAGCGGAAATGTGGTTCTACAGAAGGATGCTGCGGATACCGTGGACCGAGCATACAAGCAACGATGAGGTGCTGGAAAGAATGGCAACGAAAGGAAAACTAATAGTGAGCATCAGGAAGAGAGAACTGAAGTTCCTGGGACATGCAATGAGGAAGGATGGCTTGGAGAACCTGATACTGACAGGCCAGATAGACGGAAAAAGAGACAGAGTCAGGCAACAGATAACATATTTGCAGGGCCTGATCAGGTGGATGACGGAACGGGGTTTGCGAGGTGTAACATGGAGAAAACATACTAAGAGCTATCAGGGATAGAAACATGATCACATGAAAAGACAGGGCACATAGAAGAAGAAGAATTAATGAAAAAAGTTCAAGTAAATCAACTGTATATAGATAGATTTAGCAAACACCTGACCCTGATTAGTTTAGTTTTACCACGCTAAACTCAGGCGTTGGCTAACAAGATTATTCACATAAACTTTTGTTGCTTAATTGAATAATGTTTTGTATATATATATATATATATATACGGAAAAGTCCGGAGATTGACGAAATGCAATTAACGGCCGACATATTTATTTGTTTTTGAACATTATTTTTAGTTGATACTCGTATTTGAATAGATATTCTGTTTTTAATAATAGACAAGGTAAGGCTGGGCAAGAAAGGTAGGTCAAGAAAATGCAAGGCAAGGCAGGGCAAGGCAGGGCAAGGCAGAGCAAAGCTAGGCAAGGCAAGGCAAGGCAGGGCAAGGCAAGGCAGGGCAAGGCAAGGCAGGGCAAGGCAAGGCTAGGCTAGGCTAGGCTAGGCAAAGTAAGTTAAGGTATAGCAAGGCAAGGCAAGGCAAGGCAAGGCAAGGCAGGGCAAGGCAGGGCAAGGCAAGGCACGGCAAGGCAAGGCACGGCAAGGCAAGGCTAGGCTAGGCTAGGCAAAGTAAGTTAAGGTATAGCAAGGCAAGGCATGGCAAGGCAAAGTAAAGCAAAGCAAAGCAAGGTAAGGCAAAGCAGAGCAAGGCAAAATGAAATCACTGGAAAGAAAGTATAAGACAGAAACTTCCAGGAGAGCAACTCTTTGCGACTTCTTGACTCACATCTTCCATTGACATGAAGTGTATATGTTAAATCAAACATTACTAGATTGGTAACGAAATATCGCTTTTTTATTAACGGATTAGCTAAATGCAACAGTATGTTCTATTCAAATAGTTTATTTCTCGCACTTCTTGCTTGTGGGACTCTCTTCTGCTTCATTGATTCTCTGCCAATAACAATTTTCAAAAATTTAAATGAAACGCCAGTCGGTATCTTCTGTTTTACTGAATCTGTTTTTTATTGTCCTTTCACCTAACTAAAGTATTTTCTTTTTTCTTTCACTACCAGTTACCCTCTTGAATTTTACCGGCATTATCGCTTTGCTTGGGGTGAAATGAAAAAATAGTAAAAAATTAACAAAAGTGAAATACACACACACGCACACATAAACACGCGCACATAAACACACACATACGCAACATTCATACAAAATGGACAGAGTAAAATGGCCATAGCCTTCGAACTTTAAGATCAGAATTTGATTAATTTACTTGTTTTTTACGGTTTATCAATCATTTATAGGAAACTTAAAACCAAAAAATATTTCTACATTGTAAGAATTTGTTGAAGAGGTTAATTAATAATTGACACAAGTAATACTAATTAACCCATAAATGGGGAAGAAGTGGATTTATACTTTTTCTAAGGATATTTGCCTGTGAGTGAATATAACAAACCTGACTAGGATTGTAACTCCTATTTCCACGCTTTATAACATTATAACACCCGCCCATTCAAGCTTATAGAACCTGATATTCACAAGCGGTAACTCTTCTTGGTTCTGGCAAAGATGGACGCTGTTTAACTTCGGTGATCCTACGAGAGACGCTGTTACGACATGATATGACTGTAAACCTCAAGACGATAAAGAATATAAGCGTGTCGGGAATTGTCTATTTTTATTCGTTTGGAAGAAATCACAAGAAGTATCTGTAGCATTTGTATTTAAATTTGTGGAGAAGAGATACATTTCCGCGTCATTTTCCAGATTTGGAAAATTAGCAAACAGAGGTGGAAATTGTAGTCTATGGACGGAGGAGAAACTATGACTTATGGCTTTTATAAGGGAAATAATCTAATAAATAAAAGAAACTAAGTTATTTCTAAATGCCAATTGAAAAGAACAGTAGATCCTGGAAAAGTCATGAATACCGCTAAACAGTTTTTAAGGAAAACCTTATATATATATATATATATATATATATATATATATATATATATATAAGGTTTTTCTTAAAAAATGTGTAGCTATATATATATATAAATTAAAATAGGATTAATTCAATGATGTTGGATGATCATTTCGATATGAAAATCCACACGGGGGATAACACATCACCTCAGTAACAGAAAAATCCTTTGAGAAACTGGAGAAAAATCAGTCTAATTATCCTTTTTAAATAGATTTGCAAAGAAATTAAAAACGAAAAAGAAAAAGATAAAACAAAATAAAATCAAATAAACAAGAAAAGAAAAAATTGACATCGTCTGGGTTCGCAAAAAAGGAAAGAGAATTGTAACTTAAAAATAACTAACGGCGTGTTGAATTGATGTAAGGTTAAGCAACACGGAAAAAAGGTGGGAGATAAGAGAGATAAAGGAAGGGAGGGAAAAAAGAAAAGAAAAGAAAGAAAATTTTTTTTATATATTACAGACGCTGGACATATTCAAAAACCTAACTTCCCAAAAACGTTGAAGTATTAGAAAAAGGCCTTTACTTAAAAAGGTATAAT
>JBBBDQ010000727.1:242500-435000 GCA_037127315.1 Ascarosepion bandense | reverse complement strand
AGGGGCAAGGTACATCTTGTCGATGAGAGAGAGATTGGAGTCGAGCCGCAAGGTATAAAATTAATTCCACTGACTCCAATATCTACAATAAAAGAATTATAACGGCTATAATCATTAATACAATTCACCTCTTTTAAACCAATAAGAATCAACTCTACTCTTCTCTTCTACTACACATGGATATCTTGGCGCGGTGTAATGGTTAGCAAGCTTTTCTCTCTAGAACCTATTACATTTGAGTAGTAAGTTCGATCCTCGCAAGGTACCCCATACTTTCGGCCTTGAGCCACATCTAAACTTAGAAATTCGTCTAGGCACCTCGGCGTGGGGTAATGGTTAGCAAGCTTGTCTCGCTAGACCTAATACAACTGAGTATTCCATATTTTCCTTTGGATTTTGTCGAGACCCCCAAGACGAATAGCAAGCGCACCCGATAAGATATACCAGAAGTATAAAAGATAAAAATAACGAAGAAACACACGTGTGCTTTTGTTCTTCTTCTTCTTCTATGTGCCCTGTCCCTTCAGGACGTAGGCGATCAGGGATCTCCACGTCTCCCTATCCCTTGTGGCTCTTAGTATGTTTGCTCCTGGTGCTCCTGGCAACCCCCGTTCCGTCATCCACCTGCTCAGACCCTGCAAATATGTTATCCGCTGCCTTCCTCTGCCTCCCCTTCCTTCTATCTGTCCAGTCAGTATCAGGTTCTCCAGGCTCTCCTTCCTCATTGCATGTCCCAGGAACTTCAGTTGTCTCTTCCTGATGCTCAGCATCAATTTCCTTTTTGTTGCCATTCTTTCTAACACCTCGTCGTTGCTTGTATGCTCAGTCCACGATATCCGCAGCATCCTTCTGTAGAACCACATTTCGGCCGCTTCCAGTTTTGTCCTCATTTTCGATGATATTGTCCAGAATTCTACGAATTTACATTCTTGAAGTAGTGTCAGTAGCTCGCTTCAAGAAAATCAATCATAAATTTTTAAAATCCGTAGTTTTAACGAATTGTCGTAACGAGGAAACGTTCATACAACTGATTATATTATTTGGCACCCAATCATATTCAAAGCTGTTTTTAAAACATTAAAGGTTTGATTGCTCAACAAAGGAATATATGGTTGCATATTTTCAAAAGTAGACAAAGATATTTTGAAATACTTAGCTTTTTGGAATTGTTAGAGAAAATTATTTAAAGTACCGTAATATTGCTTAAGATCTACAATATATCGTTAATTGGTGAGTAATTTTCTACATTTTCTCGTCGTTGCTCATATGTACGGCCCATGGCACCCCCGGCATGTTTATGGAGAATCAAACTTCAATTGTTTCAAGGTTATTTTTTAATCTTTGAAGAGATCGTCCAGTATTTACTGTCATATAGAAGGACAGATATCACGTAAGAGTTCAGTATTCTTTTCTTTGTTTCTAATGAAAACACAACTATTTATTAAATATATGCAAAAAGATTAAAAAGATTTATATGTCTGCAAAGCCAGTGATCTATTTTTTCCGTGAAATTTTCAAATTAATTTAAAAAGTATATATTTATCGTTAGGGAGATGGTTAATGTTTCTTTGATTCGGCGCTGTGTCAGACTTAATCGAACTCCTTAGAGCTTACAAGTTTTTTGCAGAATTATCATCAGAAGGTTTTTCACATCAGAAGGTTGGTTGACAGTTGGAATGTGTGGATTAGTGTAGAAGAGTGGAATAATAAGATATACATGAATGTTAAAATAGAAATTTATTAAAAGGAGGAATAACAAGAATTCGTAGAAAATAATGTTCAATGTTAAATTTAAGTTAAGGGTATCACGAGTTCGTACAAAATGTCCGTAGTAGTAATTGTTCAAAGAGATAAGGAGAAAGAGAAAGAGGATAATGTCCGAGTCGCTTGAAGTTGAAGTTATATGTTAGTTGTTTGTCTCGCAGCTCCAATCTGACAGTCTGACTGACTGACGTTGATGAAGTTCTTTTATTGTAGTCTAGATTTTTCGACTTACTCGCGAAGTTCTTTTTTATCTTGCCAGTCACTCCCATTCGTCAAAAATCGTTTTAACACCTGCTTGCGAATTTTTTGTTAAGCACATTGTCAATCCTTTTTCTATTTGGGAAAACCGGGATTTCACACGTCGTTGTGAATTTCTGTAAAACTGAAAAAGAGAGTTGATTTTAATTCTTTTCTTATCAATTATGTGACCCTATTTTCAAATTTAAATAGTGTAAATATACAATAGGAATTCATTATTACTATACTTTCCAATTGCCGCTTGGCCTTTCTAATTTAACAATGTAATTTCAATTGTATTCAACTATGTCAAACTCTTCTTAATTATAAAAGACCAGCCCAGTCGAAAACGCCATCAAAGTGTTGCTTGGCTAGTGCACCGATCAATTTAGATCTTGTTACCAGTATATAGTTGAACTGATTTTTGTTACTGTGGTTATAAATAATAAATAATTAGAAAGCAATAAATGTATACAACTCATGAAAGAAAGTTTTATTCTGTGATGAGACAAAGTTGTTATTAAGGCTAGTCGTAATGACTATTAAAGGGATGTAACTCAAATAATAAAGATCGTGTTTTAGAAACAGTAAATCCCACCACCTGCAGCTAAACGCCAAATATGGAAAGAAGTAAATTCATTAATCTTTAATTATCGTCGGCTCTGTCCCTTAATCAATTTTTGGTCTATACAATAAAATCCAGCCGAATCTATAACATAATTTGTCCAAAGACCATCAGTGAACGTAACAGACTAGATCAAAATTTGAACACAACTTGTCGAGCTCGCTTTGCTATAGTGATAACCGTTACGCCACACATATTCCATTTTTCCGCGTTACTAGTTTTTATTTTTTTCTTAAAATAACACATATTTTTGTTCGTATTTTTTCATTTTTTATGTCTTTTCAAAAAAAACAAAGAAACAAACAAAAGTAATATAGAACTGTAGGCGGGAAAGAAAAGGTAGGAAAGAGAAAATACATAAAATACCACGAGAAAGAAAGAAAGAAAGAAAGAAAGAAAGAAAGAAAGAAAGAAAGAAAGCTGCAGGAGGGAAAGAAAATGTAGGAAAGAGAAATTACATAAAATACCATGAGAAAGAAAGAAAGAAAGAAAGAAAGAAAGAAAGAAAGAAAGAAAGAACTGCAGGAGGGAAAGAAAATGTAGGAAAGAGAAATTACATAAAATACCATAAGAAAGAAAGAAAGAAAGAAAGAAAGAAAGAAAGAAAGAAAGAAAGAAAGAACTGTAGGAGGGAAAGAAAATGTAGGAAAGAGAAATTACATAAAATACCATGAGAAATAAAGAAAGAAAGAACTGCAGGAGGGAAAGAAAATGTAGGAAAGAGAAATTACATAAAATACCATAAGAAAGAAAGAAAGAAAGAAAGAAAGAAAGGACTGTAGGCGGGAAAGAAAATGTAGGAAAGAGAAATTACATAAAATACCATGAGAAATAAAGAAAGAAAGAAAGAAAGAAAGAAAGAAAGAAAGAAAGAAAGAAAGAACTGCAGGAGGGAAAGAAAATGTAGGAAAGAGAAATTACATAAAATACCATAAGAAAGAAAGAAAGAAAGAAAGAAAGAAAGAAAGAAAGAAAGAAACTGTAGGAGGGAAAGAAAATGTAGGAAAGAGAAATTACATAAAATACCATGAGAAAGAAAGAAAGAAAGAAAGAAAGAAAGAAAGAAAGAAAGAACTGTAGGAGGGAAAGAAAATGTAGGAAAGAGAAATTACATAAAATACCATGAGAAAGAAAGAAAGAAAGAAAGAAAGAACTGTAGGAGGGAAAGAAAATGTAGGAAAGAGAAATTACATAAAATACCACGAGAAAGAAAGAAAGAAAGAAAGAAAGAAAGAAAGAAAGAAAGAAAGAAAGAAACTTTAGGAGGGAAAGAAAATGTAGGAAAGAGAAATTACATAAAATACCATAAGAAAGAAAGAAAGAAAGAAAGAAAGAAAGAAAGAAAGAAAGAAAGAAAGAAACTGCAGGAGGGAAAGAAAATGTAGGAAAGAGAAATTACATAAAATACCATGAGAAAGAAAGAAAGAATGAAAGAAAGAAAGAAAGAAAGAAAGAACTGTCGGAGGGAAAGAAAATGTAGGAAAGAGAAATTACATAAAATACCATAAGAAAGAAAGAAAGAAAGAAAGAAAGAAAGAAAGAAAGAAAGAAAGAAACTGTCGGAGGGAAAGAAAATGTAGGAAAGGGAAATCACATAAAATACTATAAGAAAGAAAGAAAGCAACACGTAGGGGGGGGGAAGAAAGATGCATGGAAAAAGAATCAAACGAACGAACAAAAAAAGAAAATTAGAATTCATCATTGAATTCGTATTTTCCCGCAAATAACCTAAAGTGACGCAGATGTCATTTCCCAATTAACGAAGAGTGAACTGAAACATTTCCTCCCTGAATAATGACGACATTAAGAACAGGAGGAAAAGGTTCGAATCAACAAATATGGCCGCTTCGAAGCAATAATGCGTTTGGTCCACTGGCAAAGAAATAAAATGTTGCAGGCAACGTTAATAATAGATAAACTCAATTCCTCTCCTCTCGGAAACGTCCATTCTATCAATAATCTAATTTTATTTTCAATCTTTTCCATGCCAACTTTTATTTACAATTTTATTCTCTTCTGAATTAAAACTTTGCTCTTCACCCTCTAAAGTGGAATAAAATAAATGACTTGGTAAATAAAAGAAATATATTTTCAGTAACTGTGGATCAGTAGTCAAATAGATTAGACGCCTATCTTACAAAGAAAAGTGCAGAATCCTATTTTAACATACTCACTAAAATAATGAAATGCCTTAATGAAGTAAATATATTCACTACGTCCGTATCAAAAGATACTAATAACTATAACAACTGGAATAGCTATATAAGTCTAATAAAAATATAATAATATAATATTATAATAAATATGAAATAATATAGTATATAATACCAGAATAACTACATAATTTTCTACATAATACTATAATAGCTGTATACAATTATAATATAAAATAACTATATAATAAAATAATAATATTGTAATAACTATATAATTATATAATATATAATGTTAAAATTACTTTATAAATGACTATATTTTATTACATTCAATTCTATAATAGAAAAATAATAATATAATACATAGTGTAATATAAAATAATATATAAAACACTGTTGGCAAAGCAAAAAATATAATATGTAATGCTATAGTAAATACAGAATAATCTAAACTTATTTATAAATGGAACTTTGTCTCTGTGTGTGGGTGTGTGTGTCTGTGTGTGTGTGTGTGTATCCGTTACCTATAGACTCCGAAACGACTGAACCGATTTTCTTGAAAATTTACACAGTTGTACTATAAGCATCTGCGAGTGTTCTTAGCTCGGTTTTGTGTCGAGGTACACCCGATAAATATCGGAAATCGATAATCGAAAAAATCGGGTTATAGAAGGAGTGGTCCGATTTTAATCAAATTTGATACACTCATAAGAAACGATATTCAGAATTTCAAGGTTGCAGTTCTTACAATAGTGCAGAAAATCGATAATATGTATATAAAAGTTTTCATTACACCCGAGCAACGCCGGATTATACTGCTAGTATATAATAATTGCAACGTCAATCGACATCTCCTAATCCCTTGACTGCCATACTTCTCTTATCCTTTTCCAAGCAAACTGAATCTTGCTCCCCTCCCTTTTTCACTCTATTCTCACGCACCTCTCTTCACACCAGTATCACCATCCTTCTCTTGCCCATTCTCTGACACTCCCTGTAACCTCTTCGGTTCCTCTTTCTCTTTCTCTTCGCTCTCCTCCTATGTAACCCTTCACTCTCCTCTTATGTAGCCCATTTGCGCACCAATGGCAGTAATGCCATTTCTTGGGGCGAAATGATTAAAAAGTTACTGTAGTAAATATAATATAGTATAAAATAATGAATATAGAATAATACACATTACAATAATAAATATAACTAATACTATAGAAAATATAAAACAAAATGGCATAAAATACTATAGTAAAGTATTTAAAACATTCACTAAGACAAAGAATACCACGATGAAAAAAGATTTATGGTAAAAATATTTACGTTGTTATTAAGAGGAAAGACCAAACTATATTTTTTATTATTTTATTAACTCTTTTAACCCTTTCTAGCCTGTTAAAAATATCAGTTAGGAAGCCTTGTTTTCCTTTCATCGGAGGGTGAGCCAAAGATCTATATAGGATATGTAGCGTCGTTTTTGCTGTTAAAAACACATTGTTTTAGAAATTCTTGCAAAAATAAAATAATTGTAAGATCTTAATGGAATTTTCAAGATTTATTCACAGATTACTTAAATTATTTTGGTACTTTTTCAGAAAATCTTGGTAAAAATATATTTTTACATCTGTTAGGTATATTTACTTAATTTCATGAAATTAAAATTTCACCAACTTTATACTTAAGTTATCAATTTTTTATCAAACAGAAACACCCATTAGCGAAAATTTGCTGCTAATAGTAAAATAAAAGATGCAATATAATTATTTGTATTTAATTAGAAAACTTTGAATTGCTTTTATGAATAAAGTATATTAGAGACACTACTGTCTTAAGAAAAATAAGTTTCCATGAATAAAGAATCTTTGCCAGAATTTTCATTATTTTAAAATTTTTATTAGAATAACTTATTATATCTTAAATCTTAAAAACATTTTCTATACCATTTTATATGATATTACTAAGTAAATATATAATCTACTAATTATAAATCGAAAAGCTTAGTAAAAATCATCAAACACGAATACTTTTCATTTTTTTTTTTTTGTTTTTGGATGTGTATAAAGATAACGATTTTTGTAGATAAAGTTGATCAGACAGGAGATTATCGGAAAATAAGGGCGATAACTATAGCACATTTAAAATGAAGAAGATTCCTGAGTCGTCTGGAACCCGTGGTTAAAGCCAATGACGGTTTTATTGAAGAAATCTATTTTTAATATTTCAAGATATTTTATACTTTTGTGCAGTTTTTTGTAATAATTTTATTAAATATATCGGTTAGAATGAGATGACAATGTTATTCTCATTTCTGCTTAATTTTGACGACAATTTATCCATCAAACTCTGTATATATTTTACACTGGAAGTCGGAGCGAGCAGTTTGTTATCACACTATTATTATTGTGTACTATTTTATTATAATTCGATTTCTGCTATGGTCATATTAACTACCAAGTCTGCGGAAAGACCCAAGGCGGATTGGGGTGTGCTGTTACGGCTACTTTTCTTTTTTAGTGTGTGGGCTGTAATAATTATAATTTTGTTTTTGTATATCTCTTATGCTGGGGTTTCTAGGGATTCTTTTAATGTGTTGTTTTGTTCCATTTGTTATCTTTCCAAGTGCACCTACTATCACTGTTACTATTGTTGTTTTCAATTTCCACATTTTTTCTATTTCAATTTCCAGACCTTTATATTTGATAGTTTTTCAAATTTCTTGGTTGTTATGTATGTTACAATTCGTTTGACAAGCCATATCAAGTGGTAGGCAAAATATTTCTTTTCGTTTTTTGAAAATAATGTCCCGCGTATTTGCTTTAACTCTCCTTTCTGTGTAGATGGTGTAATCCCATAGAATAATAGAATAAATCTTCTATTTCTGTAACCCCAGCTGCGTAATGTTCATCTCAGTGTTTGTTCACATAGTTTTCGAAAGCGTTGGCACATTGTCTAGTGTAAATATTGTTCCACACTATCGTGACGATTTTATATTCATTTGGGGCAAGTACAGAACATCTTGAAATAAGATGGTCTATTGTTTCTTGGTATTTGTCACAGAACCTGCATTTTGCATCCACATTATTAGATATGATATTTGTCTGAAAGTTCTAAGTGAAAAGTATTACGCTGCAACAATAAAGCTTTCCGTTTCAGACATTAATCCAGATGCTCGTAACCATCGATGAGTTTTAACTTTATCAACATCGGTTTTATTAGCACGTTCTGGATATTGCCAGCGTTGTTTAATCTGTTCAAGAGCTTTGTCTTTTGCTTTCTTTTTCATATTTTTTGCTGCAACAGTTGGTTCTTGGCTTCTGTTTTGATTTTCTACAGAATCTACTAAATGTAAATCTTGTTTGTATTTACTGCCTTCTTTTATTATTGAATATCTTTTCTGTTTTCATGTTGTTTGACTAATTGTATCATCCAGTCCTTTGTTGCTTCCATATATGTTAGTAAGCCAATAGTTGTTGTCATGTATGACAATCCTAGATGAATAAGACCTCTTCCACCTTCTTTACAAAGTATGTATATACGGTCTACATCAGCCATTGGATGATTATCTTGTGCTTATAAAGAAACTTTCTTGTCTTAGAATCCATTCGTCATTTAGAGTTCAGTTCAAGATGTTGAAATTATTTTGGACCACTAGGATGTCAAGGTTATTAATAGCCATAATTCTGTCCCGAGAATTCAACTCAATTTTTAATATCAGTCGTACACTTCTATAGTAATCTTTATGCATTATTTCTTTCATTTTCTCATTGTGAATTCTTTCACTCTCATTTACCCCTACGTACCTATAAGCTTCATTGTCATTCTTAGCATACAACTTCAACTCATTCATGTAAAATAGATGGTTTATTCTGCCTTGGTCAGTTGACTGGTTAATGCTATTAGTGACATGCAAAATAGTAAGTTAGACAGAGTCACTTTGAAATATTCCTCTGCTGATATTTATTTCACCAGACTTATAGGAACCATTTATATGATTGACGTAACGTGTTTTCTATCGACATACATTGTTTTATGAAATTGATCATAACGTGTGATACCTTGTACATATTTAAAAACATTAAGAATGGGGTACCCTATCGAATGCCTTACGATAATCTATCCAGGCAGTAATAAGATTTGTCTTTGCACTGAAGCAGTTTTCCAAAATAATCTTATTAAAACGTAATTGGTCTTTACACCTGTAACAGTTACGTTTGCACCCCTTTTGTTCATGGTGTAGTATGTCATTGCTTTCCACAAAGAAATATGTCTGTTTTGTTAAAATAGATATCAATAGTTTGTATGTTGTGGGAAGATACACTCCCGATCAAAAATTTAAGACCACTTAAAAATCTTTAAAAAGAATTGTTTTTTACGGATAGATTTTAAATTCCTCCCACTTAATGTTACCAATACTACAATCTAAAAGGTTATGGAAACAAAAGGCTACATTCCAAACATTTTATTTAGAAATTTACATTTTTATAAAATATAAAAAGTGGTCTTAAATTTTTGATCGGGAGTTTATGTAATTTGTCTGTCGTTTTCCGAGATATTTGTGTCACTATTTTTGGGTAGAAGAATGGTACTTTCTTTAGTCATCCATGCAGGAATTTTAGTGGGATCGTTAAGCATTTCTTGAATTATTTTGGCTGTTTTTTGTATGCTGTATTTAAATATTATAGCCAAAAATTAGGAATTTTATCTATTACTGGATATTTTTTGTGTGCTTTTTTCGGTTCACATTCAATATCTTCCTCTTTGATTCCAGCCTAAGTCAGTTGCGGTTTATTTTTCATTCGTTCTATCTTTTGCTCAATCCAATCTGCTTCTCTGTTATGTTCTTTATAGCAAGCCCACATTTTTTCCCAGAACTTACAACCTCTTATATTTTTTCGTGTGTGGGGGGGGATTGTCACTTCAATTCATTGTTTACCTATTTTTTTTTTTTAATCATTTCACCCTGAGCAAGGCGGAAACGCCACTGATGTGCAGGGGGCAACATAAATGTAAAAAGATTAATTAGAAAAGAGTGAGGAGTACAACCTATTTAGAAAGGAACAATAGAAAGCTGAGAAAGCAGGTGCGATGACAGATACATAGCTGGAGAGAAAGGGAAGGTTATACAGGGGAGGGGAGAGAGCTAGAGTCCAGTGGTTAGTAGATGAGTAATGACTTTGCATTTAAATTTCTGGAGGTTGTAGCCGTCAGGAAAGCAAGAATACGGGAACGAGTTCCACAGGCGGGAAGTGCGAGAGAAGAAGCTGCAGGAGTAGAATTGTCGTCTGCATTTGGCTAACCTGATTGTGAACGGGTGGGACCCAGTTGCCAGTCTGGTTGCACGAGTAAACACCTGTTGAGGAGGCATCAGTGACTTAAGCTCGTCCGAGCAGAAGCCATGAAAGTATTTATAGAAGAGAGAGAGGGAGGCCACATTTCGACGATGGGAAAGTGGCTGCAGTCGAGTCCCCAGATCAGTACCTATCACATTACAGACTCTCCTTTGGAGCTTGTCAAGAACACTGAGGAGAACGGACAGGGGCACCTGACCATAAATGGCAGCAGTACTCCATGCACGGACGGATGGTTGACTTGTATATATGCAGGATGGATCCAGGTGGAAAAAACATCCTGGATCGACATAGTGACCCAACCTTCTTAGCAGTAGCTATGGATTCAATAGCAAAATTGCATTGATTTGAAAGATTTTGTTTTGTCTGTAGAATCTTGATCTTTTATCATAGAGTCTTATTCTTGAGCCTTTAGTTGTATCGTTTGCTTTATTTTTTCTTTAGTTGATAGGACTTCATTACTGTACTTTTTTTTACACTTTTGACTTTTCTAATTCTTACATTTATTCCTCTTGCTAGTTCATCGACTAATGATTCACTTTTAAGTCGCTCAATTTCTTTTTCTAATTTTCTTTTCCAAGGCGGATCTTCATGTCTAAAAGACTGCCTTTTTTTACTTTGATATTCAATTTTTTGTTGCTGCTATTGCTTATGCATATATTGTTTCATTCAGATTTATATGAGTGCCTTCTTTATCCAGAATTAATTTGATTGCTGCATTGTACAGCTTAATAGTTTCGAGTATATGCTTTGTTGGTTGTAATTTTGGGAGATGTTCTCTTACTGCATTGCAATATTTTGTATCTGACTTCTATGGATCTTGCTTTCTGCCTTGGCTTATTGTATACTGTTCTTGTTTTTCGTAAAATATGTGCGTTGTGGTACAGTGGATATCAGCTCTAAACGAGAAACCGGGGAGCCGAGTTCGAATTCCAGTTGAATCCATTGTATTCACTTACGCGCAAATACCATTGGGAAAGGTATTAATTCGTCTCTTCCCTCCAGTTATGTGTTAAATAGCAGGACAGATTGGGTTCTATAGCCTTGGTCGGCCACCAGTCTACCGCGGAAAGCAATGGCAACCTACTGCGGAATAATATTCTGCCCAGTCAGTCATGTCTCTTTCGAAACATGATAGCCCAAGCGTGTATCACATATGGTACTTTACTGACTGAATCATTTGCAATGTGTTTTGAATTCGTTTTACTGCCATCTTGTAACTGACTAAGATCATACCTTTCCAACAGTTCTAAAGTTTCAGTATTATCTTCACAGAGGATTTGTGTGTATCGCGGTTTATTTATTATGACCTGTGGCTTGTGTGATGTTACTACTTTTTTCCGATTCTGGTTCTCTTTCATGTTCTGTTGATTTGTCTATTATGGTTGTAATTTTTTTAACTTCTCTCCTAGAATTGAGTCTTTGCTGAGTGAAATACATATAAACCCATTCATAGTGTCTGCTCTCATCTCTATACTAGATCCCAACAAAGCATGCGAACCAAATGGTATCCTTGTAATAGTCATTAAGAAGTGCGCTCCCGAACTGGCTCCTGTTCTCTCAAATCTGTATAATAAATACCTTGCTGGCCCCTGCTTTCCTGTCTGTTGGAAGTCATCTGTTGTTCCAACTTCGAAAGATTTTTGTGAACCATCTGATTCTTTGGCCTACTATCCTTCTACCTTTTCTTGGGAAACTCATAGAGGCACTAATCCATCATAAATTGGTTCATCTCTCATCTCAAGACCCTTTCTCAGACAAGCAATATGACTTTCGTTTCTCCAGGTCAACTGCTGCAGTACTGACGATAATTGCGGAAAGAATATATTATGTTCTAAATAAAAAAAAAAACTGGGAAATGCTGGCTGTGGCATTGGACATCTTGCAAGCCTTTGTAGAAATCTGGCATCCATGTGTTCTCCACAAGCTAAAATGTTACGGTATCTCTGGACACATTTTTGATCTGATCCAATCGTTTCTATCAAATCAGTCGTTCCTGCCAAATCTTAAAATGAAAGTTATTCTGAACGGTAACTTGTCTAAATCCTTTTGTACTAATGCGAATGACACCCAGGGTTTCGTCCTCGGTTCTACGTTATTTTACACCTGCCCCAATATTAAGGATGATCAGTCCGACAATGTCAAAATGGCAGCCGGTATCCCAAAAGATCTCAAGATAGTCGTTCACTGGAGAAAAAATATGGCTTGCCAATTTAAATGCCACCAAAATTCTCTCTATTAATCATCTAAGAGACTACTCTCTGCCTTTCTTCAGTATTAGTGTGCTAACATAGAGAAAAGTAACTCATTGTGCCTTGGGCTAACAATCTCAGCTGACATGAATTGAAAGAACTATTGTGAATCTATCATTTGGTCGGCTTCTAAGAATGCCGGTTTGACAATCTTTCTCTCCGGTATCTATTTTACAAATATATGAGTTTTTCTTTTGTTCATGCTTAGAATGTTACTGCCACATATGGTCCAGTGCCCCAGCTATTTAGCTTGAGCTCCTTGATAACATCAAAAGAAGATTTTTTTTTTTTAATCATCTCACCCCAAGCAAGGCATTCCACTGCCACTATTGCGCATGGGGCTACATAGGGGAAGGTAAAGAGAAGGAGTGGATAGACATAGGGAATGTCAGGAGAAAGGTGACAGATGAGTAAGGATAGCGAGGATGAGGGTCGGGCAGATGGGAAGAGTGCTTGATAGAATGGGAGCAGGTTAGTGTGTTAGGAGGTGTGTATTGACCTTACATTTAAACTCCTGGAGATTGTAGCCGTCGGGGAAGCAATCGTTTGGAAGAGAATTCCACAGTCGGGAAGTGCGAGGAAATAAACTGTTGGAGTAGAAGTTACGGCTGCATTTTATCGGTTTCGCTGTAAAAGGGTGGGATCTAGTTGCTAATCTAGTATCTCGTGCAAATTCGTATTTAGGGGGCACCAGTGATCTAAGTTCATCGGAGCAGAAGCCGTGAAAGTATTTATAGAAGAGACACAAGGAAGCCACGTCTCGCCGGTGGGAGAGAGACTGCAGGCGGTCTGCCAAGTCGGTATCTATCACATTACAGACCCTCCTCTGAACCTTATCGAGAAGCCCAAGGAGAACAGCAGGGGCACCCGACCAGATATGGCAGCAGTATTCAATGCACGGGCGGATGGTAGATTTGTAAATGTGCAGGATAGATTTAGACGGAAAAAACTTCCGGGCCCTACACAGAGAACCGACTTTCATAGCAGCGGATTTAGCAATGGATTCGATATAGTCATTCCATTTGAGGTCCGCTGAAAGTGTGAGACCAAGGAGGCGTAGTGTTTTACTCTCTGGGAGACAAGCCTGGTCCATGCTAATGGGATTTAGCAATATTGTTGGTCCTGATCTGACAACTCGGCTTCAGTCACTTATCCACCGTCGAAAAACTTGTCTCTCTGCGTCTTTTTATAAATACTTTCATGGTAATTTTTCGAATGAGGTCTTTATGAATTTAAGTGACGTCAAGATCTCAGCAATTTACAGTTGAGTTTGTTAAAGGTAACCATAACTTCTATGTTAACAGTTTACGCTCATCTCTCGCTTGTAGAACTTTTTTTCCGGATTCACGTTTTCCAGTAAATTTTAATTTGCAAAATTTAATACATTGTCAATTGCTACCGTCTGTTCTCCTGATTACTCTTTTAGCTTGTAGCGACACAAATACCATTATGGATACTTAATATATCATACAAAAAACAAGTAATATTAATAATACTACTACTACTAATAATAATAATAACAACAATACATCTACACTTTAAACACAACAGTCACAGCTTCTCGCCAATTTTTCTTCTATACCAATTTCTCTCGTTGGAACTACTCCTATTTCTGTTTTTAATATCCGACTGCAACGGGAGAATGCCGTGAAGGAAGACAAAACATTGGAGCATCTCCTGAACCTACATAAACATCTAAAAGAAGAAATCCTCAAATTAAATGAAAAAGTGGACATCATATTGAATCACCTCACAACCCAAGAAAACAAAGAAGAAATACGAAGTACAGAAAAAACAAGTGGAATATTTGAAAACACGATGTGAACAATTTGATGAGATTACCGACTCATACATACAGAAGAAAGCATTTAAAATAAAGAAACAAAACCTCAAAATGTGGGACAACTTAATAAACGAAAGAAAATTATCATTTTATTATGCTATCAAAAATAAAGAAACTGCCGCCATATACAGAGCATTTAAAGAAGGGGAAAACCCGTTCAAACCAAGAAAATTCCGAGAAAGTTCATTGATCAGATATAAGAAGATATGTGGTGACAGAAATTATCTGAGAACAATGAATCTTTTCTCTTGCTTGTATGACATGGTGCAGAGTGATTTTGCGAGATAAAGAGTGTTGCTGTAGGTACCCTCTTGAACCAAGGCGGCACTAACTCCTCAATGCACTTGATATATAATGTCGTCATCACTAGGGATCACTCCAAAAACATTCGTAATTACCATTATACTCAACAAACTCTTTCCCAATCCTAAGAAATGTCCTCAGATTGGCACCTAAAAACTCTGAAATGTTCATATTGAAGCATACGGTGAAAACGTTGAGCAGAAAAGCCTGACATCTTTTTCAGTCTTTCCTTTCCTGAAGGAATTACTTCGTTTCCAAGCGCACATACACAGCAACTAATACGTCCAATAATAAAAAGAAAACGGTTAAAATAAATTACCTTATGCTTTTGAAGACGTACAATACACACGTTCATTCCATACCACGAAAATCTGACCAAAACTTAAAAACAGTTATTCAAATATTAAATGATTATTTAATATTATTCGCCCAGGATACTGAGGAGCAAAAGCAAATTAAAATGACGCTCAGCCTTACCAAATTACAGGTTAACATCAACATTCAAGAGAACAGAGCAATAAACTATGCAAAAATACACATAACTAGACAGCAAACAACTAACAAAAATAAAAGACACATGCCCTAAAGAAAAACAAAATTCTTATGAGAATTATGGGAAACTAAATGCAAAGAGGGAAAAGGAGAAATCCCGGAAAAGTCTGGAAAAAAATTACCTGGATGAAAACACTACCAAATCAAGAAGAATCGGACAATAAAAAAACAAAATACACAAAACAAGTCCTTAGTAAGAAACGAAACCCTTAACAAAACACATACCCAGGAAACCAATAAGAAAAAAAAATCGAAATAAGCATTTCAGAGCATACTATCCCACACAAACACATCCACACATCAGGTACATTCATCAAGTCATACCGAACTACTTAATAACGGACCCACACAACAAACATTTCATAATAATAATTTTAATATTCACACACCTACAGATCCACCCATCAAATACACTCACCAAGACCTACCAGACCACTCAATAATGAACCCACGTAACGGGCCACTATTTCATAACACAAAGACCCAACTATAAAACATTCCCCACAGCGCAAAATGGACGACACTACTACAAATCCTACTATCGAAATATACTCACCCACCCAAGATCACCCAGATATGCCAACACCACATTTCCTAACTCAAACCCCTACCACCCAGAAATTTCAAAACATATAAATAGAAGTAACACACCAACTAGAAAAATTTTTAGAACATTTCATCCGAAGGAAAAGACCAACTTAAAAACTACAAACCCATTATTATTAATCTTTTCTCATATCCTTTAAAAGAAGAGAAATATACCTTCTAAAGTTAGGTCTAAAATTCTGTCTCACCACAAAAAGTAACATTACAGACCTAAAAAAGACCTTAGAGAATTTGAACGGAGATTTAGACTTATAGAAACACTACATAACAACAACAATACTACCGATAGCTCAACACTAAAAATCAAATCTAATTGTTTCCTAAATAAAAACAACAATTAAAACGAAATGAACATATTCTTTGAAAAACACTGGGACACAGACTTTTAAAATAACCACAGCCCCCATAACAATCTCACACTCAAACAAAAACTAGTATCAGAAAACATCTGTGAGAATAGTGACATAATGATAAAGGCAGAAGATAATGGCAGTACTGTAATCACTATGGATAAAACTTACTACAAATCAAATATTGAGGTATGCTAGAAAACGAAAATAACTACAGATTAATCACCCATAATATAGATGAAAATATTGCATCAAAAATGAAAAAAGGCTCTGCCTTAAACACAGTAGAATACTATTGAAATAAAAAGATTTTGTACAGATTTTGTTTTTAAAAAAACAGCTATTTTTACGAACTCCCAAACATACATAAATCAAACACAATTAGAACAGCTATCCAAAAACAACAATCTAAATATATTCAAACCCCAAACCCAAGTGATCTTCAATTCAGACCAATTGTAGCAGAACCAGCTTGCCCAACAAGCAAACTGAGCAACTTAGTAGATAAAATATTTTTTTTTAAATACACCACAAAAATAAAATGCTGCATCAGAGGCAGCATACATTTTCTATGCTTCATGACACAAAAGTAGACCCAGGTAAACGCATAGTAACATTTGATGTGAACAGCCTGTACAGCAACATAATCCACGAACTAGATAAACAGGCCATTATATTTTGGATTGAAAAGCACCCAGAAATACTTTCTACACGATTCACAAAAGAATTTATTATACAGAGTATGGAACTAATTTTTGACAACAATTCATTCCAATTTAACAACCAACATTATATTCAAACAAGAGGTACCGCGATGGGAACAAAAATGGCACCGACATATGAAACACTCACACTAGCATATCTAGAAGAAAACCTATACAACCAAATAGGACACAAATATGGAGAAGACATAAAAACAGAATTCACTAAATCATGGAAGAGATATCTAGATGATTGTTTTATCTTTTGGAGATCAACATGAGGAGACATAAATAAACTATACAATCTACTCCAAAACTTGCACCCCAAAACGAAGTTCACACTAGAATATAGCTATAATGAATTGCCATTGCTAGGCATACAAATAAAAAATAAAAACAACTATATCTTCTCAGATACATACCATACACATACAGACACCTAAGAAAATCACTACCCTAACAGTTGTCTAAAATCCATTCCCTATTCAAACGCGATCCCAAAAAAATTCGAGAATCATTTCAAAAAATAATATTCCCAAAACAACAAAAAGAATTAGATGATCAGTAGAGTAGAATTTAATCAAAATCGCTGAAAAAAAATTTGAAATATAAAGACAAAATCAAATTTTGCAAGTTAGTGTAAATCTTTTATGTCCAAAGAAATATGACTGACTTTCAGAACGAAAAAGATTTAACAAGCGGGCGTGAAAAAAAAAAACAAACAAACACGCACGCATATGAACTTTCTGACCTGCTCACCACTTATCTATATATAGACGGTATTTTAGACATCAGAAAAACAAACGGATCTCGATGTATACAGTAACAAGTGTATTCCCTTGAACGGAATCAACTTTAGACTCGAAACACCTGTAGCGACACAAATACCACTATGGACACTTATCATACAAAAAACAAGTAATATTAATAATAATAACAACAATAAATCTACACTTGGGACAAAACGTTCACGGTTTCTCTCGCCCTTCTTTCTTCTATAGCAATTTCTTTGATTGGAACAAACTCTATTTTTTGTTTTTAATATATATATATATATATATATATATATATATATATATATATATATATATTAAAAAAGGATTAATTCAAAGATGTTGAATGGCCATTTCGATATGAAGATCCCCACGGGGGACGACACATCACCTCAGCAATAGAAAAAACCTTTCAGAAACTGGAGAAAAATTAGTCTACTTTTCCTTTTTAAATAGATTGCAAAGAAATTAAAAAATAAATAATAAAATAAAATAAAAATAAAAATAAAGGGAAAGAAAAAGAAAAAGAAAACGAAAAAGAAAAAGATAGAATAAAATCAAATAAATAAGAAAAGAAAAAATTGACATCGTCTGGGTTCGCAAAAAAAAAGGGAGAATGTAACTAAAAATTAACAGACAGCCGTGTTAAATCGACGTAAGTTTAAGCAACACGGAAAAAAGGTGGTAAGAGAGATAAAAGAAGGAAGGGAGGGAAAAAGAAAGAAACTAAAGAAAAAATTTTTTTTAAATATTACAGACGCTGGACAAATTCAAAAACCTAATTTCCCCAAAACGTTGAAGTATTAGAAAAAGGCCTTTACTTAAAAAGGCATAATTATTAATAAAAGGGAATAAAAAGATATAGGATTTAAAATAAAATTATTTTTTAAAAAATTAGGTCATTTGAAATTAAACTAAATAAAGACAACACTAGGTTAAAAAAAAAAAAAAAATTAATTACAATTATTATATACATACCTATAGAAGTACACACATACATACATATATATACACACACAATTCTACGAATAAGAATACATATATACATACACATACACACACATACATTCAATTTATTACACACTTATATACATATACATGCGCATACACACATATATATGTGTGTACACACCTATATACAAAAAATTCATATACACATAATATACATGTGTACTTCGAAGCCTACTCACAAAAGTTTCAATTAATATGTATGTGTGTGAGTGCATATGGAATATGTATATATATATATATATATATATATATATATATGTGCGTGTGTGTGTGTGTGTATATGTGTGCATGTATGTGTACACATGTATATTATGTGTATATGAATTTTTTGTATATAAATGTGTACACACATATATATGTGTGTATGCGCATGTATATGTATATAAGTGTGTAATAAATTGAATGTATGTGTGTGTATGTGTATGTATATATGTATTCTTATTCGTAGAATTGTGTGTGTATATATATGTATGTATGTGTGTACTTCTATAGGTATGTATATAATAATTGTAATTAATTTTTTTTTTTTACCTAGTGTTGTCTTTATTTAGTTTAATTTCAAATGACCTAATTTTTTAAAAAATAATTTTATTTTAAATCCTATATCTTTTTATTCCCTTTTATTAATAATTATGCCTTTTTAAGTAAAGGCCTTTTTCTAATACTTCAACGTTTTGGGGAAATTAGGTTTTTGAATTTGTCCAGCGTCTGTAATATTTAAAAAAAATTTTTTCTTTAGTTTCTTTCTTTTTCCCTCCCTTCCTTCTTTTATCTCTCTTAACACCTTTTTTCCGTGTTGCTTAAACTTACGTGGATTTAACACGGCTGTCTGTTAATTTTTAGTTACATTCTCCCTTTTTTTTGCGAACCCAGACGATGTCAATTTTTTTTCTTTTCTTATTTATTTGATTTTATTCTATCTTTTTCTTTTTCGTTTTCTTTTTCTTTTTCTTTCCCTTTATTTTTATTTTTATTTTATTTTATTATTTATTTTTTAATTTCTTTGCAATCTATTTAAAAAGGAAAAGTAGACTAATTTTTCTCCAGTTTCTGAAAGGTTTTTTCTGTTGCTGAGGTGATGTGTCGTCCCCCGTGGGGATCTTCATATCGAAATGGTCATTCAACATCATTGAATTAATCCTTTTTTAATATATATTTGCTCTGTATTATTTTATTACATGGAGCTCTCTTCCTGTATCATTTTTTAATATTAAAATAAATTTTTAATATTAATTAGGATCGGGTTTTTTGGAATTTACCTTCCTGCTTTTTTCCCTTGGATTGAAGTATCTGAATTAAAATATATATATATATATATATATATATATATATATATATATATATATAACATGTAACATGTAACATGTAACATATAACATATATTATAATGACTGTTATAACATATAAAATTATAAGGATATAGCTTTAATAAATTTATAATAATATAAAATTATATAATATAATTTTTTATATAATATAATTAAATATCCACTTACAATTAGAATAATTACAGTGTGCCAGCGATAAATTGTCGTCTAAATCCCACAATGAAAAAATGAGACGGATATCTCATATTTTTAAATACTAAAGAGTAAATTATCCAATAAAATCATTATTGGCTTCAGCTTCGGCCTGGAGAATACTTCTGAATCTGCTGCAACTCTTCTGGACGGCCTCCTTGTTGGAGAATGGTAAAAGCTACCATAACCCTTGCCTTCCATTCAACCTTGGTGTTAACAGGTGCGTCTCACACATATATTTATAAAGGCGGTTGCAGTCTGGGAAGTTAGACGGCCAGATGTAAGGGGTCATGTGATCAAAGTGATGTGGTCAAAATCTGACTGCTATGACTGATTTCTCCAGCTTTTGAGCCGGCTAAAGAGTCTTGTTGCCAGACATAAGGTTTTCCAGAAGCCACCTTCCTGACCAAGGGCAACGCTACCTCATCAAGGCACTTGATGTCGCCTTTGTGTTGAGTCTGAATCGCTGAGAAGATGAATGATTGCATAAGGTTGGCATCACTAATGATCACTTTGAACACCTTTGTAATCACCATTAAATTAATTTCAAATAAACTGTTATTCAACATTCTGAAATATTGGTATTGGAAGTTCCGGTGCAAAATTTAAGCAGTACAGTGTACAGTTTTCACATTTCTAGGGAAGTGTATTGCGCCATGGTGTTCTTTTTCTTACAGACGTTGCCCAACTGACTCTATTATACTGTACAGTCGATAAAATAAAATAAAAATAGCGGTGTGCATGCGCAAAAATAAAAATATAAAACGGCGACAATTTACCCATAAGCAATTGGTATGTTATAATATTTCACAGAGACTAGAGTCTGCATATAAATAACTTAAACAATGATAACTCATCATTACAGAATTTCAGACAAAAACTATGTACTAATATGATATATATGCATTATAATACATTAATATATATATATATATATATATATATATATATATATATAAACAAAGATTTGTACCCACAGAAATAATTAATTACTTTGAACAAAAGAGACGTTATTATACTAACCCAACCTGAGGAACCTTTCGGCTAACACTCTTCAATGGCTTACGTTGGTTTTATTTTAGATGGTAAATACAGGACAAAGAAAACATCAAAGGATTACTTACAAAAGGAGTCGTATGGAATTGTGTGTTTACACCCCCCTTACATTTTAATTTATTGATTAAAGTTTATTTTTAGACGAACTCCATCTTTCCCCCCATTTTTGTAAGTAATCCATTGGTGTTTTCTTTGTCCTGTATTTACCATCTAAAATAAAGCCAACGTAAGCCTTTGAAGAGTGTTGGCCGAAACGTTCCTCAGGTTGGGTTAGTATAATGACGTCTTTTTTGTTCAAATATATATATATATATATATTGTTTAAGGTAAGCTATATTTATGGGTTAAACTGTTACCATAGAACTTACGGTTACATCTAGGGATTTCAAATTATGAGACCTTGCCGTCAATCTAATCTTCTTCTTCTACGTGTCAACTTTTGACTTTTTGCTATCTCCCCTCCAAAAGTGCTCCGCCATCTATTTACTCATGTTTGCCAGGTTGGTTGTTTATTGCTTTTCTCTGTCTCTCTTACCTTTAATCTGTCTTGTAAGTGTCAAACTTTCAAAGCCCTCTTTCCTCATTGTGTACCCCACACCAGAAATTTCAACTTTCTCTTCCTGATACTAAGTATATTTGCTGCCTTAGTCTCTAGAACTTCGGATTTCTCACATGTTTGGTTTTTGGTATTCTCAGAATCCTTCAGCAGAACCACATTTCTGTTGCTTCAAGTTTCTTTTCAATCTCTGAGCAAATTATCAATCATGGACTGACATATAGGAGGGCTGATATTAAATTCACAGTTCGGTACTCTTTTCTTAAATTTCGAACGATATTTTTCTGTTTCTTGATATTCTGCTTAGCTTTTAGAAAGCATCTTTCATTATATCAATGCGTCTTCGGATTTCATTGTCGCACTTTCCGTCCTCTGTTAATACGCTTCTCGGATATTTAAATTTTTACATCTGTCTCATTTCGGTTTCTGAAATTTATAATGCATGTTGGACTGTTTCTTCTTAGATTCAAAAAGTGTAGGTATCATAGAGAAAGTTAATGAGGAAAATTGTCATAAATTTATCGAAAATCGAAGCTACGTTATGGCTATGAGAAACTGACTGAACCCGAGATGCTAGGTCAGGATCAATAACATTGCAGATACTTGTTTGTATTCCATCTAGAATCATTATATATATATATAGTGTATTAGTTGTTACAATGGATTATAAATTCATAATATCACTACACAAAAACTTTCGCGTTTCGAAGCTGACCATGTGTCTTGGCCGCTCCTTCTTCGTCTGATCAAGTTGGTATGAAAATTATCTGGTTGAAAAGACCGTTTATTTGTGGTGGATTTGTTTTTGTTTTTTTTAGGTGAAAGTGGGGTTGGGTTGTAATTTGGATTCTGTTGACCTTATTAACGTCTTAGAGTTAGGTGTTTAGGGGGGGTTAAGTTCAGGATAGGTTTTCCTATTTATCTTGTCTGGATGTAGTCTGGTGGCGCTGTGGGTGTTGTTATTTGGCTTAGGGGTTGGTATGTGTTGTTTTGTTTTTGGGCTGGTTGATTCTTCGTTTAATTTGAGTTATTTTGTATTGGGGTATGTGTTTGTTTTTTTTTTGTTTTTTTGCAGTGTCGATATTTTCTTTTATTCTTCTACTATTTGATGGTAGCTTGTGTAGTGATACTATGAATTTATAAACCATTGTAACAACCATTACAATATAACGCACTACGTTGTATCCAGCACTCTTTATAAAAGTAAATGCATGAACAACAGGTTAAAAAATCTACGAGTTCTACAACTTAGTTACAATATATATATATATATATATATATATATATATATATATATATATATATATATGATAATAACTAAGAAAATAAACTATCAATATATTTGTATATCAATACAATATAAAATGTTATTATATGTTAAGACTACATACAATATCTATACGAAAAGACAAAATTCTATAATGATTATTGTATTCCTATCAATAACCTTAAATAAATATATAATGATAATAACTAGGAAGCTATACTATCTATACAAAAAGACAAAATTCTATAATCCGTGAAAAAGAATAATTACTATATTCCTATCAAGAATCTCTAAATAAATATATAATGATAATAACTAGAAACTATAATATCTATACAAAAGACAAAATTCTATAATCCAGAAAAGAATGATTATATTCCTATCAAGAATCTCTAAATAAATATATCATGAAAATAACTAGGAAACTATAATATCTATACAAAAAGACAAAATTCTATAATTCAGAAAAGAATGATTATTATATTCCTATCAAGAATCTCTAAATAAATATATAATGATAATAACTAGGAAACTATAATATCTATACAAAAAGACAAAATTCTATAATCCAGAAAAGAATGATTATTATATTCCTATCAAGAATCTCTAAATAAATATATCATGAAAATAACTAGGAAACTATAATATCTATACAAAAAAGACAAAATTCTATAATCCAGAAAAGAATGATTATTATATTCCTATCAAGAATCTCTAAATAAATATATAATGATAATAACTAGAAACTATAATATCTATACAAAAAGACAAAATTTATTATCCAGAAAAGAATGATTATTATATTCCTATCAAGAATCTCTAAATAAATATATCATGAAAATAACTAGAAACTATAATATCTATACAAAAAGACAAAATTATATAATCCAGAAAGAATGATTATTATGACCTCTCAAGAATCTCTAAATAAATATATAATGATAATAACTAGGAAACTATAATATCTATACAAAAAGACAAAATTCTATATCCCAGAAAAGAATGATTATTATATTCTATCAAGAATCTCTAAATAAATATATCATGAAAATAACTAGGAAACTATAATATCTATACAAAAAGACAAAAATTTATAATCCAGAAAGAATGATTATTATATTCCTATCAAGAATCTCTAAATAAATATATCATGAAAATAACTAGAAACTATAATATCTATACAAAAAAGACAAAATTCTATAATCCAGAAAAGAATGATTATTATATTCCTATCAAGAATCTCTAAATAAATATATCATGAAAATAACTAGGAAACTATAATATCTATACAAAAAGACAAAAATTCTATAATCCAGGAAAAGAATGATTATTATATTCCTATCAAGAATCTCTAAATAAATATATAATGATAATAACTAGGAAACTATAATATCTATACAAAGACAAAATTTATAATCCAGAAAAGAATGATTATTATATTCCTATCAAGAATCTCTAAATAAATATATAATGATAATGACTAGGAAGCTATACTATCTATACAAAAAGACAAAATTCTATAATCCAGAAAAGAATGATTATTATATTCCTATCAAGAATCTCTAAATAAATATATAATGATAATGACTAGGAAGCTATACTATCTATACAAAAAGACAAAATTCTATAATCCAGAAAGAATGATTATTATATTCCTATCAAGAATCTCTAAATAAATATATAATGATCATAACTAGGAAACTATAATATCTATACAAAAAGACAAAATTATATAATCCCAAAAAGAATGATTATTATATTCCTATCAAGAATCTCTAAATAAATATATAATGATAATAACTAGGAAACTATAATATCTATACAAAAAGACAAAATTCTATTATCCAGAAAAGAATGATTATTATATTCCTATCAAAATCTCTAAATAAATATATAATGATAATAACTAGGAACTCTACTATCTATACAAAAAGACAAAATTCTATTATCCAGAAAAGAATGATTATTATATTCCTATCAAGAATCTCTAAATAAATATATAATGATAATAACTAGCAAGCTATACTATCTATACAAAAAGACAAAATTATATAATCCCAAAAAGAATGATTATTATATTCCTATCAAGAATCTCTAAATAAATATATAATGATAATAACTAGCAAGCTATACTATCTATACAAAAAGACAAAATTATATAATCCCAAAAAGAATGATTATTATATTCCTATCAAGAATCTCTAAATAAATATATAATGATAATAACTAGGAAGCTATACTATCTATACAAAAAGACAAAATTATATAATCCCAAAAAGAATGATTATTATATTCCTATCAAGAATCTCTAAATAAATATATAATGATAATAACCAGGAACTCTACTATCTATACAAAAAGACAAAATTCTATAATCCAGAAAAGAATGATTATTATATTCCTCTCAAGAATCTCTAAATAAATATATCATGAAAATAACTAGGAAACTATAATATCTATACAAAAAGACAAAATTCTATAATCCAGAAAAGAATGATTGTCATATTCCTATTATTGGGAATATTATACTCGTTCTTTTTGTTGCTGTTGTGCTGACAGTACAGTGCAAGCAAGGCAGAAATGCTACTGATACGCAGGGGGTTACAGTTAGAGTAAAAGGTAGAATGGATGTCGAAGAAAAGATAAGAGATGGATGGGAATCAAGTAAATAAAAGATGGCAATTGAGGCTGAATTTAAACTTTTAAAGATTGTAGCTGTCAAGAAAGAAAGCAAATGCAAGTGAGTTCATAAACGGGAAGTGCGAGAAAAAAAACTGTTAGAGTAGAAGAGGCGGTTACATTTAACTATTTCTGCGTTAAAATCGTGAGACCCTGATGCCAATCTCGTCGCACAAGTAAACACACCCGGTTGGCGTATCAGAAAACAAACTCGTCAGAGCAGCTACTATGGAAATACTTGTAGAAAAGACAAAGGGAAGCCAAAACACGTTAGTGAGAAAGTAACTGAATTCAGTCAGCCATGTCAGGATCGATTATATTGCAGATCCTTATTTGGATTTTGTCGAGGATCACAAAATGAATAGCACGAGCACCCGATAAAATTGACTTATTGATAATGTCGGACTTGGGAGATGGTCCAAGTGTAGGGCGATGTTGAGAAATTGCATACTACGGTTGACCTAAGTTTTGACTGAAATTGGCTGGATAAAACTGTTCAGAAGTCTTTGACAGTTGTATTAGCACGAAGTCTCACTTCTCTTTAAAAAAAAATAATTCGACACGATGACCGCATTCAGTTTTATTTTGACAAGGACATGTGCGATTCGCAGTTTATTAGCTAAGTCGTCAAAAAGTAGTTAATTACAATTACACCTTTCGTGAAGATTTTATGGGATAGTTGGAGCAATTTAATATTGACATTACTGATTAGCTGTCTGGTCAACGTTTCTTTTCACTACAAAAGCATTCATCTTCGGAGCTGGCCTAAGATTTAAATTTCTCATAAAGATGTGTTTAAGACTGCAACAGCAGTAAAAAAAAATTATTATTTAGAGACCGAACCGAAAATAGTTCAAAAGTTTTCCTACTAACTTATTATGTCTCATATTCTCACATATCTAAGTGCTGGCTGACTTTAATGCTGAATCAGGGGTCATCTACAACAACCACCTAATTAAACGTTCAAATTAATATTAGTAAATCGATGTATTCATTTGACTGGCTTAATAACTACCAAATTGCAACCAGAAAGACAGGGCATATACACAATTTTAAGAAAATTGCAGAATAAAATATAAAACCAGAGCAACTTAACCAAGGCTATAGAACCCAATCTGTCCTATTATTTAATCCATAACTGGAGGGAAGAGACGGATTAATACCTCTTCCATGGGTATTTGCACGTAAGCAAATGCAAGGAATTCCACTGGAATTCGAACTCGGCACCCCGATTTGTCGTACCGAGTCAATATCCACTGCCCCCACAACGCATATCCTATAGCTAAATACTTACAATTAAAACCTTTAATATTGAATTAGCTTTCATAAATATAAATGCAATTCGTTAGTTTCAGAGGTAAATAGGCACAGATGAAAAGATTTTAAATTGACAACGCTTTCTATTTCGCTGAAACAGACGTTAAACGCTTCTATATTCTCTTGATGCTTTCATTTTTCTCACTGAAACCAAGTGGCGTCTTTGATGTATTTTGTCTTCTCACGCTATCAAAACGGTATAGTCGATTATTCATTAGGTATTAACAACAGGTCTTCAACATTTTATTACTTCTTTCGTTTTTTTTTTCGCTGAAATCAAACAGTGTCTCTAATAAGTCATTTTATCTTCCACGGAATAGTCTATCATTTATTAGATATTGACAAGACGTAACGATCGTGCGAACTGACGAAGAAACAGAGAGACAAGCACAATAATAATAATAATAATAATAATTATTATTATTATTATTATTATATATATATATATATATATATATATATATATATATATATATATATATATGTGTGTGTGTGTGTGTGTGTGTGTGTGTGTGTGTGTGTGTGTGTCTTCTGCAAATACTTTCACGGCTTCTGCTCTGATGAGCTTAACTCTCTGGTCCCCCCTCTGCATGAATTTACGCGAGCTACTAGACTAGCAACTAGGTCCCACACTTTTAAAACTAATCAAATGTAAGTGCAATTTCTACTTTATCAGCTTCTTTGCTCGCACTTGCTGTCTGTGGAATTTCCAACAACCAATTAATAAGCATCTGTCTCCTATATATGTCATACTGTTCACCTTCTTATGTGATACTGGATCATGGGTCATCTACTACCACCGCCTAATTAAATCAGTGTTGATGCCATAAAATAAGTATTATTTACTGGAGCGTGTTCATTAATGGCACTGTGGCTTTTCATGATTGCAAAAGTTAAGACTGTCTTATATTTTACGTTTCACTGGACCGTCCATCAATCATCGAGACACAGAAACGACAACAAAAAGGTACAAAAACAATTTAACACCTCTGTCTCATGTGGGATTAATTACCATTGGTACGGAAAGGAAAACGTCAACAATTTTGATAACGCTAATATTTCCTGTACATCATCATCATCATCATCATCAGTACTATGACCAAATGATGTCATAGGGTCGCTGTTCAGCTGTGCACTTGTGCACCTGACCAGATCCCTTCACATACCTGAGATGAAAACCAAAGAGATATTCCTTCTTCCTTAACGTGTCTTGAGGAAGAATACACTTGCCGAGCCTACTTTTCTCCAAGTCAAACCATTGCTGATGCCCCACCTCTAACAAAAAGGTTGGCTTAGTCAAGAGACATGTTGCCGGTAATTCTATCGGTGGAAAGCTTCCACCTGATAATGCTGGGTCATAACTGCTCTGGCTCCTTGCAGAGGTATGGAACTCAGTGACAGATCTTGTTTCTGTTAGATATCAACCAGCTTTCAGTTAAGTGTCATACGTGATACACGCTTTGGGAGATCATGTCTCGAAAGAGACATGACTGACTGGGCAGAAGATTATCCCGCAGTAGGTTGCCATTGCTTTCTACGGTAGACTGGTTGCAGAACAAGGCTATAGGACCCAATCTGTTTTATTATTTAAGCCATAACTGGAGGGAAGAGATTGATTAATACCTTTCCCAAGGGTATTTGTGCGTAAGTGAATGCAAGGAATTCAACTGGAATTTGAACTCGGCTTCCCGATTTGTCTTTCCGAGTCGATACCCACTGTACCACAACTTTACTCAACAGAAACACCTGGTCAGTCGCCGATTATTCGATTATGAGGCAGGTTTTACTCGGTTACATGGTAGAATTACTTGACACAAATACATTCTTCCTCAGTCTCTTTCTATCTATCTACTATTGCTCATATTTATGTATTTAGCTATTATTCGGTAGACAAACTATTTGAAGCTAAACTTATTTCACTTATCATGGGCGGAGTATATACGGCATTCTTGATTTTGCCTTGCTTCGACCCCTTTTCATGGTCGCAATGCATCGTACCACTCGCTTCTCTCTGTGTTAGGTACTTTCTCACATAGGTTGTGATGATGTCCGTACGGTTTCAAGTAACTTTTGCAACTGCTTCTGTTTTATTTCCTAAATGGTCGTTCTTTTTTGGCGCCACGATTCTGCCTTATGATTCGCTGTTGACCTCCAATCAGTGTTAGTCACAGTTTATTTAACAATCGTATTCTAACCCATTATTTTACTTTATATGATGCTGATCATCCTAATTCCAGGCTATAATTAGCATGTCTTTCCATTGTTGCTATGAGAGAGAAATAGTGTGAGGATATGGAGATGATGTCTTCTTGTAAGCATCCGTCACAATTGATATGGACAGACTGAGATAGACAGATGGATAGATAAATAGTTATGAATACATTAAGCAGATAGATATATAGATTCGAATAGAGTTTGAGGTCGAGTTTGAGTTTGAGTTTTGTTTAACGGCATATCAACCTTTGTGTGTTATTTAATGCCGAAAAGGTAGGGTTTTCAGGTATTTTCTTTAATGTTCAGTTATAGTGAGAAGGTTGATTTAGTCAGATTGAAATGATTTTTTTATCCTTTCATATTTTAGAAAACATTTTTTTCTTCAAAAATGCATTGTTGGCAATATTTTTTCTTTCAAAAATGTATATATTTGTATAAAAGTCTATTTTTATACTTTCATAATGTTTTGGCCTCAGTTTGGGAGTTAACTATTTGCCCATAGCTGGGACCCTAATAGGTGCTACCACTCCGGATCAGGGTGGATCTGAGAACAACATCAATTAAGAGGTGATTCTATACTCCCAACCTCCCAATCAGAGGCCTTGCTGCTGGATGCAGTTTACCATCATACCCAGGACCAGATTCGAATAGATAGATAGATAGATAGATAGATAGATAGATAGATAGATAGATAGATAGATAGATAGTTTACTGTGATAGATAGATAGATAGATAGATAGATACGTTTACTGTGATAGATAGATAGATAGATAGATAGATAGATAGATAGATAGATAGATAGATAGATAGATTTAAGTTTACTGTGATAGATAGATAGATAGATAGATAGATAGATAGATAGATAGATAAGTTTACTGTGATAGATAGATAGATAGATAGATAGATAGATACGTTTACTGTGATAGATAGATAGATAGATAGATAGATAGATAGATAGATAGATAGATAGATAGATACGTACGAATATATACAATAGATAAACGATTTTCTAAGTACCTCTTAGATGTGGCACAAGGCCGAAAGTATGGGACACCCAGTGAGGATATAACTCATTACTCAGTTGTAACTGATTCTGACAAGCTTGCTAACCATTACACCACACCGAGGTGATTCAATAGATAGATAGATAGATAGATAGATTGATAGATACCAACCTGTTTAATAAATAATTTTAAGATTTGTCTGAGATTTTTGATAGGTTACAATAAATCGCCTTAAGAATTAATACTTTTATTTCCATTGAATTTCGGTCGTGTTGACCAGAATCGTATCTTGCGAGACTTAGGTTGCGGAGAACGATGAACAAGCTTTTCAGACAGAAAGCGATCAGTGAGTGAGTGGATCGGAGAGGATATACTGCCTTACATTTGATACTAGATCACATTCTATTGACAATCATCTAAATTAAAAGCCAGCCTCTAGAATCACTCAATTCTTCCTGTCTAGAATCAATTTGCACAAAGCCTATCACGAGTATTTTTAACTTCTACGTGTCTATGCATCTTCAGGGAATTCACTTCAATGAATACAAGAAGACCAACTTTCTCTGACACGTATGTACATACGCAAATATGCTCATCTGTTGTCAGTGTGTAAAAATTTAGAAATAAATGAAATATATAGGTAAAGATAAAATATGTATATTATTCACATGTATGTATGGATGGATGTAAACAGTTCGCTTTCTGACAATGAAGCCTGGGTTCGAATCTCACCATGGTCGACTTCTTAGGAAGATGACTTCTTGATATTATCCGTCTGTAGGAGGCAATTTCTGTGTGCAGCACTAGTGGAAATTTCGTGAAAACCATATCACGGGTTGACCCAAGCCTTGTGAGTGACATTGAGTAGACGGCTCTCTTGTAGAAGCCCTCGATGGTTGGGCTAGCTCACGGTCACAAGTCATCATCACCGAGGGCTTGAGCGCCCTAACTTTGATCAGGCTGTTGTTCATACTAAATAACGCGTTCTCTCTTCAAGAAACTGTAACTAAGATCTGCTCAGCATAATTGCAGTAAAAATCTCAGTTGGCCTCTGTGGGTGTTGAACAAACACAAGTATACCTGAACAGGCGTCTACAATGGGGATTAGCTAGCGGCCCCGGCTGGCAGGTATCCTCGAATACGATTGACCAGCCATGGCATACATTATGCAATAGCTGAATTGTCCAAATTACGCAAATATTGAAAATAACGCTGACATCTTATTTTAGCAGATATAAATTATACAAAATTATCTCGAAATTCTAAAGAATAGATTTATACAATATAATTGCCATTCGCTTCAACGACGTCTTCTAAACATTTTCGGGATCTCCTGCAAATCTTCTGGACAGTCTCTTTGGTTAAGTTGGTGAATGTTACCATAATCCTTGCCTTAAGTTCACCTTTGGTGTTACAAAGAGTTTCATTGGTCTCTCGGTCAAGTTTAACCCACACATAGTAATCAATATGGCTGCAATTTGAAGTTAGGTGACAAGATGTAAGGAGTGATGTGACCGCAGAAATTCTCCTGTTTGTGTGTCATGATGCAGAGTCTAACTGCTAAATATAGGGTCTTCCGTTAGCCACACTTTTGACCCAGGACAACACTACCTCCTCCAGGTACTTAATGTTGTGCTCCGTTATAAACCTGGTGCCCTGTAACACGATGAATAGATGCATAACGTCGCAACCACTAGTTCTCACTTCAAGCACATTCTTAATCACCATTAGACTCATCTAACTCTTTTTAATCCTGTGCACTGTCCTCAGATTGACGCCCAAATACTCTGAAGTGCTCGTATTATAGATTCTAGGCGAGTGCCAAGAAGTACAGTATATTGCTTCAATATTTATTTCGGAATGTATTGCGTCATGTGTGGTGAACCAAAGACGTTCTTCAGAGCGACTTATGCCGTATAACTTGTAGACCAAAATGACAAATGTGTTGTATAACATGGATCCAAGGATGACGAAATTTGAACTACAATCAAAACGACATATACGATTATTAATTCGACGACGGTGTCCAACACTTTGTTATCTTCTCTCTTATAAAATCACTAGCCGTTTCCACGCTGATAAAATGACGACATTCTCTTTCAATAAAATAACGACCTTAACACGTATATATAAAAGGATGAAGACAGCATATAATGTATTTGCTCATCAGGTGTCGGAGGTATCAGCATACACGCATCAAGGCAGCTAGAGGCCGAGGGCTCGTCCGCAGTTTTCCCTGTCTTTCTCGGTCTGGCTTCTGATCTTAACTGCCTACTACTATTAATTTCTGTCTCTGATAAAAGCGATTACGTCATATCCTAACACACTGTTTATAAAACTTCAAAGTTTACATTATCTGACCTTGGTTTTCAAAAGAAATATTTTCCTGACATGGAGAATTTTGCACACATTCTTAATTTTGACAACAATCAAACATTTAGCAAAACAATGTCTATTTTGGTTTTGCTAGCAGTTTTCAAAGTTTTTTGCAGTTTCATAAAAATACACTTCTCCAGGAAATTATTTACCAGCTCAGACAATCTACAATGCCTGGTGCTCTTTTTCTCGCAGACGGAACGCAAATGATTCTACTGTACCGTGCAGTCAACTATCCAAAACAAACAAAGCGCATGTGTGAAATCAAAAATATAAAATAACAGATATTTACATATCGCACCTTATATATATATATATATATTGATTGATTGATTGATTGTTTAATACTTAGTTTTTGGTCCTAATAGGGTTAGACCAGTACACATTTGTATTAAAAGTGTTCTATGCAATTATATTGTAGGACTTTTGAATATTTTTCATTTTTGAATGAGTTATTTCGTTACCTTGGTTTCTACCGTGAGTTATTAAAAATCGCCTGAAGACACCACTCATGGTAGAAGCCAAGGTAGCGAAATAAGTTGTTTAAAGCTGAAAATATATATATATTTACGCCCTCACACCCTGATTGAGCACTATGGAAGAATGGTAAACTTTGAAAAACAGTCGCTAATCTGGCATGTACGCATCGCTCATTCAGTAAAGAGGTAGAATAGCCGAATGACACCAATTTAGTCTGGTTTCAAGCCTAGGTTAAAAGGCAATCGGTGTCTAACCGTACTGATGAGCTGTGATACAGCGAAACAGATCTGTCTGCGGATGACAACATATATATATATATATTTATATATATGTGTGTGTGTGTGTGTGTGTGTGTGTGTGTGTGTGTGTGTGTATTATTACTTGAACGTTATTTTTAGTCGATACCCATATTTGAGTCGAAACTCCGTTTATTTATTAAACATTATATGTATTTATTTCCGCTTACGGCCCTGAATATTCGGTAAATCTTATTAAATAAAAGATTCGCCTTTGTCAGGATTCAATAATGCAGAAGAAACCACCGTTAAATACGACGTGCATTACACTAACTCACGAATTTCACGCCAAACAAGTCAGTAATTCCAATATGACACGAGGTGTTACTGGTTTGTGGAATTTTACAAACCAGTTTATTACTAAGAAGAGTGGCCAAAAGTACATTAGATAGCAGATTAACACTTTATTTAAAATTAAAGTTGATCAGAAAGCAGGGAGTTGGAATGGAGTTACATATGTAAGAAATGCGAGGAAAAGAAGCTGTATGCATAGAATTTACAGTTACATCTAGCCAGCTCAACGGTAAATTGGTGAGGTCTCGTCGCCAGTCTGATATTCGCTTAAATTTAGACTGTCGGCACCATAGCGAAGAACTCATCAAAACAATTACCATAAACGTAATTATCGAAAGGGTAAAAGAAGGCAACTTGCTGGTGGTAAGAAAGTGACTGGATCCGAGCCAGGATCAGGATCAATAATATTGATGATTTTTCTATGGATCTTATCAAGGAGTTCAAAGTAAATAGATGGAGCTCTTGACTATATGTGGAAGCAATATTCTGAGCATGGACGTATTATAGACTTATAGATATGTAAGATAGATTATGGAATATAAAATTGTTTATCACAACACATAGTACTAATCGTCTTGGCAGCTGACCTAGCAATGGATTTGTTGTGGTCTGGAAAACTTGGGTACCAATATGTAGTAGACTGATCGTCGGGGTAGTGATTTCAACGGTGAAGAAAAGGTTGGTTGTCCAAATCACCACAATTATAAATAAAATAACTCAAAACTCAAAACACAGTGTAACGAATATAACAACATTGTATTAAGTAAGATTACAGAACTGAATAATTCGTGAATGTAAGATGTGAAAAGATTTCTCTCTTAGATATTAAAGATATTGACTAAATATACATGTTAGAAGAGTTCCTGAAAGGACATATGTTTGTACTGAATAGTAGTGAATATAATTATACATGTATTGAAATGTTCTTATAGGATAGAGCGAAACATTTTATGTGGCTAATTGCTGAATGCAATTAGCAGTATGTGTGAGTTGAAAGAGACAAACGGTATTCGGGCTTACGCTCCGAAAAAACATCTTCCAACTGGCTAAACATGTGTGGGAATCGGTTTATATATTTCTTAATAAACGCGGGAAAAAAGAAAGTTTCACGTGCGGTCCTTACGTAAGAGTGTGTGGGTATATGTGTGTGAACGCGTGTGCATGGCGATACGGATGTAGGTATGTACGTTCATGAAGAAGTGATTCTACAGATTCAATATAGTCGTTCCACTAGCTGCTTAAAAAGGTGTAACGTGTCATTCTCCTGGAGGTCTGCATCAACCATGCTGATAAATAACAGAGAAAGTTCTTTCAGATGATTAATAGAATGTAGTTTAATTTTGGAGGCAATAAAATTAACAAGTCATCCTTTTCGCTCTTTAACAATATTCTGAAGTTCGTTTTGTATATCAGTTATCATTTCTACCTGATCAAACTTACTATTGAGACAGAAGTGATCAGCGTCGATATCAAATTGAAAACTTTTCTTTTTTTTTTTTTATAAGCGTTTCACCCCGAGCAAGGCATGTCACTGCCACTACTGCGCAGGGGGCTACGTAGAGTGGAGAAAGGCTGATTAAATATAGGAAATGTCAGAGGGTGGGTGATAGACGGGTAAGGATACCGAGAATGAGGGTTGGGTAGATGAGAGTGTTCTGAGAATAGTTGGGAGTTAGTGTGATAGGAGGTGTCTATTGACCCTACATTTAAACACCTGGAGATTGTAACTGTCGGGAAAGCAGAGTTGTGGAAGGGAGTTCCACAGGCGGGAAGCGCGAGGAAAAGAAGCTGTTGGAGTAGAATTTACGGTTACATCTTATTTGTTTAACTGTAAAAGGGATGCCATCGGGAAGATAATTAATAAAAATCAAAAACAAAGTAGAACCAAGAATGGTACCCTGAGTGACACGTGTGTTAGTACAAAAGGAATTGCAAGATTGGCCTTTCAGGATTAATTTCATTTCACGATTCGATGGGAAGGATTGGATCAGTTCAAAAATATGTCCGGAGACACCGTAACTTTTTGGCTTTTGGGGAAGAACTGCGTGCCATACTCTGTTAAAAGCTTTCGATATGCCCTGACTTCGCTATTCTTATCTAGAGCTTGATAGACTCTTTCCAAAGTTATCGTCAGTATATCAGTAGTTTACCTGGAGAAAAGAAAGATATGTTCTTTTACTTCATCTATGTGCCGTGTCCTTTCAGAACGTAGGCGATCATGGCTTTCCACGTCTCCCTATCCCTGGTTGATCTTAGCACCTTTCCTCCTGTAACACCATACAACCCCCGTTCTGTTGTCTACCTGGTCAGGCCCTTCAAAGATGTTATACGCTGCTTTCCCCTGTCTCTTTTTCCCTCTATCTGGCCTGATAGTATTTTTTCCAGAACACCGTCGTTGCTCAAATTTTCGGTTCAAATTATTCTCAGCATCTTTCTGTAGATCTACATTTTCTTTGCTTCAAACCTCTTCTTCATCTTTGAGGAAACTGTCCAGCATTCATTGCCATACACTGGGATAGATATCACGTAACAGTTATTTTTCTAATGAAGTTTTTCTATCTATTAACAATCTGCTTAGCTTTATGCATCTTTGAGGAAACTCAGTGCGTCTTCGCATCTCCGTGTTGCGCTTTTCGTTATCTATTCCGACACTTCCCCGATAGTTAAAATAATGTATAGTGGCTCCACAATGAAAACTCAAAGAACCGAGTTTGAATTCCAGTCGAGGTCGTTGCTGTCATTTATGCAAAAATACTCTTCTTAGTAGAACTTATATTAAAAAACATCATTATTATGTAATGTAACAAAAATGTTACAATTATTACATTTGTTGTGCACAGAAAGTTATCTCTTCAACGACTTAGAAAAGAATGACATATTTGCGTTTCTGACCATGAGGATCGACGCAGATGTTCTGGTTGAAAAACAATTTAAAAGAATTATATTTATAACCAATAAGAGAACAAAAAATATAATTGAAAGAGATCCACTATTGACTTCCCAAAAAGTATAAGTACGAGTGATATTGTATACTTTATTCAGAGGACCTAATTCCATGCTTCTCTCGACACAGGTCAGACAGGTACAGGTACTATTGCTTTACACACACACTCTCTCTCTCTCTCTCTCTCTCTCTCTATATATATATATATATATATATATATATATATATATTACTCCAATCTATTACAGTTGGTTCTTATCTATCAACCTCAATTTTGTTATGTATATATGTATATGTTTGTCTATATGTATTTATAAATCTATCAATATCATAAAACCAAGAAAAATGAAGAAGATACGGAAAATTAACCTTCAATTGAACGGTCACATCAATGACGTCAACGACTGTAAGTCAACCCTGCTTCTCTCATACAAAATTATGTAGTCAAATTTCAATCTATTAATACCGTCACACATTCAACAAACTAAACACTACTTACCAACCTTGTACCAGACGAAGAACATTACTAAACTTTTGTAATCAACCTTGCACCAAACATATGAACATTACTCATTTTTTAAAATACAGAATTATTAATCTTTGTATAAAAACGATATTTTAATACATCTTGAATGTTTCATATTTTAATACATTTCCTATGTTGTACCAAGCTAAACAGTTCCAAACCAAATCAAATCCAACCATTGATAAACTTACCTGGTCCACCTTACATTCTTAAAATTCAAAATTCACCAAGCGTTGATAAGCCGATATTCACAAATTAATCAATCAACAAAATCTATAGTCTCTACATCTGTCTATCTACCTATTTACCTTATAGTGGGTTGCTTATCTATTCTTTTTCCGTTAGTAGTGGGAGTCCGTTCTAGTGAAGGGTAATTGTATACCGTTGCAGGTTAACGGAATTTGCCCTTGTGGTAGATAGCCCACTATAAGTCATAAAAATGATTATAAAATCAAGAAAGGAAATTTGAGTAGAAAATAACATTTATATTTTTTTTTTTTTTTTTTTTTTTTTTTAATCATTTCACCCCGAGCAAGGCAGAAACGCCACTGATGTGCAGGGGGTTACATAAATGTAGAAAGATTAATTAGAAAAGAGTGAGGAGTACAAGCTAGTTAGAAAGGAACAATAGAAAACTGAGAAAGCAGGTGCAATGACAGGTACATGGGCGGAGAGAAAGGGAAGGTTATACAGGGGAGGGGAGAGAGCTAGAGGCCAGTGGTTAGTAGGTGAGTATTAACTTTGCTTTTAAATTTCTGGAGGTCGTAGCCGTCAGGAAAGCAAGAATACGGGAGTGAGTTCCACAGGCGGGAAGTGCGAGAGAGGAAGCTGCTGGAGTAGAATTGTCGTCTGCGTTTGGCTAACCTGACTGTGAATGGGTGGGACCCAGTTGCCAGTCTGGTTGAACGGGTAAACACCTGTTGAGGAGGCATCAGTGACTTAAGCTCATCCGAGCAGAAGCCATGAAGGTATTTATAGAAGAGACAGAGGGAGGCCACATTTCGACGATGGGAAAGTGGCTGCAGACGAGTCGCCAGATCAGAACCTATCACATTACAGACTCTCCTTTGGAGCTTGTCGAGAACACTGAGGAGAACGGCAGGGGCACCTGACCATAAATGGCAGCAGTACTCCATGCACGGACGGATGGTTGACTTGTATATATGCAGGATGGATTCAGGTGGAAAAAACATCCTGGATCGACATAGTGACCCAATCTTCTTAGCAGTAGATTTTGCTATGGATTCAATATAGTGCTTCCATTTGAGGTCTGAGGACAGGGTAAGTCCGAGGAGGCGTAGTGTATTACTCTCCGGGAGAATCATCTGGTCCATGCTTATGGGAGGCAGAAGAGGTTGCCTGTAATGGTTGACAGACAACAGCTTGGTCTTCGAGGAATTGAAGTTGACAAGCCACTTCTTGCCCCAGTTCACCACAGAGTGTAGATCCCGCTCAAGGTCAGCAGCGAGATTTTGTCTGTCCGCCACGACAGGTTTCTTACTGGAGCGGGAGTATATTGTAGTGTCATCTGCGTAGATGCCTACTTGGGACCTGATCTCATCTGGGAGGTCGTTGATGAAAATAAGGAAGAGCGTTGGGCCCAGGATAGAGCCTTGTGGGACACCAGCCATTACAGCTCCATGCCACGTGCTGTTCTTTGAATGGGAATTTACCTAGCAGGCCGACTCGCCGTTAACTCTTGGGAAAAGCAAGAATTGAAGAATGAATCTTCAATTCAAATTTCCTGTGTTAAACTGAGAGGTATTTTCCGTTTGTTTGTTTTGTTTGTTTTGTTTGTTTTTTTTATTTTTTTGTGTTTATATATATCTGTGTTTTTGTCCCCCCCCCCCCTTTTTCGGAGTTCATGCTTCATTTGGGAGGAAAAAAAAAAATTTTGAAATTTATATTTATTCTGCTATGCGAAGCTACTTTGGCCGAGTTATCAGCAGCCATTACAGCTCCATGCCACGTGCTGTTCTTTGAATGGGAATTTACCTAGCAGGCCGACTCGCCGTTAACTCTTGGGAAAAGCAAGAATTGAAGAATGAATCTTCAATTCAAATTTCCTGTGTTAAACTGAGAGGTATTTTCCGTTTGTTTGTTTTGTTTGTTTTTTTTATTTTTTTGTTTTTATATATATCTGTGTTTTTGTCCCCCCCCCTTTTTCGGAGTTCATGCTTCATTTGGGAGGAAAAAAAAAAAATTTTGAAATTTATATTTATTCTGCTATGCGAAGCTACTTTGGCCGAGTTATCAGCAGCCATTACAGCTCCATACATCAATTAACGGTTTGACAATTAAAGTAATGCTTGAAGGATAGGTCCAACGGAGGTCAAATGTTCATGGAAAATATAATGCTGAAAAAAGATAATTATTGTCTAGGAATGTGGCGAGCGGAGGTATGTGAGGAATGTCTTTGAAGTAGTCGCTCCTAAGGTCAGTGAGTACTTTTGAGACAGCGAAGAAGTGATGCCAGGTGAAGTGAGGCGAATGTAGTAGCCGATCGACATAAGTCAAGGGGATATTAATTACCTTCTTCTCCTTGGCTCTGTGTCAATCTGTCTGTTGGGTGCTTTTTGTCTCGGCTTTTTATATCTGCTTTTTGGATCAAAACAGCTCGTTTGGAATTTCATACTTGTATTTGATTCTGGGCTGCCCATTGGCTGGTAAATAAAATTCGCGTAGGCTCGCGAAATGGAAATTTGATATTTGATTTATTTTTATTTTTTAACCGGAACATCTGCGCGAATACACCGCGCAGAGACGATTTTTTTTTCATTTGCTTTCTGGTCGGTATAGAGCAAACATCCAGTCTCTCGCTTTTGCACGGTATCATCACAACCTACCTATCACAATCTGTTGATACCATTCCTTTTCTGTGTTTATTTACTGGTAGACTTAGAAAGATTATATAACAAATCAGTTTCTGCTAGTAATTGACCTCAGATATCTGCTATTGATATATAATTAGTCTTTCGCAAATGTGTAAAATAGGTATCGAATGATTATGTAAAGAATTAGCAGTCAAAATTCTGACTTTTTTCTCCGTAGTCTGTTTGTTTATTTTACGATGAATTTGCAATTACGTTATTTGATATCGAGTTTTATATGAAGCAATCACTGAAGATCAAAGACACTAGTCAGGAGTAATGGGCAAATATATTAGCCTTGTTAATAATTACTCAACAGCGAAATAACGTTTTGTGTCAGAATTCCACCCCATGGAGAAAAAAAACGATGTTTCGCTTTGGAGTAGCATTATCAGAACATGTATAGGGGTGTATAACGTGACTAACACAGTTACATATATCGCACTGATATTAATTCTCTTTATATCTATGTATCTATTTGTTCATATCTATCTATCTATCTATCTATCTATCTATCTATCTATCTATGTCTCAGTCTCTTCATATTTATCTATCATACATATATGTATATGTTTGTTTATATGTATTTAAAAATTTATCAATATCGTAAAACCAAGAAAAATGAAGAAGATACGGAAAATTAACCATCAATTGAGCGGTAGCATCTATCTATCTATCTATCTATCTATCTATCTATCTATCTATCTATCTATCTATGTCTCATTCTCTTCATATCTATCATACATATATGTATATGTTTGTTTATATGTATTTATAAATCTATCAATATCGTAAAACCAAGAAAACTCTATCTATCTATCTATCTATCTATCTATCTATCTATGTCAGTCTGTTTATAGTAATCTAGCTATTTATTTATCTACCAACCAATCTATCTATCTAGCTAGCTAGCTCAAATTTTACATGTATACCTCTGTTTATATTTATCACAGACAGTTCTTATTTATCTATCAATCTTCATTTTATCATGTTCATATCTACGTATAGCTTGTCATTTATTTTTCTATTTGTTCATATCTATCTCAACTTTTTCATGCCTATCTCTGTTCATGTTTCTCACAGTCTGTTCTTATCTACCTTTCTATCAATTTTAATTTTGTCACACACACACACACACACACACACACACACACACACACATATATATATATATATATATATATATATATATATATATATTACTCCAATCTATTGCAGTTGGTTCTTATCTATCAACCTCAATTTTGTTATATATATATATATATATATATATATGTCTGTTTATATGTATTTATAAATATATCTATCTATAACAGTTTGTTCGTATATATCTTTCACAGTCTGTCTTTATTATTGTATCTATATGTCAAGCTCAGTATTGTCATGTATGTATCTGTTCATATGTATCTCGATATCTATGATAGTTTGTTCATATCTATCTATCTATCTATCTATCTATCTATCTATCTATCTATCTATCTAATATATATATATATATATATATATATATATAATCAAAAGTAAAGGTAAGCGAGTTTATTTGCTTGGATCGCTTTCTGATCTTCTCCGTATTCTCAAAGACCACTAACGCTAAAGAACCCAGAATTCCTTAAACCGGAAAATATTGGAACTCTATATAATTGCTCAAACGTTAAAATCGATCGGAGAAAATATTTTTCTTTTTCTGCTTTTGATTTTACATTGTTCTTTCCATATGTGAATAGGGTCAGTAATACAAAACAGCAGGCCTATACATACACACTCTCAAACGCAGAGACTCACACTCACGCACATGTACATATATGTATGTACGCATGAATATACGTATATATGCACAAATGTATGCAATCTTTACGGATTACTGCTATTGATGCTCCTAGAGAGGGTCTGAGTACACCGTTTTTATCCACTATATAAACTTTCATGCACAAGCATTGATCGATATTTTCCGATTTTACTTCGTGATACACAGTCGGGCTGTAGCTTAAAGGGATAACATGTTCAATGATGACTCACCATGTCATAGATACAAATGAAAATGGTATGGAATTGTCTCAGATCGATTGCTGGATGGTGCTGCGATTGCAAATGCAGGTAACACTTGTTGCGAACGATGTAAAAAAAAATCTTCCAGTTTGAAGTTACTATTAAATCAAAATAACTTCTAAATCTGTTCATCAAAATCCAAATAGCTTCTGAATCTAGATAACCACATAAAATATCTTCAAAAAATTAAATTTAAATAGTTCTAAAATTGTACAAATACATTAAGAAAGCTTTTAAAATTGCGCAACTAAATCCAAATAGCTTCTGGATCGAATTTACGACAAAATACAAGTAAGTTCTAAAACTGTACAATTAATTTAAAATATCTTCGAAAAATGCGTAACTAAATGTATATAACTTTTAAATCTGTACAAGAAAAACAATGTAAACTCTAAATATGTGCATCTTTTAATCATTTAAGTTCAAGCATAGCGATACCGCCTCTAGTACGCTGGTGGTTACAGTTAGAAAAAAGGACTGGGTACAGAAGGTATTGAGGAAAAGATAAAGACGGAATTCAAGAATATAGAAGATGAAAATCAAGGTTGGCATTCAATTTTTGGAGATTATAGCTATTGGGGAAGCAAGTAAATAGGAGTTCCACAAGCGGGAAGTGCAAGAAAAGAATCTATTTGAGTAAAACTAGCGGTTATATTTAACTATTTCAAAGGTAAAAAGGTATATACCTAGATGGCAATCTAATAGCATACTTCATGTGGTCGGGGCACAAGAGAGAAAAAATCATCAGAGCAGTTGCCATGAATATATTTGCAGAAAAGTCAGAGATTGGCGATGTGCCAAGGTCGTTCAGCAGCTCACAGCCCACTGCTGATATGCTGATAACGACCATCACCGAGAATATATACCAGGCTCTCGACAAGAATGGTCAAGCCCGAACCGTCGCCTTGTATATCTCAAAAGCATTTGACAGAGTATGGCATGCCGGCCTTCTACGGAAGCTGCGAAGCTATGGTATAACTGGACTTTTGTTGGACTTAATCCAGTCATTCCTCTCTAACCGCACACTGAAGGTGGTATTAAACGGACATGCCTCCCAGAACTACCCTACAAACGCGGGTGTCCCCCAAGGCTCTATCCTAGGTCCTACGCTCTTTCTAATCTACATCAATGATCTCCCCGATGCCCTAAGATCACAAGTAGGCATGTACGCTGATGATACCACAGTTTACTCTCGCCTCGATCAAAAATCTGGTGTTGGTGACAAGGCGAACCTCGCTGCCGAGCTTTAAAAGGACATCCAATCCGTAGTGGATTGGGGTAGGAAATGGCTCGTAAAATTCAAATCTTCCAAAACGAAGCTGCAGTCAATTAACCACCACAGACAACTGCACCTCCCTCCCATTAGCATGGAACAGGCTTGCCTCCCAGAGAGTAAAACACTACGCCTGCTTGGCCTGACACTCTCAGCGGACCTCAAGTGGAATGACTACGTCGAATCCATTGCTAAACCTGCAGTTATGAAAGTCGGCCCTCTGTGCAGGGCCCGGAAATTCTTTCCGTCTGAATCTATCCTGCAGTTATATAAATCTACCATTCGCCCGTGTATTGAGTACTGCTGCCACATCTGGTCGGGTGCCCCTGCTATTCTCCTCGGAGTTCTTGACAAAATACAGCGAAGAATCTGTAATGTGATTGATACCGACTTGGCTGACCGCCTGCAGTCACTCTCTCACCGGCGTGACGTGGCTTCCCTGTGCCTCTTCTATAAATACTTTCATGGCTTCTGCTTCTACATTAAAGGAGAACAGCTGTGTCACGTTTTTCACACGCTTCCTTAGAGTATCGTCCAATTATCGAATCTGATAAAAAACTGATACTCAATCATCAATATGGCTCATTTTCTCCAATTTTACTCCCGATAGGTACGATAAGTTTTCATAGTTTATCCTTGGCTAACTCATTTGACTCTCATATTGGAAATCGATACCGCAATATCCTATCGGGTTTGATCAAAGTCAGGTTTTCAGCCCTTTTATTTTTATTTTTGCTTCAGGTTTTGCTCTAAGTAGGTATATTTGTAGTTCTTAGTTTCAGTTCTTAGTTTCAGCCATGATACCATTTACTCAGAGCACTTATTTAGCCTTAAAAATTTAGTTTGCGGTGGAAAACTTATTTGACATCGATAGTGAAAATCAAAATTTGACTTTCATTCATTCATTTTTCTTTCAGTCTACGGTTTCGCTTAAACTGGAAACAACTATTGCTTTTTAGTCTATTTAATTTAAATTCCACTTTAACATTTAAGGTTTTCGATGTCAAAGTTTGTCCCGCATGAATGTTACAGATTGTAATTCGCAGATCCGGTGCTGCGCGAAACCGTGTTCACACAATAACTAGCTTCATGAGTTCTAATCGAATGTCCGCTAGGCATCGCATTCATATTCACTTTTAACATTTTTTGGAACCCTAATCCTGCACTTTTGCGATTGGTATCTCGCTGTCAGTCAGTTAAGTGCCATACGTGATACACGCTTGGGAGATCATGTCTCGAAAGAGACATGACTGACTCGGCAGAAGATTATCCCGCAGTAGGTTGCCATTGCTTTCTGCGGTAAACTGGTTGCCGACCAAGGCTATAGAACCCAATCTGTCCTATTATTTAACCCATAACTGGAAGGAATAGACGGATTAATACCTTTCCCAAGGGTATTTGCGCGTAAGTGAATGAAATGAATTCAACTGGAATTTGAACTCGGCTCTACCGATTTCTCGTTCCGAGTCGATATCCACTGCGAAACTCCGATGTAGAACTTGCAAGGTTACTTACACGCATATTTCGCTCTTCTGATTTCACAGTAATTCCTTCTAAACGACCAAAGTTAGCCACGTAATTACACAAAAATCTCTGAGTGTTCGTTTCTTTTAAAATCCATGCCACCCAAACAAAGATGTTTTATTGGGCGCCGGCAAAGAGGGCCACTAGGACCAACGAAAGCCCCTCTGTTAATGCTGTGCGATTGTCGCCAAACGCACTGCGTTCCGCAGAACGTACAGCAACCGAAACTTGTGATAGGCGTTCCATTAGGTTATCCAGTGATTGCTTCCGTAAAAAACTTAGGCGCTCTAGATTTCGATCCCGGCCAGAAGCAAGTAGATATCTAGCCACACTGATTAACTGTGATACAGCGAAACAGGCTTGAACGCGGATGACAAATATATATATACAGTGACACGCAGAAGTATTAGATACATGTTATTTGCTCTTATAACTCTGGTTTATGTCCGCCATTTTGCCTAATATTTGGTAAGTAATATCTCGTAAATTTGTTTTAGTTGTATGTAGAAGGAAAATTAAAACTCATGGTTGAATCCATTTTTTTATCAAAGTTCAAAATTACCCTATGCAAAAGTATTGGATACATCAATTTAATATTTTGTTGCGTAGCCTCTGTTTTTTTTCACTGCTACCAGTCGCTTTCTATAGTTGGCCACAGGTTTTCCACACTGATTCACCGTTACCTTATTCTTCTTTGCTTAAATCTTCTAATTGCTTGATATTTTGTGGATTCCGCTGATGTACTTTAACCTTCACGATATATATATATATATATATATATATATATATATATATATATATATATATATATTAATAAATAAACATATTATGCTACATCTATGATTGCATAATGCACGTAACTCTGAGGCGTGCCATAGACGTAAGATAATATGTATATTTACTAATATATATATAGAATACAGCTCTGTCCATATATTGAGCACTGTTTTATTAACATCTGAATAATAATACTGTACATACGTACACGCTCTTCATATGTATATTTATTAATTTACGTCACTATATATATATATCAGTGAGTCAATTAAGTGACATACATGATAAACACTTGGGCGATCATGTCTCTAAAGAGACATCACTGACAGGGCAGAAGATTTTCCCGCAGTAGTTTGCCATTACTTTCTGCGGTAGACTGTTTGCCAAGTAAGGGTAATGAACCCAATCTGTTCTCCCATAGCTAGAGGGAGAATAGATAAAAACCTTTCCCAGCGCACAAGTGAATGCAACGATTTCAACTGGAATTCCACAGCTCTTTGATTTATCATTCCGAGCCGATATACGCTGCTCAACGACGCACATCGATATATATGCTTTTGAGCACATATGTGCATATATGTACACTTGGCAGCAACCCTCGTTTAAATATTTTTCAGTGTTAAAGATAAGAAATATAAATATATTCTGTAATTTTTATCGTCCCAGACGCTTTCATCCACTTTTGTATCCATTTCCAAGAGTGCTTATGTCTTTAATGCTGCAATTTTTTAAGTATATATATATATATATATATATATATATATATATATATATATATATATATATATATATACATATTGCATTCTCTCTCATTAAAAAATAACCTGTGAAAATGTCTCGTCAGTGATATGTCATAATGTTTGAATGATATAAGTAATTATTTATTAAGACCAAAGCAAATACAACTGATGTAACTACTATCTTCTGACGTTACTATTAAAGATTTTTATCAAAGAATTAGTTTTTCGTCTTCTTTTGGAAGGTTAGAAGAAACAAAGTTTTTAAAGAATTGTGGTAACTCATTGATTTTATTTCCGACTTATTATTTTGGTATTTCTCTATAATGACTACATATCGCAGTCAACTGGCTTGCCATCGAGGAAGAACGTTGCCTTGCATCCACCACAATAGTTGGGCCTGAAAAAAAAAACAAAGCAGCATATCAATTTATACATGCTATAAAAATATATTCAAGTGTTTATTCAGGTTATATTAGATTTACATAATTGTAAATAGAAAAAAACTGAGAATATATTATTACGTTGTTACAAAAATAATGGCCGATTTCAGAAACATAATGTTACTCTTGAAAAATTAACTGTAGAAATATTGCAGTTGCTCAGAATACGAGCCTTGAGCATCTATACATCTCTGCCACCGATTAACGAGATTATTTGTTCCTCGTGGATGCAACAAAATGTTTGAAAGCTTTGGTTTGAACTTAAAAGTCTTACCGTTTAAAAATGTGCTTAATGATAATCAGCGCGTGAAAGATTTGGGAGAATATGGAGGATGCGGTAAACTCTCCTATTCCAAGTCTGTGATCCTTGCAACATGTTTCCGCATATTATCGTGGAACCAAACTGAACTACCTCGATTCACCAATGCAGGTCTCATTCTTTGCAGGCGTGCATACATTCCAGCAAGACCACCAAACAGTCACCATAGTCTTTTGCTGATGCAAATTTGGTTTCGGAAACAGTCTGGGGGACTCATCTCGGTAAAGCCATTGACCTGAATTTTTATGGTAACCATAAACCAGTTGTTCGTTGTCAAGACTGAATGAACGTCATCTACCTTCTTCATCTTCAAGGCTCTCATCATCATTACACAATTACTGGAACCACCTTCCTACTGTCTGATCACTTGTGAATGCATTTCCTCTTGCTCTGTTGATATTAGCAGAAGTTTGTCAGGCTTTGTGCCCAAGGTTGAAATTATGCAAGAAAAGTAAACGAAAATCATGTTTTGTTTTATTCATAATTGTTATCTGCCTCAAGATTATTTCTCTCTGAAAATGAGTTACTAATTATTAAAAAGCACACATCAGTTATCAACTATGCCAAAATTCACCAAATATATACCATGAATACTATGTTAAAAAGCTTTTGTTTTTTTGTTTTTTGTTTTTGTTTTTCTTTGTTGTTGTTTTTGTTTTGTTTTTTGTTGGGGTTTTTTGGCAAAATACAACACTTCGAGCGGCCATTATCGTTGTAAAAACCTTATCCGTTCAGGAAGAAAAATTGAAAAAAAATTAATTAAACTAGGCCTTTGTTCCTGGGATCAAACCGCATTCTATGATACCAAATATGGAAATACTTACACGGAATCTATTTCTTCACTTTTATCTATTCGAAACTCTGAAACTTAAATATGCCGCATGGCCATTTCAGCGAGGAAAATCTCATTTCTTCAGCAGCGAAATATATTTATTATGCAAGTATAGTTAGTAGAAAATTCATTTACTGGAAGTATACTAAAAATAATTCATACCCGGAAGTTTAAATGAATGGGAGGGGTGTTAATAGAGAGAGTAGATTATGTTAAAAGGTTGTCATATAGGCATTGATACGGTGGGTAGGGAAGGTGGGGGAGAAAAGAAAAGAGAAACAGTTGAAAGAATTCAAGACACGATCATTGCAAATGACTTTTAGATAAAATCTATGTTAAGAAATCAAAAATTAAAATTAAGCGTGTTACAGGGAAAGTAAGTGGGGGAAAAGGAAAACAGAAAGAAGGGGAAAAAGAAAACAACAGGGTAGACAGGGAAATAATTAAAAGACAGATGGGGAGGGCGGAAAGAAAGAAGAAAAATCACAGCAGAACGGCCTTCAAAAGGAACGCCAGCTAAATGAGAGTAGAAAGAAAGGGATAGATACATAAAATGGAAAAAGAGAAAGAAAAGAAGAAAGACAATGAGGAAAAGGAAAATAGAGAAAAAGCAACATGATGTAATTTTCGGCTCTGACAAATGTTTTTTCCAAAATTTTTCCGTTCAAAATAATATCGTATTACTATTGTAGGGATAAAATTACTTTAATTTCTACAACTGGAATGAAAGGCGTGGAGCAGAAAAGAACATATATATTTTTAAAAAAACTAAGTATTGAAAATAAATAAAATAAAATAATTTTTTTATTTTAATAAAAATATTTAATTTCATTTTTACTATAATAAAAATAAATGAAATATTTTTTAAAAATAAGAAGGAAAAAATAAAATATAAAAGAAATATTTTATCAAAATTAAAAGTAAATATTGTATATTTTCAAAACATTTTCTGTTTAAAATAATATAGTACTATTGTAGGGATAAAATTACTTTAAATTCTATTACTAGAATAAAAAGAAAGGAGATAAACAAGAAAATATTTTATCGAAGGAAGTTTAAAAAGAGGATTTAGATAAATAATATGGACACATACATACATACATACATACATACATACATACATATTACTTGTAGAAAATGAAGGTCTTTTATAATAATTTAAAATTTTAAAATGTAAAAAAAATAGATTTGTGGAGCGTTTGCTTATGAATTCCTTACGTATATTGAAAAGTAGATTTTGTTTAGGATTTTTTATTATTTTAATTTTTCAACTATTGCATCTATCGTAAAGGATTTTTGTGGTTTGCAACAGTTTCATCACTGCCTTGCTTGGGAGTGAAACGATTATAAAAATATAACGGGGTGGTGTTAAAAAATGTGTGCGATATCCACGTGGTTCGTTTCAAAATAGACTAAACTATCGCCCGGTTCACACTCCACCCACGTCTCTTGAACAGGTGAAGAGGCTTATCCCTTGTTTTCTGTTTAGGATGCGGTTTCCGGTTTTCTCTTTTCCAATCTTTTCACTCCTATGTAGCCCCCTGCACATCAGTGGTGTTACCGCCTTGCTTGGGGTGATATGATTAAAAAAAAAAAAAACTTAACTGGACGACTATAATGTTTTCTCGGTGTTGCTACCGTAGCAGGAGCCAATTAGAGGAAGACGGTTTTGTTATCTCTTCATTTCATAGCCCTTAACAGTGTCACCTAGCCGGCGTCTTGACACACAAAACGGAAGGTAATAAAAATTCTCACAAAATTGAAAGTTGCGAATTAATGACACGAAAAAAAAATAGAAGCGGTTTGATACTTACACGCAGATAACTTTTGGAGAAATATTACATGATACAAAATCACATGGATTGGCAAAGCAATGAACAATTTTGCATCCTTTACTTTCTGCTAGAAAAAGGAAATTGAATAAAAAGTAAGATATTAAAGCGGGAAAAAAGAATGAACGCAAAGAGGGCTGATAATGGAAAGAATAAGAAAACTTGAGAAAAATAAATAAATAAATGTGTTTGAAAAATGTACAAAAAGTAAAACTCAGGAAATGTTTAATATAAATAAAAGACACAAAACGTCTTACATACGAGATTCTACAATCACACAGTCACGCCGACTCACCTGCCATCTATCAGGTCATAGTACCATCAGACAATATAATAATAAGCAGTGTAAGGATCATAGGTAAAATTATTCAGCTACTTACAAAATTATGTTTATTTTTATAATCATTTCACCCAAAGCAAAGCAGTATTGCTACTGGCGCGCAGGGGGGGTTACATGAAAGGAGAGCGAAAAGAAAGAGGGACAAGATACAGAAGAACATGAAAAAAGGGTAAAAGATAGATGGGAATATTGATGTGCAGTGTGTTACGTGAGAGTAGAGCGAGAAAGAAGAAGGAGATAAGGGGGTCGTAGAGAAATGATAAGAGAAAGATGGGAATCAAGGAGATAAAAAGAAGTCAATTGACGTTACATTAAAACTGTTGGAGATTTTAGTTATCAGGGAAGCAATTATACGGAAGGGAGTTCTATAGGCGGGAAGTGCGAGAAAAACTGATGGTGTAGATGTGGCGGTTATATTTAACTGTTTTACCTGTAAAAGGGTGGGACCTAGCTGCTAGTCTCGTAGCTCGAGTAAATTCGTGTTGCGGGGTCACCAAGGAGATAAGCTTGGCAGGGCAGAAGCTGTATTGGAAATAAACACAAAATAGGGAGAACTTTTGCAGCAACAAACACAACAACAGATGTACAAATGTTGTGAAATAAGAAACAAATAAACGGAAGGGACTGGGCAGAAAGTGCAAGAAACCGTTTCAATGGTAAAAGGGTGGAACCGAAATGCCAATCTAGTCGCACGCTTAAATTCATGTGATCAGGGAATCTGGGGAAAAAGCTCGTCGGGAGAGTTATCATGAAAACATTTGTAGAAAAGACAGAGGAAAGACATGTTACGTCGGTGAGAAAGTGAGTGAAGTTAAGATGCAGAGTCAGGATCAAATATATTGCAGATTTGTTTGGCTTTTGTCGAGAACCTCGAGAAAAGTAACAGGAGCATCCGACCAAATATAGAAATACTATTCAATGCACGGTCGAATAGTAGTTTTATAAATGTGCAAGTTTGAATCTGACAAGGAACAATTTCTAGACCGACACAATGACCAAAACCTTTTAGCAGTAAATAAATTCTTAGCAGCTATAAACTCGATGTAATCATTTCACTTCAGTTCGGTTGAGAAATTGATGCCAAGGAAGCACAGTGTGTTGCCGTCCAGGAGATTAGCAGAAGCCATACTGGTGGTGGGCAGGAAAATTTATCTATGGTGATTAAAAAATATCAGTTTGAAGTGGTATGGAATAATAACATCTTGATAATGCTGTTATTTTCTCTTCTAGTTAAACGTGCTAACCATTTTAGTTGTTACTGGTTCTGATAGTCACCAAGTGGTGTAGTTGCTCTTATTTTGTACAGTTCTTTCTGATTCAGCAGCACCAGACTGCAATGTTCAAAGAAGGATGACATTTACAAAGAAACCTAGGCTTTGTTCGCTCAAAGACTTTTTAGCTAAGGAAACAGTTGCATACAACTGACAGTTTAGATATTTTTAATACGTTTAGTGCCCTAGTTGTCATATGAAAAACCTAACCAAAGTTTTCCAATATTTCTACCCTTGTGGAACACTTTTAAATGGTTTCATATCTCAGGAAAAACACCACATAAAAATTATCATATACCATTAACAATATCTTACTCTTATATATTTTTGTCTTAGTTCAGGTGGTAAACATAATATATGGACACCGTACATGTGTCCTGTACTCGAGTGAGTCACGGTCGATACATGAACACGCCCCGTAGAGGTTCTGAAAGCGGTTTCACACGGACGACATATAAACATTTCTAAATACATTCCCTATAATTAGGACCGGTGTAAGAATCACGTGACTCCCTCTAAACCATGGTACCGGTCCCCCAGACCATTACATCTCAATTTTTATAAGTTCAGTTAAGTGGCATACGTGATACACGCTTGGGCGATCATGCCTAGAAAAAGACATGACTGACTGGTCAGAAGATTTTCCCACAGTAGGTTGGCATTAATTTCTGCGTTAGACTGATTGCCAACCAAGGCTATAGAATCTAGTCTGTCCTGCTGCTTAACCTATAGCTGGATGGAGAAGAGACGGATTAATACATTTTCCAAGGGTATTTGCGAGTATGTTATTGCAACGAATTCAACTTGAATTCGAACTCGGCTCTCCGATTTCCTGTTACACAACACCACAACATAAATAAAACAGTATTCATATAAAATAAAATTTCTATTCTATCTTAATTGTGTACAATAATAGATCCTGTGTAATCATGAACGATGCAAACAGATCTAAACTTATTTATAAATGGAACTTTGTGTGTGTGTGTCTATGTGTGTGTGTGTCCGTTACCTATAGACTCCGAAACGGCTGAACCGATTTCCTTGAAAATTTACACAGTCGTACTATAAGCGTCTGCGAGTGTTCTTAGCTAGGATTTGTGTCAAGGTACCCCCCAAAAAATATCGAAAATCTTTAATCGAAAAAATCGGGTTATAGAAGGAGTTGTCCGATTTTAATCAAATTATATACACTCAGAGACAAAGACATACGAAACGATATTCAGAAGTTTCAAGGTTGCAGTTCTTATAATAGTGAGAAAATTTATAATATATATATATATATATATATATATATATATATATATATATATATATATAAGGCAAGATGTTTGTGTGTGTGGCTGTTTATCTGCCTGTATGTCTGTATTTTTCAGCCCTTTTATTTTAGTTTTTGCTTCGGGTTTAGCTCTAAGTAGGTATAATTGTAGTTCTTAGTCTCAGCCATGATACCATTTGCTCAGAAGACTTATTTAGCCTTCAAATTTAGTTTACGACGAAAAGACTTATTTGATATCGACACCAGGAAATCAAAATTTGACTTACATCCATTCATTTTTCTTTCAGTTTACGGGTTCGCTTTAACTGGAAACAACTATTGCTTTTTAGTCTTTCGTGCCACCGTCTAAAGAGTCTGAGCTCCAGGACCATGGATTAGTTTTAAAGCTTTCATTACACCCGAGTAACGCCGGGCTATACTGCTAGTAATGTATAATCATGAACAATTCAAACAGAAAAAAAAGGAAATAAATACAATGTATATCAATTGTATTGTGATACATCGTATTTATTTTCAATTTTTAGAGACATGTGATTAAACATTTCAAATAAACAATGTTTAGCAAAAAATTTAAAACAAACAAGAACTTTTTATTAAAAATTGAATTATTTAATGCATTTAAAATTATGGGTAAAAAATAGTAATGTTTACATTGTGTTTGATTTTTTTAAATTTAGCATGAGTAAAACAAAATCACTGATTGATTTGGAGAAAAAACAAAAAACAAAAAATAAAACAAATGAAACAAAAAAATAAACTGACGTCAACCTCCGGAAATATTTTCTCAGTTGTTATCAGTTTAATTTGTAACTTATATAAATATAGTTAGAAAAATGTTGATAATATAGCGAGGGTCACAAAGCGATGTTCGGACCCTAAAAAGCTGGCCTCCTTCCAGCTCCCCTGCCTATAAGCTGTGATAATGTTAAATAATATGAAACATGTATTATAGTAACAAAAGATTTTTTATCAATATCCCGTAGATTTATAGTAAAATTACGAATATAAAAGTCAACAAAACTCACGAAAAAATTCATTGGCCTATTTGATACAGTATCTCGCAGAACTGCTAGTGGCCACGACTACTGTTTTAGGAAATCTGGTTTTGAAACAGTAGAATTAAAAGCTATAATCCCCAAGTTTTTTTTATCAGATCAAAAAATTACGAATTTTAAGTGAATTGGCAGCAATATATCAGAAAGACAAGTGGTCAGTATGAACTAAAACCAGCAAGATATAGCTTCATCCTTAACAACAATTTCAATTCTAAGTTAAATGAGACAAATCACTAAAGTCTTCAACTTACCATTTATTGGAATGGCAATGGTGGTTGTGATCATTGATAGGAGACATGCAACAAAAAGATTCATGTTGTCTTGGCGGGCGTCGTCTTTCGGTTTAATTTCGTCTGGAGCGGCTCTTGAATTGTGTTTTCTCTTTTAGCCGTTATCGGTTTTTTATACAAAAAGCATCAAATAGGCGGACGTAGAACAACAGAGGGGAGGGGAAGGGGATGAATAAGAAAACTTGACTTGCGGTTTTGCATCTCTTTTGCATTCTTTCTATATATAGAGTTACATATTTTTAATTCGTACGAAAATTACAGTCTAAATGACCCACATATACAAACATATATAGAGAAAGCAGTCAGCGGTTTTACATTTTTATATATACAGTGTGTTAAAACATGTTTTTCCAATATAATTTTGACAGACTGCGAATGGGAGTGTTTTGACGTTAGACAATGTTACGTACAATTATGACAAAATTTCCAATGATATTTTATATCCGGGTGATTGTACAATTGTTCTTATTCTTGTTCATATCAATATAATTTAGTGTAAAAGCAGAAATGATATGTAAAATTTCCTATGTAAGAGCGATTCTAAAATATGTGTTAGACTGGGTCAAATGTCCTTGGGTAACAAAATACATGTAAAGACACACACATATGTTTGATGAAAAAATATACATTCATCCAACTAGGGATTAGACAATGTGTGTATATATATATATATATATATATATATATATATATATATATAAAATAAAATAATTTAATTTTTAAATATTAATTTTAACCCCTCTACCTTCCTCTTCCTGTCTCCTTTGATTATCTACCTTTATGAAATATGGATACTTTTATATATTTAACTCCAGATTTCTTCTGCTAGTACATATATCTTTTTCACAACATAAATTTTTATAAATTTCTATAAATATTTTAAAAATAATTTTTAGAAAATTTTTAAATTAAATTTTGTTTTATTTTTTATCTATTTTTTTTCATTTTATTTATATCTAGATTTATCATTAATTACATTTACTTAATTAAATTTAATTAAATCATATATCTGCTTTTTCCCCTAAATATGTTTTTTCTAAAATAAATTTTCTAATAGTTTAACCCATTTATAAAGGCTAGTTTTGTTTGACACGTATAGAGCGTCTCTAAAATATGGAATTTTTCTTTTTCTTTTTCTTTATCCTTCTTTTCCTTCCCTTTTCCTTCTGTTTTGTTTAACCCAATTCTCAACGATTGCAAAACTACATGACTTGCACTTCGAACTGCTTCAGCATCCACCCTATTCTCCAGATCGAGAACTAGGCGACGATTGGACGTTTGTAGATCTCAACAAAATGCCTCAGAGAAAGAGATTTGGCTCCAATGAAGAAGTGATATCGTAAACTGAGATGTATTTTGAGGCCAAGAAGAAAACTTTCTATATTGAAGACATCAAATTGCTAAAGAAACATTGGAATCAATGTATCACCCTAGAAAAAAACTATGTTGATGAATAAAGTCAAATATATATATATATATATATATATATATATATATATATATTATACGGAAGTAAAACAATGGATAGCTTATTAAAAGCCACTGTTCAAGCATTTAATTTTATAAGTAAAACTTATTTTAAAATATTATCTGAAGAAGAACAGTAATGTTCTGAATCATGATAATTTTTTCTTGTGATATAAAACTTTTATCAACAATTGCAATAACAATGTAAAGCATTGTAATAATAAATTTACTGTGAATATATATACGTTTATATATATATATATATATGTATATATTTATGTATATATGCATATGTATGAATATGTGCATATATGTATATTTATAGGTATGAGTATATATTCATATATATGCATAGTACATATATATATACATATATATGTATATATATACATGAACGTGTATATATACATGTATATATGTTCGTATATATATATATGTCATATGATATCCTGCTCAAAAGAATTTTAATAAAATATCAGTCAGTTAAGTGCCATACGTGATACACGCTTGGGCGATCATGTCTCGAAAGAGACATGACTGACTGTGCAGGAGATTATCCCGCAGTAGGTTGCCATTGCTTTCTGCGGTAGACTGGTTGCCGACCAAGGCAATAGAACACAATCTGTCCTGTTATTTAACCCATAAGCGTATTTGCGTGTAAGTGAATGCAATGAATTCAGCTGGAATTCGAACTCGGCTCCTCGATTTCTCGTTCCGAGCCGATATCCAATGCACTACAACGCACATCCCCAATATAATTGTACTAAATTTGCTAGTTTATGCTACTGAAAAAAAAGGATAATAATTTTTTTGATAAATTATTTATTTTTTTAAATACAGCTCAACGGGAAAAGATCAATAAATTTATTTTTAAATAAAGTAAAGGAAAGCATAACTTCGGGTATTCCTCAGAGTAAAGAACTCAGTATTAAAATAAAAGTAAAAAACCATATTAATGACAAAATATTTGAATTATTTTTAGATAACAGTTTACGAGTTGATACCAAGCTTGAGTATGGGGAAAATAACTTTTGCTCTGCCCTAAATTCAGACCTGGAACTGTTAAGAGAAAATTGTAATGATAAAATAAATCATTTCCTCTCTTTTCTAGTAAGGTGATGGTCGCGTCAAACATGCCACATTTCAGTATTTACTCCAAATTAAAGTGCTCGATTTTCTGTGGATAGGACAGTATAGCGGACAAATTCATCTTCAAAGATTTCCTAACAGTTTGAATATTTACGTTTCAGATGTATTTAAAATGCAACGGAACTGGATTGTTTGAGTGGTTCTCTAGCAGATTATGACTTGCAGATTATTCACCATCTCCCTATCAATATCTATGTTGCGGCTATCCAGATGTTGAAACAATAATATTTGGATAGCAGTAACATTATAAATAAAATCTTTCACCAAATATGAAGCCAGACCCTCGTTAGAGTTTGAATATTTAACAAGAATCAAGGCTGATCATCTTTACGCATAGAAAAACGCTTTTAAGCTGGAAATTATGAAAGATCTTCCTGGAAACAAACACCAGAGTATCCTCATTTGTTCTAAACTGCCCGGTACGCTAAAGACGGGGCTCTTCTATAGCGGAGGTAAAAATTATCTATCATAGGCTCAACTTTTGATAATTACAATGAGGTCATAAAAGATTTAATAATTACTAGAAATAGAACTAACAATAATATGAGAAAACACAATAATTTTTGGAAACCAATTCTCTCAGTGAGTTGATTTTTAAGCCCTGATTAGATGTAGCAAAGTGAATAATTATCGTGAAAACATTTGTAGAAAAAACAAAACCAAAAAAAAAAAAAAAAACAAAAACAAACAAAAAAAACAACGAAGAATCTACGTCACAATGGTGGAAAAGGGAATGGCACTAGGTACTGGACACAGAAGAGAAGAGACATGAAGCGACCGATTAGGTTTTACAAGGAAATGTTGAGAATACAATGGACTGAGCATGTTATCTACGAAGAAGTTTGAAGAAAAATAGGAATTATAAGCGCGAGTATACTTAAAACTAGAATTATAACCAACACCAAGGCCTCTGATCAGGAGACTACACTTTTCTAAGAGCGTGGAACTACTTCTTAATTGCAGTTGTTCTCAGGTTCACTCTGAACCGGAGTGGTAGAACCATTTGCGGTACCAGCTATAGGCAAATAGTGAACCCTAAAACAATAAAACATTATGAAAGTATAAAAATACATATCTATATAAAAAAGCTTACCAACAATGACTATTTTGTGTAAAATTACTAACAATACATTTTATCTGACTTTGAAAGTATACAATTGCATTTAAAATACATTTAATTAAGGCCGTAACATATGGTTACAAAAATCTAAGATTTCGGTATTAAATAACCCAGAGAGGTTGATATGCCGTTAAACAAGATCAAGCAAACACAACCTAAATATTTAGATTTTGGCATTAAATAACCCAAAGTGGTTGATATAGCGTTAAATAAAATAATAAAAACAACAAAATCCAAATCTTTAAATTTTGGCATCAAATAACCCATACAGGCTTATATGCCGTTAAACAAAATCAACCAACCAAAATCCAAATATTTAGATTTTGGCATTAAATAACCCATAGAGGTTGATATGCCGTTAAACAAAATCAACCAATCAAAATCCAAATATTTAGATTTTGGCATTAAATAACCCATAGAGTTTGATATGCCGTTAAACAAGATCTACCAACCCGCTTACAATCACAAATAGACAGATAAAATCTCTGAGACTGAAATAAGAAAGGAGAGCCTTGATAATTTAAAATATACAGGACTTTTTGAAAGTCAGAGAAGCATTGGAAAATCGTAAGTAACATAATGAGTTTGAATGAATGGCAAGACGAAAAGACAAGAAAGTGAGACTAAAAGTAATTGTTTAGAGCAACAAAAGACGGGAAATTGGGGAGAGTCATGCCTCCCTAAACGATTGATGTTTAAGTGCATGGTGAAAAATGTTACTGTAGAAAGACAGGTTCCTTATTTCACTAGAAGTAAAATAGCAATGAATGAGCAGAAGGAAGAAAAGATAGATATGTCCCTTGAAAAGAGTGCATTTTTTCTTAGGAATGTTATTTGATATGTTCATAAATATGGATTTGTCTGATATAAATCCATAGATTTTAGCAAATGCTATTGCTCCAAGTTTGCAGAAGATTGATTTGCTCTTTTATGTCTTACTAGCATCATAGCTCGGCGTTGCCCGTGCATCTAAGTACATTTTAGTAGTAGGACTCGGTTATATAAAAAAAATAATTATATAAAAAAATTTTTGTTTAAAATTTGTTCAAAAATTACATTAAAAAATCTCCTTTGTTTTGTTTTGCGTAAACGTGATTTGATGTTTTTGTGACATTGTAAACAACATTGCGGTTGTTTTTGTTTCATAATTACGGAGGAATATATTTAAATTTTTTGTTTACTAAATTAATTTAACATAAAAGTAAAAATTACTTATTTTGTTTTATTAAAATTAGAAATATAAACCCTATTACGCTCTCAGATCAGAAATTCTCGAAGAATATTTAAAAATGTAGACATTTAATTTTAGAGGAAAAAGTTACATTAATGCCACACGAATTAGTAATAATTACAGACAGTTCATTTCCTGCATGAAATATTAAGCGAGAAAAAATGCTTTATCTTTTTTGTATTTTTATTTTCTGAAGTCTGAAAATGAAATCTGAAAAAATAAGACTTCAATAATTAAATTAACCAGTGGCACTTTTTTTTTACATATTTTTTTGTTTGAAAAGACACTTTTTTTAAATATTTCTTCCTTTTCAAAATTACAGGGAAAATATTCATATTTTTTTGTTGAACAAATGAATTTTTAAAACGTCGGAATAAAAAATAAATATAAAGGCTCATTTTTTTATTTTAATGAAAAAATATTTTAGTTGCGTTTTACACGTGTGATTGGATTTCTGTGACGTAATTCAGCATCCATCTTAAATCTTAAATATTTTACGGACAAATGTAAACAATCGGCTTCAAAAAGTGCGAAAGATAAAAATTGCTGAACTTAAACTCAAAAAGTATGTGTCGACCTGACTTCCCCGTAGATATGTGTCCCTAGAAAGTTTGAATAGCGTAGCTTATAAAAATGTAGGCGTGCATAGCTTACAGTCACACACAGACTCACAGATTGCCTTTTATATATATATATATATATATATATATATATATATATATATATATATATATATATAAACTCTTTTTAGGTTATTTAAAATCAGGAAATTATTATAGTTTATGAAATTTGTTGGGGATAATGACTTACTAATACAAGTCTTACTAATTAACGCATAGCGGGTGGGTGATTGCTCCCACTGCCAATGTTATTTGCGCGTAAGTGAATATAATAAACCTGATTGGAATTATAATTTGCCTCTCCAATTTCTCATTCTGAGCCGTTATCGAATACACCACCTACGCATTACAGCAAGCGGTCGGCCAACATAAATTTGCTAAAAAAGACAAGAACAATTAATTAAAAATTTACAAGAGAATTAAATGGAAGTCATCTTATTTGTCGAAAGTACTTTCTTTTACTTTCTTTTTAAATTTAAAATTAGTAGGAATGATCTATAAATTTTGATAAAACTACTTTATCCAGACATTATCATTCTTTTCAAAATTTCGTTTCACCTGAGTAATGAGACTTAAACCCCTTTGGATCACGCCCTATTGTATTTTCATATGACATCGTATTGTAGTATATTACCTTTACCTGCAAAAATATGATTGACAAAAATATATTCCGGCCGTGAATGGTGGCGACAGGGGTCAACATCAAAGACAGAAAAACAGGCAATAACCTACAAAGATTTGATTGACATCAAATGCAGAAAAACAAGTGACAACGAAAGGCTTGAAAGGCGTTATCCGGCGAAAATGATTGACATATGTATCTGGCCATAGAGGACATCAATTAAACGACAGCTCGATAAAGTAGAAGTTCGTCGGAATTTTGGATTTCATAAGTCTGGGATTTTTGGCTAAAAGCAGAGAAGGAACACAAACATACATACACACATTCAGAGAGAGAGAGAGAGAGAGAGAGAGAGAGAGAGAGAGAGAGAGAGAGAATTGTCGCTTGTTAAAGATTCCCCGACAATTCCTGCGTGTGCGCGATATCTCTCTGGCTACCCTCTTACTCCACGCAATTGTCACCTATTAAGAATAAAAATATAAGTTTATATTTTTATATATACGTGTTCGTTTTCTCTCAGAACGATCGTCGTTAGTCGAGATCCAGAACCAGATGATATACTTCAGTATTTCTGTAGTTATTAGTACACCTTTTGCTAGGATATATTGTTTTAGTAAGATACTTATTTCGGTAGCAGTAATCGACAATTACAAAAACAAGCTCAATTGTCAATAACACTCATGCGCACATACACACACAAACACACGCTCACACACACACAGTGGGTAATATTATGATGTCTTCGTTTAGGAAGAATTTTCAATATTCCCTATCACGTAGACAAAGATATAAATTAACCAAAATGAACGTGTTCAAACAAAACGAAAGAAACAACAAATAACAAAAACAGAAAAAACAAAAAAAAACGATTAAATTATTTTAAAGTATTTTAAGGATATTAGTCAAAAATGTTTATTATATAAGTATTGAGTAGTAAACTGACAAAAGTGAATTTAACCACTCCGCTTATGTCCATAAGGAAATGCATAAATAAAAAATTAATTATACTGCCACCATATTGTGTCTCTAAAATTAAATTGAAATTAATTATAGTGTAAAAATTAATCATAACAATTATAATTATCATTTATTCATTCATTCTAAACTATTGAGAAGCGACTGCACTTTTATTCTCTACTAACGCAGACACACACACACACACGCACACGCGAATATACACGCAGACACACACTCACAAATGCGACATTATCACTACCGGACAAGCAGTTCAAACGTCAACAAAAATTGTGTCTAATTTTCCACTTACAGGCCATTATAAGCAGTAAGTTAAGTGATTCACGATTGGGCGATCATATCTCGAAAGAAATATGACTGATTGGGCAGAAGATTATCCCGCAGTAGGTTGCCATTACTTTCTGCGATAGACTGGTGGTAGACAGATGGTATTTTATAGCCAAGCCTATAGAACCCAATCCTGTTATTTAACTGGAAGAAATTTGCACGTAAGTGAATGCAAGTACCTCAACTGGAATTCGAACTCGGGTCTCCGATTTCTCGTTTCGAGCCGATATCCACCTGCATCACAACGCACATCCATTATAGTACTCAATAAAAATTCGAGACAAGAAAACTTCAGATAGTTCTTATATTTTCTAGTTAAATTAAATCATCAAGACTCTCATTATACAAATCTACAAATAAGAAGTTCAAGATGTAACACATGATTAATCAAGGGCTGTATTCTTTTGTTGTTTTTAACTTGGTATTTATCGTTGGCTTTTTCATTAAAAATTCTTCTGCTGGTCGTAGTCTTCAGCAGAATTCCGAACGGTGACCTTTATTTACTGGGTCATTTAGTTTTATCAAGAATAAAATTTAAATAGACAAAAAATACATGTCGATAAAAAAATTAAAATTTTAAATTAAAATAAATTATTATTAGAATATCAAGGAGGTGAAATTAAAGTCCCATAATTCGTAATTATTAATAGTAATGTTTTCGGGGAGAAAGAAAGAAAGAAAGAAAGAAAGAAAGAGGGAAGTAAGAGCGCGAAAAAGAAAGAGACATACGTCCAGTGGAAACTGAATCAGAGTCTGAGAATCAAAGTAAGTATTTTTCTATGTCAGCATGTGGTCATTAATTCACTTTTTTGTTAAGTAGATTAGGTTTATTCATAAAATTTAAGATGACGACTTTTTCTGAAAGGCATAAGTTATATCTATCTCCTTTTTTTCCATGACAAGATTTGTTTTTAGCGCCGATATTTCAGTTAGTAAGCGAGTCGTTGTTTTCTAATTTCCAATAATCTATGGATAAAGCAGGTTTTAAAAGAAATGATGTATTTCATATTATCTTTAAGTGGATAATTCTAAATGAACATAGAATGGTTCTTTTGTTATTATTACTTTGCAAAATTTTACATGGCATAGAAGCAAAGATGAACTCGTCCGAATGACCCTAAATTTTCTTCATTCTTTCATTGAGGAAACTGCAATATAGGTTATTATTAAATATTTATAAATTCATTAGATGCACATTATATTGTGTAGTATTAACAAAAGAACTATTCTATTTTCATTTACAATTATTCACTTGGCAATAAATACTAAAAAATAGAAGGAAATACATCATTTTTTTTTAAAACTGAGGTGGCCTAATAATAATGGCTGGTAGTATATATACATATATATATATATATATGTGTGTGTGTGTGTGTGTGTGTGTGTGTGTGTGTGTCTGTCTGCACTTTGTTTACTTCACTACACTCTTGTTTGTCTCTACCTACACTGGTGTTGAATTAAGGAAGTTGAAATTTTGAAACATATTTATTCCGAAATTAAAGTTGGACAATTTTTGAGATAATTTCTTCCTTATCCGATAATGATTATTCGTAATTTGGAAAAGTCGAATAATTAAATTTAATTAATACATAGTGTTTGTTATTGTTAATAACTTTTGCCTAAAAATTATTTGCCACCTAAATACACAGAACATATATATTCATGAGTATGTGTGTGTACGTGTGTGAGTGTGTATTCTTGGATATTTAATAACCAAAAAAACGATGAAGCACAAACTAAAAGAAAAAGAAGTTAAATGAAATTGGCTAGACTATGTATCCAAAACTTGTGAACAGAGAGATGCAAAGTAAGTCTTTTTGATAAGCATGTAATGGTATGACCAATGTAATTATGTGATCGATCTCAACTTGGTAGCTCAGACCCAGTTACATTCTCACCTGCGCAACGTGGCTTCCCTGTGTCTCTTCTACAAATATTTTCACGGCTTCTGCTCAGATGAACTTAGCTCACTGGTGCCCTCTAAATATGAATTTACTCGAGCAACAAGATTGGCGACTAGGTCCCACTCATTTACTGTGAAACCAATAAAATGTAAACGCAAATTCTACTTCCACAGCTTCTTTTCTTGCATTTTCCTCCTGTGGAATTCCCTTCCGTTTACTTGCTTCCCCAACAGCAACAATCTCCAAGAATTTAAATGCAAAGTCAATAGTCATCTCCTATTTCACTAACCTATATCCTTTCTCTCATGCTCTTTTTTTCGTCCACACCACTTCCATCAGTATTCTCATCCTTTTCTTACCCACCTGTCACTCTTTCTCATAACTTTTTTCCTATGTAACTCTCTTCACAACAGTGGCAGTAAAATGCCTTGTTGGGGCAAAATAATTATTTAAAAAAATATTATTCACGAATTTGTTTTTGTCAGGAACTATATAAATAATATTCCTCTATATAGGGATGGGAATGTTTTTTTCAGTTTCAGAACACGGTTAGCACATTGAAGCCGTGTTCAAAATTGATATTATATAGAGCTGGCTTCTTTTTTATTATCAATGTTTCCATTATATTCCACTGTGTTTTGTATATAGATGAGTCTATTTTGGTCATAAATTTCACAGGTATGTTGCGGTCAGAAATCTCTTTGTATTTCAATAGAACTATGATCTTCTTGATATAAATGTAGTTTTGTGACTGATGTAATTATTATTTATGAATTTGTTTTTGCCAATAACATGATTCATTAAGTGTCCTATAAATTCCTAACTAATATTGATCCTCTGTAATTTGAATCTTGCTGATGAATTGTTATTGTTGACGATGAGGTCAGCTCTTTTAATTGTTTTAGAATAGGTATTTAATTTTATTACCTTGTTCTGGTCGACTGGGATTGAGTACTTCTTAATGTTTCTAAGGGAAAAATTTGTTTTGTTCATAATTTACGTTTATTTAATTCTTTAAAGGCAATGCTAATTCAATCTTAATCTTGCTTATTTTAAAGTGAAATAAGGTGCTTCGTTATCAACCAGAGTCTGTTTCACGGTGCCGAGTTCTTTAGAGAATAACGGGCGAGATGATGAATTCTCGTGTGTTCTCGTGAGGATAGCTTTTATGACACTTACTATCGACCGGTTCACACTCCACCCACGTCTATTGAACGGGTGAAGAGGCTCATCCCTTGTTCCCTGTTTAGGATGTGGTTTCTGGTTTTCTCTTTTACAATCTTTTCACTTCTTTTGATTTCAATTGGAGTAGATAGACTAAAATATCGCCCAGTTCACATTCCACCCACGTCTATGGAACAGGTGAAGAGGCTCATCCCTTGTTCCCAGTTTAGGATGTGGTTTCCAGTTTTCTCTTTTCCAATCTTTTCACTTTCACGTAGCCCCCTGCATATCAGTGGCATTACCGCCTTGCTCGGGGTGATATGATTAAAAAAAATCTAATAAATTGAAGTGTTTGTGAAGTTTGTAGCATAATTTAAGGACATAGATATTACTGTGTTTTTTTTTTGTTTCATTTTATCTTCAGTTAAAATTTTAAAAAATAGCATTTATATAGTAGACATATATCTTAGGTTTTGTTACTTTTACAAATCATTTTGTTTTCGGCACGAGACGTGTCGTAATTAGAAAATTGGATTTCTCATTCTACCACCGTTAGTTTGTGGATGAATATTAACATTATGGTCGTAAAATGAGGTTAACGTATAAAGTTTAGTTGTGCAGGGATGGAGTAATTTCATGGGAATATTAAATGTGATAGATGCAGATGGAATCGAATAATGTTTATAAGCAGAGTTACAGATTATACTGATGCTTACTTAATCAAGGATGTTTGTTAATAGATTTTCTACACAAAATGAGGCTACGTGCCTTGGTTGAGTTGTGATATTTACGGATTTCGAGAACTCGATGACTAAATAAGATATTTAATAGAGAGATATTGGGTAATAATATCACTGCAGATAAATAGTAAATAATTCTCTGAAATGATGGGACATTATGGATATTCAGATTTATGTATTTTAACTTTTCCATATAGGCATGTTGGTCGTTAGATTCCAACGATTTTATGGTGATACCGACCGAGCATAGCGACGGACCATATGTTCGCACTCTCACGACCAAAATGCAAGTGACCAAAAGTTATCAATGCGCAGCCGGATTTGCGCAGATGTTCCGGTTGAAAAATAAAAATTAATTAAATATTAAATTTCCAGTTCGCGTGTCTACGCGAATTCTATTTATCGGCCAATAGGAAGCCCAGCATCAAATACGGATATGAATTTCCAAATGACCTGCTGCTATCCACAAAGAGGATATAAAAAGCCGATACAGAAAGCATCGCCAGACAGACAGACCCAGACGCGAGAGAGAGGAGAGTAATTAGTATCTCCCTTGACCAAGTCAAGCGGCTTACTATGCTAGCCTCCCTTACCTCTCATCTTATCTTTCCCTGTCTCAAAACTACTCACTGACCCAAAGAACGAATACATCAAAGACATTCCTTACTTACAGCGCTCCCACATTCCTAAGCATTAATTCTCTTTCATCATTTTCTTTCCATGAACATTTTAACGTACGTTGGTCCCATATGTAAAGGATTACTTTAATTGTAAAAACCTTAATTGATATGTGTATATAAATAAATGTTATTTTTCAGCTCAATTTGCTTTTCTTGATTTATAATCGTTTAATGACTTATAGTGGGCTATATACAACGAGGCCTAATTCCGTTAATCTGCAGCAATATACAACTACTCTCCAAAATAACGACTCCCCCACTATAAACTGGAAAAGAATGGACAACCCACTATAATTTTACTGAATTACAGGAATTATACAGCAGCATTCTTTGCTGTTAAAACTTTCTTGATGGATTTTTCCAGTGTTCTTACCAACCTCTAATTTCTTAACCTCTTCAATAGTCCTGGGTATGACGATAAACTGCATCCGGCAGTAAGGCTCTAATCAGGTGATTAAAAGTTTTTAGAAGAGAGAAACCAACTATAATCATCGTACTTGTGCCAAATATTTTTGCCATATTATGATAAATTTTACTTATTATTTTCTATCTTATTGTTTTTATCGCAAATTACAGGCCATCATTCTTTTTTATATGAAGTTTCTTTCAGGAGGTGAGTAATGATTGATCTCAACGACTTCCAATCTATTTTAATTCATAGCAATGTTTATCATCTTACTATCCTATTCTGTCCCGTTTCTGACATTCATTTACCCAAGATTGTTAGGTAATTTACTCGCTGTTTTCCTATTCTCCTCTTGACTTCAACATATCCTATGAGGATCTAATTCTAAATGCGTCCCTGGAATTTCAACTCCTTCTTTGTGATTATTTCTATTTTTCTTAAAACTTCATCGTACTTACATGTTCCGTCTTCGGTATTTTTACCACTTTTCTGCAGAAACCAACGATTTACTGAATGCAAAATAAGCAGCATGGACAGGATATATACAGGGTCAGTCAGTAAAATGCCATACGTGATACGCGCTTTGGGCGACCATGTCTCATGAGAGACATGACTAACTGGGTAGAAGATTATCCCGCAGTAGGTTGCCATTACATTCTGAGGTAGACTGGTTGCCAGCCAAGGCTACAGAACCCAATCTGTTCTATTATTTAACCCATAACTGTAGAGAAGAGACTTTTCCCAACGGTATTTATGCGTAAGTGAATACAAGGAATTTAACTGGAATTTGAACTCGGCACCCCGATCTCTCGTTCCGAGTCAATATACGCTGCACCACAACGCACATCCTTCACCACATCCAATATACATGGTGGCCATTAAAAAAAATAAAAAATAAAAACGGTAAATTCAAAAAGACATGACACGACTGATGTAACTGAAAAATTCAGAAAGAATTTCTGCACATTTACATGTCGGATGTTCTTCGAAAAGTACGATAAATCGACGCTCAAAATTAGTGAGGCGTTTCACCATACGAGAAGGTCAGAACGAAAGACGGAAGTTGTTGCCAATAAGCTTTAAATGACGAGTTACAAAATCGAGCAGCAATTAATAGATCATCAAAGAACCAAACAGAGTTAAGTAATTAAGCGAGAGTCGAATGATCACTGAAAGTCATTAATGTTCAAGAAGTTTATTCAAGATTATTATAGGTCAATTATTCTTGAAATATAAAACTGTCAAAATCAATTATCCGCTATTTTTTTTTTTTTACTGGGCAGCCTGTAAAATAGACCTCTGTTGCGATTTGAACTGGTACACCTTATCTTTGGGCTCTACGCTTCTGAATGACAGCCGGTAAGTTAAAAGAGACAAAAAAAAAAGAAATGAAATTAGAATAAAACAGTAATATTTGTTTTGGTTCATCTGAGATATCCAGGTACTGTAATAATTAATAAGACTTCTTCTTCTTCTTCTTCTTCTTCTTCTTCTTCTTCTTCTTCTATGTGCCCTGTCCCATCAGGACGTAGGCGATCATGGCTTTCCACGTTTCCCTATCCCTGGTGGCTCTGAGCACACCTTCTCCTGTTACAGCATGTAACCCTCGTTCCGTCATCCACCTGATTAGGTGCTTTAAATATTTTATCCGTTACTTTACCTTGTCTCTTTTCCTCCTTATCTGGCCTGTTAGTAACAGGTTCTCCAAGCCCTCTTTCCTCATTGCATGTCCCAAGAACTTCACCTGTCTCTTCTTGATGCTCAGTATTAATTTCATTTTTGTTTCCATCATTTCTAAGACCTCATCATTGCTCACATGCTCGATCCATGATATTCGCAGCATCCTTCTCTAGAACAAATCTTTTGTCATCATAGCGAGGCTAACAGTGACATTATTAAAAACTGGAAACAAAACATCAAACAAGTTATGGAATATCTATCTATCTATCTATCTATCTATCTATCTATCTATCTATCTATCTATCTATCTATCTATCTATTACTAAGAAATATTTTACCACCTATAGAACCCCATTTCTTTTGCTTCGAGTATCTTCGTCATCTTTGAGGAGATTGTTCAGCATTCACTGCCATACAGAAGGACAGGTATCACATAACAGTTCCGTACTTTTTTTTGTTTTTCTAAGGTGCCAGGTTTAGCTTCAATTTGCAAGCATTACCTCTGATGTCGCCCAATTGTCATTTACAAAAATAATTTTACTTCTAGCAAAGCAATAAAGTAACTAATATGCAAGGAATTACTGAGTGTGAGAGAATATAAGAAAAATTAAAAAAAAGTCATTGGTAAAGATTTGGAACAATAAACGAACAAGAATTAAGAAGATAATGCTTGACATTGAATTGACATTTTTGAAGGTCAAAGTTCACTGGAAAGCATGAAGCTGGAGAAGAGTTCGATAAGCAAGAAGTCTGAGAGAAGATAATCTTAGCATAGAACTTACGGACGGTTAGGTCTTTGAATTTGAATGATAAAATAATGAAACCTTGTCGTTAATCTAGTATTAAATATATCAGTAATACCCATGCAAGTCTCCTTTCCAATTCGGGATTATTAGCAAAACAAACTAGGATCTTTCTCCTTATCTTTTTTTCTCTCTAGCCTTCGTTGACAGCTAGTTTAAAAGAAGGCCAAATAGCTAAATTTATCGTGAGATTAGCTAAAGATACTTGCTACTGAACCGATAGCAGCAACGTTCAGAAAAGTATACAGTAAATACATACTAAGTGTAAATGCCTTGTGCAATTTTATGGCACTTATTGAACAACTTTGTGCTAGATGAAAAAATTAATCCTACCTATAATGATACATGTTGTTTCTTTAACTTTGTGGCATGTGTTTAAGTGCACTATGACCAATGGCACTTTTTAGAATGAGTTAGGAATTAGGCACACGTACAAAAACTAAAACGTTATTGTCAGCATAAAAATTCCTTTCTCATACTAACTTTTATGTAATGAAAACACATGTAACTCAAAAGTTTGTGATCATAGCGAGCCTAACAGTGACATTTAAAACTGGAAACAAATCTTCAAACAAGCAATGCAATATCTATCTATCTATCTATCTATCTATCTATCTATCTATCTATCTATCTATCTATTACTAAGAAATATTTTACCAACTATAAACACGTTAAAAACTATATTACATCATCAACGTTTATTGAGTTCATTCTAAAAAACTATTGTATGTTTATCTAAAATAGACGTTGTTTACGTATAAAACGTTTCCAGATAAATATGAGAAAGACCACCAAACATAATATCTACCAAGACCCCTTCGCACACACCACTTACATTCATAAAGTAATATTGACAGTTTTTCAGTTAGCTTTAGAATTCGTTAATTTCTTGAAGCTTTGAACAGAAGTGTCGTCTCACATTCAATTCAAAATTCCATTAAATTATGCGTATTGTTTAACAATTAATGCTTGATTAATTAATAAAACAACCCAAATATAATAATACCTGAATTTCTTTCTTCTTTTTTCTCTATATCTCATTCTTTAATGAAGCTTTAATGAAAGTGAACAATGAATTTGTCTTCTCTATACATACGTATTTACTTTTCCTAAATTATACTTACCATTGTTTGATTTAATTTTTGCCTGTGTGTCTTTGTAATTTTGAAGTTCACTGGTATTCTTCTGCCTGATTTTTTTTCTTAAATTCTCACACGCCATTTTCCTTTGGACAGTTGACCTGTCAGACGTTCAATGCTATTCTACGAATATGAGATTCGCAGAAAGCTACTCTCTTCAGTTCTTTTCAGACGCCGAATAGAGTTGCCAATTTTAAAGAGGTGATTTTAATTTTATATTTTTTGAGTATTTGGAGTAATGTTCAAATTAATTAAAATTTTGTTTCCTGACAATGCCCTAAATTGAATTGAGATCGTCTCCTCTATACGTACCTATCTACTTTACCATGCATGTCTTTTTGATATTACCAATTTTTTTTCAGACACCCAGACCTCTTGACATTTAAAAGTTGGTATATTCTTTTTCACTTGGAGTAGATAGGCCATCCTATCGCTAAGTTCATATTTCTCCCTGTTTTCTTGAACAGGATTAGAGGCTCATTCCTTGTTTCTTGCTTAGGAAGTGGTCCCCGACACTTTTCCTCTCCTCAGGTCATAATAATGATGCCGTCGCAAAGATGAGTGCTATATATTTGTCTCGTAATTTATACCATTGTTGAATATGTAAAACCAGTTGATCTTAACATTTATTTTAGATAAGTTCTATATATTTATCTTATAATATAATGTCATTGTTGAATATGTAAAACAAGTTGATCTTATAATTATTTTTGATGAGTGCTATATATTTGTCTTTTACTTTAATGTCATTGTTGAATATGTAAAACCAGTTGATCTTATAATTTATTTTAGATTAGTTTTACATAATTACTTTGTACTTTAATGTCATTGTTGAACATGTAAAACTAGTTGATCTTATAATTTCTTAAGATGACTGTTTATATATTTGTCTCGTTATTGTTGAATATGCAAAACCAATTGATTTTATCATTTCATTTCTTTTCTTTTTCATATTTGTTTTTGCGTTCGTTTTTTTTTTTCTGTTTTGTTGTCTTTTGCTTAAATTCAAATACAGACAGAACTTGATCTAGCTTCAGACAGTATTTATTCTGGCTTCAACCTGATAATCTGAAGTATTCGCTCGGTGAGCTAATTCGAATAAATCCTCTCAGAAAGAAAACTATTTTTGTTATTTCAGAAAAAAAAATCCAAAAAGTATTCAATCAAGAACGAAAAAGCAGAATATCATCATTTCAAAAAATTCAGAGACAAAAGATTTGAATTCATTAATATTCCCTTTTTGAAAATCGCACCTGGTATTCATTCTATCCTCAGTACACTTGTGTCAGACATCAACAAAGAAAGAAGAAAAAGTTAATTCTTTAACAATTGACTTTCTGTTACCGTATGAAATTTATATTTTCGGAATTATGCAAATTATGCAGTGTTTCGTTTTATTGTTTGTTTAATTTCACGTCGCTTATAAAGGGTAAAACATATGAGATAAAGACAATTTTTTACCCGCTGGCGTATTTAAGAAAGGGGCAAGTGAGCAACGATCTCAGAGAAAATTGTTCGCAAGATTATATAAGGCGCACCGTCTTAGAGAAAAAGACAATTCACTTGTTTCAAAAGCAATTAACGGGGTTTATGTTACATTAGGGACATCAATTTCTTGGTTAACTTTTTTATTTTTCAGCTCAAAGATGATTAGGATTTTTAAAAATATTTTTATTTTTATTATTTTTTTTAATCGATTAACTCCAAGCAAGGAAGTACCGCCACTGGTGCGCAGGGGACCACATAAGAGAGTAAACGTTTAGGCAGGAGGAGAGTGAAGAGAAAGACGAACCATTTACAAGGGGTGTCAGAGAAAGAGCAAGAGAAGGATGGGAACACAGTTGTGAAAACAGTTGCGAAAGTACAGAGAAAAGAAAAGCACAAAATACACGGGGTGATGTAGAAAGGACTGGAGTAAAATGGATAAGAGGTGAGAATTGGCATTGCTTTTAAATTCCTGGAGGTTGTAGCCACCTCCAAGAATTTAAAAGCAATGTCAATGTCAATTTAAAAGCAATGTCAGAAAAGCAGGTATACGGAAGGGAGTTCTACAGGAGGGAAGTGCGAGAAAAGAAGCTGTGGAGTAGAATAGTCGGCTGCATTTGGTTGCAAGTGTTTGGTACCTTGTTGCCAGTCTGATTGCACGAGTAAATTCTAGTGGCGGGGGTACCAGTGACTTTAGTTCATCGGAGCAGAAGCCATGAATATATTTGTAGACTAGACAGAGGAAAGCCACATCCCGCCGTTGAGAAAGTGGCTAGAGTTGAGCTACCAGGTTGGGACCAATCACATTACAGATTCGCCTTTGGAGCCTGTCGAGAACCCTGAGATGAACAGCAGGGGCGCCTGACAAGATATGACAACAGTATTCTATGCACAGTCGGATAGTTTATTTGTATATATGCAATATGGATTTGTTGGCAAAAACTTCCTGGCCCGACACATTGACCCAACCCTCCTAGCAGTAGATTTAGCTATTGACTCAATGTAATGATTCCACTTGATGTCGGAAGATATGGTAAGGCCGAGGAGGCACAGTATATTGCTTTCAGGGAGACTCTCTTAGTCCATGCTTATGTGGCGCAGGAGAGATTACCTTTGATGGTTGACAGCAACTTCGTTTAAGAAGCATTGAAATTTACAAGCCACTTCTTAACCCAGCCCACCACTGAACAAAGGTCCTTCTCAAAATCAGCAGCGAGATTGTGTTTGTACGCCTCGTCAGATTTCTTACTGATGTGGATGTAAATGGTGGTGTCATCTGCGTAGATGCCTACTTGGGATTTGATCAAGTCTAGGATATCATTTATGAAGATCAGAAAGAGCGTCGGGCCTAGTATACATACCCATTCAAGATGACCTTCATTATGCAGTTAAACCAATATTAAAATAAGGATATTTTATGTAGTTTAGGATTTCCTTTTAATCGAATTTATCCCATATAAGGCAGAAAATCCACTAAGACACAAAGTGTTACTGGGCGTGAAAGAATTTGAAAACCGAATAAAAATTAAGGATCAAGAGAATAAAAGAGTAATTAATGAGACAGTATATGGCGATTGATATTACAATTTAAATTTTTTAAGATTAATGTTGGTTGGAAAGCAAATAATTTGTCACCCACAACTCTACGTAACCATGTTTGAACTCAGAGCTGGTCAGTGAAGATTGGGTAGCGTCAGCTCAGAAATATGGCAGCAATACACTATTTTTCGTAGGATCTGACGCTTAGAAAGATAGAGCATGACAGTAAGATCATTAATATGCAAAATAATATCATGTTATATTTGTAAAATTGGATGCATATGATGGTTTGTAATAATTATAAACGTACATAAACACACGTACAAATACGTACATATACACACACGTACACATGCGTTCACACACACATATATATGTATATGAATTTGTGCATATGTTGCGTTAAGCGTTAATGTAGAGTTTATAAAAAATTCTAAAAAGTTTTCAGAATATAAGGACTAATATATATATATATATATATATATATATATATATATATATGTATTGTTCGGAGAAGATATTATCTAATAGGGATTTTTTTTGTTTTTACTCCAATATCCCTCAATTAGTTTCAGTCACTGATCATTGTTTTTCTTATTAGATGCTTAGTCTTAATTTATTGACGATTTTTTCTAAAGAAGTGTCGAGCGCAAGGCGCATTAAATCTTAAACGGTGTGATACTTTGTATCCTGCTTTATTATTAAACTATGATCCATCATTATATGTGTTATATATATATACATAGCAATCGGATGTCTAACCGTACCTATGAACTCTGATAGAGTGAAACAGGACAAGACAGTCTGCGGATGACTAAATATATCTACATATTAGTTCTTTTGCACATCTCTCTTTCTCTTTATCTTTCCCTCTATCAATCTATCTCTCTCTATCTTTTGTGTGTGTGTGTGTGTGTGTGTGTGTGTGTGTGTGTGTGTGTGTGTGTGTGTGTGTGTGTATTTTCAAAGTGGTGACATAAAGACTTCGTTGTTCAGATAAAATTTTAAAATTCTGGAGATTTACATAGACTCATGTTATATATATATATATACGCGTGTCTGTGTGTGGCTGTGCATGTATACAAGTAAGTAGTCAATTTGAGCAAATTTGATTTATTCAGCACCGTACTTTATATTAAAATCTTTTTTCCCTCGAGCAGAAGACTTTTAATTGAATTAGGTCACATTCTCACAACGATGTCTTTCGGGGGTTCTTTTTTATTTTACATTTTGAAGACCACATCAGACGAAGTATGTCATCTTTCGCCTTTTTATTACTATTTCTTTTGTAAAAAATATTTTCTTGTCTCCATGTTTTTATCCTCTAAAAATGTTATTTTCTTGCCAACTTGAGTGATTTCAGCTTGAAGGACAATGGAAGGTTCTGATTGGTTGTGACAACAATGGCACGTGAGGCAAACGAAGGCCAACGTTTCTTTCACTCTTACGACCCTCGCCTGAAACACTCGTTTTCCCGTCCTTTTCATTTCAACATCACCTTTTTTTATTGTATTTCTTGTACTTTTTGTTCTTGTTGCTTTTGTTCTTTGCTTTGTTCTCATTGCTTTCGTTGTTCTTGCTTCTTCTTCTTTTTGATCTTGTTTTTTATTCTTTGTTGTTGTTGTTGTTGTTGTTGTTTTTCTTGTTCTCATTCTTGTTCTTTTTGTTGTTGTTCTTGTACTTCTTTTTTCTTCTTCTTGTACTTCAAGTTCTGGTTCCAAAATTTATTCCTTCTGTTTCTTCTCCTTCTTGGTGTTGTTGTTGTTGTTGTTGTTGTTGTTATTGTTCTTCTTATTATTATTATTATTTACATTCTTCTCATTTTTCTTGTTATTGTTCTTCTTTTTCTTGTTTTTGTTCTTTTTGTTGTTCTCTTTGTTGGTGTTCTTCTTTTTCTTTTTTCTTTTGTTCTTCTTGTCCTTGTTGCTGTTGTTGTTCTTCTTCATCTTCTCATTCTTGTTCTTTTTGTTGTTATTCTTTTATCTTGTTCTTGTTCCCTTTGTTCTGCTTGTCCTTGTTGTTGTTTTTTTTTGTTCTTCTTTCCCTTGTTGTTGCTTTTTCTTGATTTTTTTCTTGCTGTTCTTTCTTCATAAACTTGCACTTTTTCATTTTTTTCCTTCTCAGCTCTTTTATATAATTTCATCTGCTTACCCTCTGTTCTTTTCTCAGTAGTTCTTTTTTTTCTTCTTCTCTACGCTTCCTTCTCTCTCCACCTTCGCTTTTTCTTTCCTCTCTCTCTCTCTTTCTCTCTCTCTCTCTCTCTCTCTCTCTCTCTCTCTTTCATCCAATGTTTATTTTTTCTCTTTCTCAATCTTGTTCCTACTCCACCCTGTTATCCCTTTTCTTCTTTCAAACTTCTCACTTCCTCTTCCGTATTTAGATTCTTCTTCCCTGTCTCACTTTTCTCCTCTTCTCCTTTTTATTCTTATTTTTACAGTTTGTCTTTTTCTACATTTACATTCTCTTTTTACTTCTCCTCTCTCTCTCACTTACGCTTTCTTTTTTCTCTTCCATTCATTCGCACAATTCTTCTTCTTTTTCTTCTGTTCATTATTTTCTCTCTTTTTCTTCTGATCAACACATTATTCAAGACTTGTCCCTAACTATCAGAAATATAAGAGAGAGAAAAAAAGAAAATGAAAAGTATAAACAAAATACAGAAGAAAGAAAAGTATTGGCAAAAAGCACATTTTGGAATCAGTCGATTTTATTTACGGTTAGCAGACATTTAAAGTATAGTTTTTGTCGCATACATTAGATTCATGGCACTAATCCTTTGTGGTGCTTGTGCCATATGCCTTGGGTATCTTATTAGCGGATGGTTGGAAGACCTCATATGAATCTTGATTCTATCCACTTTTGAATGAAGACTGTCTTTGAGACTTTGGATTCTATTTTCCAGTCGTTCTGCACAGCTTAAAAGTTTCTGAGCATCTAGATATATTCACGTATTAAACCGAAGTTTACGTCAACTTTATTTACGCTCTCGACAAACCAATGGGATTTATTCTTCCGAGTCTATATCTAAAATTATGTCCTTTTTGGAAATGCTTGTGGGAAGATGTGCGTTGTGGTGTGGACTCAGAACGACAAATCAGAGGGGCTGAGTTCGAATTCCAGTTGAATTCATGGCATTCATTTACGCACAAATAACTTGGGAAAAGTAGTAACCCGTCTCTCCCCTCCAGTCAAATAATAGAACAGACTGGGTTCTATAGCCTTGGTTGGCAACCAGTCTACCGCAGAAAGCAATGGCAACCTACTGCGGGATAATCTGCCCATTCAGGCATGTCTCTTTCTAGACATGATCGCCCAATGCGTATATCACCTATGGCACTTAAATGACTGTGTGAAGAAGCGATTTTAGATTGATTTACAAGTAAAAATAAAGCAAAAAAAATTCGAACGTTCATTGCCACTCGATGTATATTGAATAAAGTGATAGGAGTGCTGCTAGGAAATATAATTCATTGAGTCGTGAAGACAATATTTCTCGTCAGAATCTATGTTATCCATTTTTAAGTTTACCATTCGTCCAGGTATTAAATATTGTAACATATAGTCTGAAGCATCTGCTGCGTATTTAGAGAAACTAGGACGAAATCCAAAAAAACAATATTTAATAAAAGTCGGTTCTGGCCTGGCATCAGGATTCCAGTCACTTTCCCATCGCCCTAACATAATTTCCCTGTGTATTTTCTATAAATATATTCATGGAAATTGTTCTGATTAACATTCCTCTTTGGTACCTAGACTTTACAAATTTAAGCACAATACTAGATTTGCGAGTAGGTCTCATCATTTTACAGTTGCAGTTGATAGAGATAACCATACGTTCTCGCTTGTTGAAGTCTCTTCTGGTTTCTTGCGTTACAATCACCGTTGATCTTCAGAAATTTATAAGCAATGTCCTTCATCTTCTGTTTCCTTAATATTGCTTCTTTTTTTTTTTTGTTTACAGTGTTCCAGATTCTGTAACTACTTGGGTATTAGTAACTTTATCGCCTTGTCTGAGGTTTTACTTTATATAAGAAAATAACATTAACTATTAGATTGTTTTGCAAACACTTTCAGAGTCGTGAAAATGGGAACGGCTATGGTTGTTTTATTGGGATATATGTTTTGATGTATCCAGGTTTTCATTATATAATAGCTTGTGGATTATTAACAGGTTGATATTAGTTTCTTTTAATGACTGAAGATGAAAGGTTGTTGTCAATATCTATCTATCTATCTATCTATCTATCTATCTATCTATCTATCTACATATCTGGGTCTGTTCATTATCTATCTATCTATCTATCTATCTATCTATCTATCTATCTATCTTAGACCATTAATATACAAAATAAAATGCTATAGTTTGTAATAGACCCACATATACGCACACACGCACATATGCATTTTCTATATGATAGTATTAATACGAAATATATACGAAATTCTAAAATACTATTTAGAATATTAGTATATATTTATATATATACAATATATATATTATATTTGTGTGTTTTTCTAAATAATCGAGTACCTATCAAAATTTTACTTTTGTTTATAGATATTTTCTGCAAAATAAAATAATTTCATTTGCTTTGAAAATGTCCATCAAATGAAGAAACGCTTCCGCGAAGACTAAGTACAGACACACACACACACACACAAACACACACACACACACACATATATATATATATATATATATATATATATATATATATATATATACTTAGGTAGGGAAGATCAGCCGGTTTGTCATAGTTTCGTCAAGCGATTTGTTTTAACTGATGGTTTAATTTTTATAAGTTTATAACCGAAAGCTCAAACTAAGAGAGTGGTTTGTTATTGTGAATCCTTTCATCCGAGTTTATATGAGCTTAGAAAATATTATATATTGTGTCTACATCCGGACATTATTTTGGACCTTTGATTTAGACCTTTTATTTAGTAGCTTTATCAAAATACTCAACATGTTGAATTTTCATCCTCTTCAAACATGTATTGAGTACTTTCTAATCCATCTGTTTACTGGTCTAATTTAAATTGAATCTAGCCTATAATTGTTCAGTAGATTTTTATATTATTTTCCATATTCAATTTATCTCTGTATAGAAAAGACAAGATGTGTGTGTGTGTGTGTGTGTGTGTGTGTGTGTGTGTGTGTGTGTGTGTGTGTGTGTGTCCTTTATACAAATCCACAATTTTTATCCGATTCTCACCAACCTTCAAGTAAATATTCTTTAGACTTCTGGTTAGGTCATGGGCTACTTATTTTTTTCCGATGTCCCCCGATATTGGAAATCGATACCCCGATATCCGATTAAGTCAGATCAAGATCAGGATTTCAGCCCTTTTATCGTGGTTCTTGCTGCAGAATTTGCTCTAACTTGATAAAATTATACCGAATCTGATCAAAAACCGATATTCAGCCATCAATATTGCTCATTTTCTTCAATTATACTCCCGATGGGTACGATAAGTATTCATGCACCTACTTAGGTTAGATTATTTTTGGATAACTTCTTTGACTCCGATATTGGAAATCGGTACCCCGATATCATATCGGGTCTGATCAAAATCAGGTTTTTCCTTCTTCTTTTGCTCTAGGTATGTATAATTGTAGTTTTTAATTTTAACAACCTACGTTTTTTTTTTGTGCCAACGTCCAAAGAGTCCGAGTTCCAGGACCATGGATTAGTTTTAAAGCTTACATTACACCCGAGCAACTCCGGGCTATACAGCTGATACTAGTTTAATAATATATTTGTTATGTTCCACTCTTTTTTACAGCTCTGTTTTAAGCAACCTCATTATCCTAATTTCTGAGAGATTTTTTTATCTTCATGAGCGCAGAATTGCTCAGTATGTGTTTTCTAGTATTAATCAGACAGATCTGGAAAAACAGAAATAAATGATAGCTGAGAGGTGTAATAATCTCGGTGATTATTGACGTTACCTAACTTCTTCTGACTACAAGCAATAAACAAACATACACTGACTTGTATAAATTTAATTCCAATGCCATAATGTGATCACTTTCTACCTTATCTTGTATACCTGGCTATGGAGCATTGTTCACAGAAAACTCCCGAGCATAATACTTAGCAAGGCACTTTCGAAAACGTTCGGGCATAGCATTAATAAGCCATGAAAAAAAAACACCCTCCAAAAAAAACAAAGCAATTCTGAAAGCCAACCTGCTGTTAAAATTTATTGTCTACCCATTTAAACAATGCATGATCTCATTATGTATCTTACCCAGACAAAATTAAAAAGTGTTATGCCACGACATGAGGCTACTCTGTTTACTTTTGCGACTCAAATATTCAACTTCATAGTTTAATCTAATTCTCATTTTTAATTTAACAATAATCACACACCAAAAAGCATATTTTGCAAAACAGTCAGTCAGTTCAATGCCATACATGATTCACGATTTGGTTGACCATGACACGACTGACTGGGCAGAAGAATATCTCGCAGTAGGTTGCCTTTGTTTTCTGTGGTAGACTGGTTGCAAACCAAAGCTATAGAACCCAATCTGTCCTATTTTTTAACCATAACTGGAGGGAAGAGATGGGTTATTACTTTTCCCAAGGGTATTTGTGCGTAAGTAAATGCCATGAATTCAACTGGAGTTCGAAAATGTGAATTCCCCAAATACTACTCCCTAATTTTCTAATTAACCATGAAATTATCTTATATTTTCTTAATAAATTATTTTCACCATTCATTTTAAAATATCACCTGAAGTAGAACAGTATCGTTTTAAAACATGAACATTCTTGTGTAGTGATATAATGCTTTTATATACCATTGTAATAACAAAATCACAATATATATATATATAGCATAATGATGATCCACGTATACTGTCTTAATATGTATAGGAAAAACTATTAAAAAGTTGTAAGTTTAAAAATGTATTTTTTAACAGTATTTATTCATTTCTATTATTATTATTATGTATGTATATATATGATATTTCAGAAATTTTAAAATCGTTTGTTTCTGATGAAAGGAGGAGGCCGGTCTGAAATATCAAATTAATATATATAAAAATAGAAATAAATAAATACTGTCAAAAAATACAGTTTTAAACTTACAACGTTTTAGTAGTTTTATATATATATATATATATAAACCTGTTACGGAAATTAACGAAACTTGGTTATAAGCAACCGACAATTTATAATGAATTATTTTGAACATTATTTTTACCTATACTCGTAGTTAAGTAGATATTCTGTTTTTAATTAAACAGTATTTTTATATTTATATCTACCGGCCTGATTATTTACGATAAATTTTTATGACGAAAATGTGTACTACCCGGCAGGATTCGAACCTGCGACCCCTAATACATAGGGAAAGCATACCATTTGATCTGGTACCGTCTTGACCACTCGACCATGGATAGCCTCTCGATCAGACGAGGTTTTTATCATGCTTATATAACTAGTCGATAAAAATCGAAAATTGTGTTATATAAGCATAATAAAAACTACGTCTGATCGAGAGGCTATCCATGGTCGAGTGGTCAATACGGTACCAGATCAAATGGTATGCTCCCTCTATGTAATAGGGACCTCAGGTTCGAATTCCTGCTGGGTAGCACACATTTTCGTAATAAAAATTTATCGTAAATAATCAGGCCGGTAGATATAAATATAAAAATACTGTTTAATTAAAAACAGAATATCTTCTTAAATACGAGTATCGGTAAAAATAATTTTCAAAATAATTCATTATATATATATATATATATATATATATATATATAAGCACATTGAAGCTTTAATGTGAATACTTAGATAGAGTTGAAAGAAAGTAAATGTTTGTGTTCTTAGAGCTTTTATAACTACAAGAGTCAAACACACAATATAACCCACGTAGACATGCTCACACAGAGTTCTATGTGGTTGCGTATTACATGTCTTTCTCGCGTCAATGAGATACTATCCTTATTTCTCCCCTGCTTCTCTTATTTCCCTTTGGGCTTTTGTTTGTTCACACGCAAATGACTCTTATTGCAGCTAAGTTGCTTGAAGTTTCGAAGGTGAAGAAGGAATTGTGCCAGAAGCGCAAACAATTTCACAATTGCACAGGAGAAACAGAAAAAAAAAACGGACAAAAGCTTTTATTTTCTGAAACTCAAATATACAGAAGCCAAGACACTTCGAATCTTTCCTTTATAGAACGCCTGTCTTAGAGTGGGGCTAAGTAAGCTCTTCACACAGGCTATTGTTTGAGCTCTTTATATAGATTCACTGTTTATCACTCAATTTTAGCTCCGGAAGGAAGAAACAGTTTTTCTCTTTCTCAGAATGTTTTCTTATAAGGAAACAGTTAACATTACCATTACTCTTTCATTCTATCTATATAAACAAATACTTTTGCCCAATAACAGGTAAAACAAATCTCTTTGTTCTTATGGTCAAAGTCATGGAAGTTAATGCTTACTCTTAGCTTACGGTCATATAACGCTAGAACACCGGTTCCCGGACGATATCCAAAGTAAAGCAACGTCGAGACTGGTCAGTAACTAGAGACGAGATCGCTTGGGAATAACGAGTGCTGTACGATTAAATGCGACAGCGGTATAATGGATAATGATTCCGAATTGTTAATCAGATGCTACAGTGGTATAATGAATAATGACTCCGAATTGTTACTCAGATGCGACAGTGTTATAATATATAATGACGCTGAACTGTTAATCAGATGCTACAGTGGTATAATGAATAATGACTCCGAATTGTTAATCAGATGCTACAGTGGTATAATGAATAATGACTCCGAATTGTTAATCAGATGCTACAGTGGTATAATATATAATGACGCTGAACTGTTAATCAGATGCGACAGTGGTATAATGGATAATGACTCCGAATTGTTAAACAGATGCTACAGTGGTATAATGAATAATGACTCCGAATTGTTAATCAGATGCTACAGTGGTATAATGAATAATGACTCCGAATTGTTAATCAGATGCGACAGTGTTATAATATATAATGACGCTGAACTGTTAATCAGATGCGACAGTGGTATAATGAATAATGACTCCGAATTGTTAATCAGAAGCTACAGTGGTATAATGAATAATGACTCCGAATTGTTAAACAGATGCTACAGTGGTATAATGAATAATGACTCCGAATTGTTAATCAGATGCTACAGTGGTATAATGGATAATGACTCCGAATTGTTAATCAGATGCTACAGTGGTATAATGAATAATGATTCCTAATTGTTAACCAGAGAGCCGGGTTCCAATTCTCATTAAGTGATTTATATTCACTTATGCGCAAATATATTTGAAAAATATATCATTTAATAATTTTTATTCTCCAAAATTTTACAATCTAAAAAATATTTTCTGGCTTTAAATAACCTAAAAACGTTTGACAAACTGTAGAAAAAGAAAAAATCAATCAATAAAAATAATCTTTTATGTAGACCTTTTTTAATCAATTCAAAGCTATAATGTGACTAAGAAGCCTTTATTTTCATGCGTTCTTGAGTAAGTTGTTTCCAGTTGTCTTTGCAGTTAACACCCAAAGATAATTTATTAAATATAAACATACATAATTATTGTGGAGTATAAAACAATATTATTTTAAAGGTAGCCATTAAGTTACCATATTGCATGGATGATTAAAACCTTAACTGTAAGATATCGCGTAATTTTAAAAAAAATTTCAGAAACTTATACATTGGGTTACGTATAGGCCTATAGAATTTATTCGTCTAAAAATCATAAGGTCAACGTATATGCTAAGTCGAGTTGAACGTCGCAAATTGCGATATATTAAATAACGAACTCTAAAGTATTAAGTAACAGGACAATTTCGCTAGAAACAAAGAAGAGAGTCCTGGATTGCTATGTGCTGTCAGTTCTTCAATATGGCAGTGAATGCTAGACAATATCATCAAAGATGAAGGAAAAACTTGAAGCAACTGAAATGTGGTTCTACAGAAGGATGCTGCGAATATCATGGATCGAACATGTGAGCAATGATGAGGTCTTAGAAATGATAGAAACGAAAAGGATATTAATACTGAGCATCAAGAAGAGACAGCTGAAGTTCCTGGGACATGCAATGAGGAAGGAGGGCTTAGAGAACCTGATACTAACAGGCCAGATAGAGAGAAAAAGAGACAGGGGAAAGCAGCGGATAACATATTTGAAGGACCTAATCAGGTAGATGATGGAACGAGGGTTGCATGGTGTAACAGGAGAAGGTGTGCTAAGAGCCACAAGGGATAAGGAGATGAGGAAGGCCATGATCGCCTACGTCCTAAAGGGACAGGGCACATAGAAGAAGAAGAATGTTCACGAAACACACTTTCTCCCGTGTCGAAGTGACGTATTATATACAACCACAAAAACTTGGATTACTATTTTTCACATTGTGCGAATATCAATGACCAGTTATGGACACGAATACAAACTGAAGTATGTATCTAGGTACCTGTATGTACCCGAACTATTGATACACATAAGAACGTCAAGTTTGCCTTATCTATAAACGTTTCTGGAGATTTATCGAGAAATTCATATGAGTATATGACTTTGACTCAAATGAACAAAATTTACTTGATGTACGTTGTGGTGCAGTGTATATCGGCTTGGAACTAGAAACCAGAGAACCGAGTTCGAATTCCACTTGAATTCCTTGCATTCACTTACGCTCAAATAACCTTGGAAAAGATATTATTCGATCTCTTTCTTCCAGTTATAGGTCAAATAGCAGAACAGATCGCGTTCTATAGCTTTAGTTAGCAACAAGTCTACAACAGAAAGCAACCTACTGAGGGAAAATTTTTTATCCAGTCAGTCATGTCTTATTTGAGACATGATCGCCCAAACGTGTATTGCGTATGGCACTTAACTGACGGAATAAATATCCAAAATATAAAACTAATGCCTCATTCACTTATGCAGTCTGTTCACAACCAAAAGAGACGGGAATTCAACAAAGACACACCCTTGTACTGAGCAAGAAAATTTGCAATTAAATGGCTACCTCGAATCGATAATAAAAAAATGGTAAAAATACATTTTTATTCACATTCCAACAATACAAAAATATCTCTAGTAAATATACATTTTTATTTAGCAGACATTCTATTTTTAAAGTTAGAATATTTACCTAAAGAAGAAAAATATTTTTACACTGCTTATAATTTTCTCCAATATTAAAGAGTTATAAGGGAGAGGAAATCGAAGCAACATCCTGAACGGATATTTTACATAGAAGAACGAGATCCAAGTTATTGTGTATATACAACACAACTATTATGTAATGCATAATATTGTAATGCAATACATAATAGTATACAGATTCAGAAATGCAGTGGTTCAAAGCAAAGCCTATCCGTGCGCTGACTGTGAAAGCAACCACGTCCCAGTCATCTTCAAACTACAGGTGAAACTCCGGAGATTGAAGAAGGCTAGTGCAGCACAAAAACTGAAATACAACGCACTCCTGAATGACCTCAGCCTACAGAAAGAATACACTAACAGCGTGAAAATCAAATACGAAGAACAAATTGGAAACTGACACTCGAAATGGGACTCGCTGAAGCAATAGTGACATCAGCAAACAACATTGACCCAAAGGGAAATTAGGCGCAGAAAGAAAAACTAGTGAATGACTGAAGAGATTCTTGACATGATGCAAAGGAGGCAGTGTACGGATAACATATTTGAAGGAACTAATCAGGTGGATGATGGAACGAGGATTGCATGGTGTAATAGGAGAAGGCGTGCTAAGAGCCACCAGGGATAGGGAGACGTGGAAAGCGATGATCGCCTACGTCCTGAAAGGACAGGGTACACAGAAGAAGAATGCATAATAATGCATTATAATGTAATGTATAATAATTCATAATAAGGTAAATAATAATTATGTAATGCATAATAATGTAATATAATGCATAATAATGCATAATTATGTAATCTCTATATATAAAAGGCAATCTGTGAGTCTGTGTGACTGTCCCCTATGCACTCCTACATGTTTTAAGCTACGCCATTCAAACTTTCTAGGGAGACATATCTACAGGGAAGCCAGGTCGACACATACTTCTTGAGTTTAAGTTCAGCAATTTTCCCTTTCGCACATTTTGTCCAATGGTGCAGATTGTTTACATTTGCTCCGTAAAATATCTAAGATCTAAGATGGTTGCTGAATTACGTCACAGAAATTAAATCACACGTGTCAAACGCGACTAAAATATTTTTTTATTAAAAAAAGAAAAATGAGCCTTTATATTTAATTTTTATTCCGACGTTTTAAAAATTAATTTGGTCAACAAAAATTGTGAATATTTTTCCTCATAATTTTGAAACAAAAAAACATTAAAAAAATATAGGCGTGCATAGGGAACAGCCACACACCGACTCACATATTGCCTTTTATATATATATATATATATATATATATATATATATATATATATAGATTATATTTTAAGTGTCTGTAGCGAATTTAAGCGTATTTGTTTCATCCACTGAAAAAATTAAAATGTTCTGAGTTGGACGGGCAACGCCGGGTTATGATGCTAGTGTATAATAATGTAAAGCATAGTAATATAATGCGTATACAACCGAAATGTAATGCATCGAAAATGTATATATGATACGAAATCTCATGCAAAATCTTTCACTAAAATCCATCTTGCCTATTTATAAATATACCATTCGTCCCTGCATTGAATATTGCTGCCTCCTAAAACAAAGCTGCTTTTATTTAACAGCCACGGAGAAGCTTTTCCTCCTGCCATCAACATGGCTGACACAAGACTCCTGGAGAGAAAAATACTGCGCCATCTTGGTCTCACGTTTTCAATTATATCAAATCAGTAGTTACATCAACCGTAAGGAAAGTTGAGTCATTGTGTCCTACCTGAAAATTCTTCCCATCGGAATTCATCGTGTAAATTTACAAATCAACGTCCGTACATTGAAGTCTGTTGCCATATCAGGTATGGTGCTCTTGCTATATATCTTGAGATTCTTGACAAAATACAAAGAAGTATCTGCAACGTTGTCGGTCCTGACCTGCATCTCGGCTTCAGTCATTTTCGTACCGCCGTGAAATCGCTTCCCTATATCTTTTCTGTAAATATTTTCATTGTAATTGTTCTAATGAGCTTTCCTCCTTGGTATTTTTACTGCATCAATTTAAGCGAACTACTAGGTTGGCAATTAGGTCTCATCGTTTTACTAGTGGAACCGTAAATTTTATTCTCATAGTTTCTTTTCTCTCGCTTCTCAACCATGGAATTCTCTTTCGGATTCTTGCTTCCTTGGTACCGAATATCTTCATAAAACGTCAATTCTGATTTTTAACGTCCTTTTCTTTTCTAAGTTTTCTAATTCTCTCTTATTCCAAGTAACCCTTTGAGTCTTAGTGGAATTGCTTGAGTGATATTGTTTAGAGAAATACATTTGCGCAGTATGTTCACAAAATGTGCCCGGTAAGCGAATAAATGTAGAAAAACACACATACTTATATTTGTTATTTACACAGTTGTGAAACTTGTATTGTTACATTATGGCGTGTCCCTTTGCACAGAAACCGACAATAACGAAGCCCTCATAAAAACAAGAAAAAATGTATGCCTACTCCTGTTCTAACATAACTTACTTAATATTTATCAGATGAAGAGCAGGAATTTAAAATGTGCGCATTTCTGTGAAACGCACCAGCAGGCAGAAGTGAAGTGTAATAGTTTTGGTCTGTTTCCTCTTAGCCATTTAGAGAATTTAATGTGAAGTCGGCTGGAGTTGTAACTGAAATAAGAAACAGAGTCAAAGATTTACTACATCTCTGATTCCCAAAGTTGGTTGACCAGACGTAGGAATCGGTGTCTTTTGACGGCAGAGAAATTACATGTTAAACGAAAAAATTTAAAAATGTCTTCGCTGTACCGACGCCGTTTGCTTACATGTGTGTACATAAGTATGGTTCAGAGCACGCACACACACACACACACACACACACATATATATATATATATATAAGTGTGTGTGTGTGTGTGTGTGTGTGTGTGTGTGTGTGTGTGTGTCTGTGCATACTCACAGCAAACATACGTGTATGTGGGTGACATTTCGACGGGTTACAATGGTTAGCATTATTGTTTCGCTAGAAAATTTACAACTAAATAGTGAGTTCGGTCCTCATTTCGTGCCCCATGCTTTCAGCCTCGTGCCACATCTAAACTACACTTAGAAAATCACCAAATATAGATGTGGGGAGAGCGTTGCATAAGATGATGATCACAAACAACACACACACACACACACACACATATATATATATATATATATATATATATATATATATATATATATATGAAAAAAAAGAAAAACTTATCTTAGCCGACATATTTTGTCATCTGACGGACATTTTCTTGATAAAGTCCATTAATGGACAAAACGCGTCGGCTAAGATAAGTTTTTCTATTTGTATTTCTTCGTGTCATCTGAAATGTTTACATAAATACATACATATTTTTAAATTATTTGTTTAAACATCATTTTTAACGGATGCTCATATTTGAGTAGATGTTCTGTTTTTCTTTTTTTTGTTTTTTTTTTCATTATTATTATACAGTATATTTATTTACACCTACTAGCCTGAATAATCGAGAAATCTTGTTAGGAAAATACGCGTCTCCCGGCAATTTTCGAACCTACATCCCCTTCACGGCTAGAAAAAGCCATTCCACTCTTATAGTAGCAAACCACCTACACTTTCTCCGTACTCCATCAACAATAAGTAAGTCCCACTCAAACATCTTCCCACGAATGATTTTTTTTAATCATGTCACCTCCAAACAAGGCATTCCACTGCCACTATAGCGCAGGGGGTTACATAGAGGGATTGGGTATAGGAAATGTCAGAAGGAGGGTGATAGACGACTTAGGATGTACATAGGGAGAGAGCTGGAGAGAATGGGTGTGAGTTAGTGTGTTAGGAGGTGTCTATGGCCCCTACATTTAAACTCCTGGGGGTTGTAGCCGTCGGGGAAGCAAGCATGCGGAAGGGAATTCCACAGGCGAGAAGTGCGAGACAAGAAGCTGTTGGAGTAGAAATTGCTTACCCTATGGAACAGAATCCTTGATCTCTACAATCTTAAACTGTTCAAATCTAGAGTCAACCGTTATCTTTCCCTCCTATCCATATGAATTACCCCTTAATATAATACTATACCTTGAGTGGCAACCGAGCCTTTTACATGGTGAACCATAATGAAAAAAAAATGTAAGAGTGCGAACAATAGCAGAAGATAAATTATGGGGACAAGATAACCATTGAAATTTAATTCGAAATTTTAGGAGATTAAAGTTTGTTGAAAAGCAAGAAACCAGAGGAGAGTTCGATCAGTCAGAAATGTGAGGAAAGAAACTGTTAAAATAAAACTTAAGGTGACATATAGCCTTTTTCAAATGTAAAATCATGAGAATTTGCCCCCAATCTTTGTCAGTTAGTTAAGGGCCATACATTATACTCATTTGGGCGATCATGTCTCGAAAGAGATATTGCGGACTGAGCAGAAGATTTTACCGTTTGCCATTATTTTCTGCGGTATACTGGATGCCAACCAAGGCTATATAGCCCAATCTGTCCTGCTGTTTAACCGATAGCTGGAGGGATAAGCGACAGATTAATACTTTACCCAATGGTATTTGCGCGTAAATGAATACAAAGTATTAAACAGGAATTTGAACTCGACACAACAGCGCTTAAATTCATAGTTTAGTTATCATAGAAGAAAGCCTATCAGAGTAATGTCCATGCAAATATTTATAAAAAAAATTCACAGGGAAGCTACTTTACGGCAGTTAGAAAGTGATTAAAGCCAAGCTGCGAGATCAGGACCAATAACATTGATGATTCGTCTTTATATTTTGTCATTAATCACAAAATACTCAACGTATATATATATATTATAAATTATGTTTTAGAACATGTACATAACATTTTCTCTATATAGGACATATATAGAAAAAATTGTGTGCATGTTCTAAAACATAATTTATAATAAATATTCACAGCTCCATACATCATATATCGAGCACTGTTTTAAATTAATGTTTTGGACGGGAAACATTTTTTCTTTTCTCTCCTCATTCTATACTCACTCGGATATATATATATATTTGAATCTATAATCTATTCATTCATAATCATTATTCCAAACAAAACAAAACAACCAATTAGATAGAAACAGACATTTGATTTTACTTTTAAACTAGCAGTATAGCCCGGCGTTGCTCGAGTTTAATGAAAGCTTTAAAACTAATCCATGGTCCTGAAGCTCAGACTCTTTGGACGTTGGCACGAAAGACTAAAAAGCAATAGTTGTTTCCAGTTAAAGCGAAACTGTAGACTGAAAGAAAAATGAATGAATGTTAGTTAAATTTTGATTTCCTGGTATCGATATCAAATAAGATTTTTCGTCGTAAACTGAATATTGAAGGTTAAATAAGTCCTCTGATAAATGGTATCATGGCTGAGATAAAGAACTACAGTTATACCTACTTAGAGCCAAACCCGAAGCAAAACTAAAATAAAAGGGCTGAAAAAATACAGATATACAGGCAGGTAAACAGACACACACAAACATCTTGATTTTTACATATATATATATATAATCGATTTTCTGCACTACTGTAAGAACTGCAACCTTGAAACTTCTGAATATCGTTCCTCATGTCTTTGTCTATGAGTGTATCAAATTTGATTAAAATCAGACCACTCCTTCTATAACCCGATTTTTTCGATTATCCACTTTCGATATTTATAGGGGGTACCTCGACACAGAACCTAGCTAAGACCACTCGCAGATGCTTATAGTACAACTGTGTAAATTTTCAAGAAAATCGGTTCAGCCGTTTCGGAGTCTATAGGTAACGGATACACACACACACACACACACAGACACACACATACACACACAGACAAAGTTCCATTTATAAATAAGTTTAGATAGATTAACTTGTCTTGCGTTCCAACAGCTTGAGAGTAGAAAAGAGGTCAAATAGATTAGATCTCTACTACTATGGATGAAAAATTATTCCGTTTAATTTAGTGAAGGAGGATTCTGAGGATGCTGCGTATATCGTGGATCGAGGTATTTGAGCAATGATGAGGTTTTGGAAAGGATGGAGACAAAAAAGGAAATTAATACTGAACATCAGGAAGAGAGAACTAAAGACCCTGGGATATGCAATGAGGAAGGAGGGCTTGGCGAATCTGATACTAACAGGTCAGATAGAGGGAAGGAGGGACAAAGGAAAACAACGTGTAACGTACTTGGCTGTCCTGAGCTGGGGGGGTTGCATGGTGTAACAGGAGCAAGCATGCTAAGAATCACCACGGAAAGAGAGACACGGAAGGCCATGATCACCCACGTCCTGAAAAGACAAGGCACCTATAAGAAGAAGAACATACTTTTACTCATTTCTAAGTTACGTATACGATAGTGGTATATTATGAAAATGAAGACGCTGCTTGCAGCTTGAGTTTGCCCCCCTCCTCAAAAAAACCTTGTCCTCTAAGTGTCCCCCCCTTTCAGACTTCTACAATCACCACTGCTGACAGGCAGTTAAAACCGTTATGCATGATGTCATTGGGGAAGATATTAAGCTCTAAGACTTCTAATTAATACTTTCTAAAATTATAGTTAACAATATGAGTTTGGGTATATATAAAAAAAAAAAAAAGCATCAGTTTAAACTGACACCAGGAGAAAATGAAAAACATGTTGCTATGATTCTTTGAAAATTGTGATGTAATTTCCCGCTAGATGTGCGTTGTGGTACAGTGGATATCGGCTCGGAACGAGAAACCGGGTAGCCGAGTTCGCATTCCAGTTGAATCCATTGTATTCACTTACGCGCAAATACCCTTGGGAAATGTATTAATCCGTCTCTTCCTTCCAGTTATGGGTTAAATAGCAAGACAGATTGGGTTATATAGCCTTGGTCGGTAACCAGTCTACCGTAGAAAGCAATGGCAACCTACTGCGGGATAATCTTCTGCCCAGTCAGTCATGTCTCTTTCGAGACATGATCGCCCAAACGTGTATCACGTATGGCACTTAACTGACTGAATTTCCCGCTGTCATTTTCGTTGTTTTCAATTTAAATAGTGCTTCGCTTACAACGCACGCCAGCAGTGCTATAGGTCTTAGTCTACCCCGCGGATTTATATTTATCCAACAAAAGTTGCTGCTTCTAATTTCGGTTTCTCAGCTATGAATTAAACAATAAGACTTTTATCAGAAAATCATTATCTTCAAAATTTTCTTACAAACCTAAAATATGTTTCAGCTTTAGATAACCATAAAAAAGGGGGATAAGCCGTAAAAAATATGTCAATCAATCAATCCATTTTCAGTTACTCTACACGCGCGCTTCTATTTAAAGACAATTTGTCATCAGTAATCGACAAATGAACTAAAAAAATATTAATGCCTCAGTGGTCGGTGTACCGATGAGCTTCGCTTTATGAAGACAACAATATAAAAATATTAATGCCTCAGTGGTCGGTGTACCGATGAGCTTCGCTTTATGAAGACAACAATATAAAAATAACAGTTTTTACTTGAGTTTATTTGCACATAAAAATGAAACGGTATCTTTAGAACAAGAAGTAAAAAAATAAAAGAAAAAGAAAGTTCTTAGATGCTAAAACATCAAGTAATTTACGCGCCTTTAATCGAAATAAAAGTTTGAAGCCAAAATAGAAATAAGTTTGGAAGTAAAAGGAAAAATAATTTAAAAAATACAGATGAAAAAGATAAAATAATAGCAGTCTGTTTAAAATGATGAACTTTTTTTTAGCAGTATAAAATAAATTTCGCTAAAGTGAGTTTTCCTGTTAAAAATCGGCTTACTGTCTGGCTTACAGCAATAAACTCGTAAATAAAAGACAATGAACAACAACAAACAAAACTTTTTGATAAATTGCACAATTTCTCCGTCTGCTTATAAACTTTTCTATTGATTAAATGACAGTTTCGGGGCCAGAGCATTAGGGTAAACTTGATTATGTGGAGTATTTACGGCGAGAAGCATCAGGCCGGTGACGAAGAAATTAGTGGGTGCCTACGGGAAAGGTTGCGTGTCCTGAGGTTTAAACTACAGGTATGGACTCTTTAATGGGAAAACAGAAGGAATGTCAAAATGTCGATACATCATTAAGTACCTTTTTATATTATTTTCTTAGTGGTTGATGATTGGTTAATTAGGTTTGAACGAAACATCATCTGCAAGAATGATGTTTTGTAACTCATGTTTGGGGCGTGAAAATCTTAGTTACAATACAACTAGGGATTTTAATGTCAATATTTACTAAATCGTATCACTATCGCACACTTTTCGGTTTTCTCACTGTTCTATTAACTTCAAAGCAAGATATATTTTGATTTATTTACACATATTTAGAAGCTAGTTGAATTTAGTTATAACTTCAATCCAGAAGCTAATTCGATTTAGTTGTGCCGGTTTAGAAGCTATTTAAGTTGAGCTAATCATTTTTTCGAAAATAATTTGATTTAGTTATACATATTTAGAAGCGATTTGGATTTTTAACTTCATTCTAGAAGCTATATATTGATATACTTACAGAGAGATTGCGGATATTGTTTGTGTCAGCCTTTCAACTGTCAGTCGTGTGAGCAAGGCGAAGAAAAAACTGGAGCCATCAATCTAAACTGTAAAAGAAAAATGCGGTCGGAAGAGAAAAACAACATCAAGAGACGACACACACATGATCAGGGAAAGTGTGAAAGATCCAAAGAAGACATTATTCGTTTTGTTCCAATTAATTCGCACAAGGACGCAGAAAGAATTTTTTTTATATTTCTATGTAGCTTATCGATTAATTAAAATATCTTGGTTTCCATTCTGTCGGGAGTCTCAACATGGTGTCCCGTAATTAATTCAGCTATTTTTTACACCCTTGTGCAAATTAATTGAAACAACTGTCTTAATTTCCTTTCTTTAACCATACGGTCAGTCTTAAACCCACTGGAGTTACAGTATGAAATCGATTTTTATTTTTTCTCGGATTAGGTCATTTGCGGTAGTGTGCAGTAATATTAATCTATTTTCGGGCTGTATGATGGAATTTGTTTGGCCTTGAAAAATATTTCGTCATCCGTGATTGCATCAAGACGCTATTGTCTCGACTGTTGATTAGTTACTCTACGGCCATTGTCCGCGATGGACGTTACTCAAAAGAAACTTATAAAAATTGTAACGCTGCACAAACACACTGGCAAGCCTTACAGAGAGATTGGGGATATTGTTGGTGTCAGCCTTTTAACTGTCAGTCATGTGAGCAAGGCGAAGAAAAAAACTGGAGCCATCAATCTAAAATGTAAAACAAAATGCGGTCGGAAGAAAAGAATAACGTCAAGAGACGACGCACACGTGATCAGGGAAAGTGTGAAAGATCCAAAGAAGACATTATTAGTCGTTTTGTTCCAATTAATTTGCACAAGGATGCAGAAAGAATTTTTTTTTATATTTTTATGTAGCCTATCGGTTAATTAAAAGATCTTAGTTTCCATTCTATCGGGAGTCTCAACATGGTGTCCCGTAATTCTGTGTTTTTAATCCATATCTTTTATATACTTTCGTTTCACCTGTGAGGATATGTATCTCCAAATAGAACCTACGATTTCGAGATATCTTCCTTCCAGGTTGCAATCTCGAGAGTCCAAAAGCATCTCCGCGTCGTTGTAGGTGACGAATTATTTTCCGCTCTACAACATTTTTTTTTCTCGCAGATGAAACATTGCATGCCTGCCGTGCTTTATAGCTACTTCCATGGAAACTTTGCGAACGAACTACATTCCTTCACTTTTACTGAGATGTCATTTCTACTCGAGCATTGTCTTCGCATAAACCTCCGTCTTGGGAACCGACTACCAATAGGATGCTTCCCCGATTACTGGAATCCTAATCTGTTCATGTCTAGGGTTAACCGTTATCTTCTACACATACCCACATAAACTATGTCTCTTACTCTGCAACCGTCTTTGTACAGGCTGAATGCCATTGTAAAAAACATCTAAACTTAGTTATAAATGGAAGTTTGTCTGTGTGTGTGTGTCTGTGTGTGTGTGTGTGTGTGTGTGTGTGTATCCGCTACCTATAGACTCCGAAACGACTGAACCGATTTTCTTGAAAATTTACACAGTTGTACTATAAGCGTCTTAGCTAGGTTTTGTGTCAATAAATATCGAAAACCGATAATCGAAAATTCGGGTTATAGAAGGAGTGATCCGATTTGAATCAAATTTAATACACTCATAGACAAAGACATGACAAACGATATTCAGAAGTTTCAAGGTTGCAGTTCTTACAATAGTGCAGAAAATCGATAATATATATATATATAAAAAGCAAGATGTTTGTGTATGTCTTTCTTTATCAGCCTGTATGTCTGTATTTTTTCAGCCCTCTTATTTTAGTTTTTGCTTCGGGTTTGGCTCTAAGTAGGTATAATTATAGTTCTTAGTCTTAGCCATGATATCATTTACTCAGAGGACTTATATAGCCTTCAAAATTCAGTTTACGACGAAAAAATATATTTAATATCGATAACAGGAAGTCAAAATTTAACTTACAACCATTCATTTTTTCTTTCAGTCTACGGTTTCGCTTTAACTAGAAACAACTATTGCTTTATAGTCTTTCGTGGCAACGTCCAAAGAGTCTGAGCTGCAGGACCATAGATTAGTTTTAAAGCTTTCATTACGCCCGAGCAACGCCGGGCTATACTGCTAGTAAATATTAAATGATTATCAACAAAAAACATTTTATGAATAGCTTTAATTTAATGTCTTAATTTAGACCGTTTGATTAGTACTATGTCTTCATTTATAGGGTTTTATTAGTACTATGTCTTCATTTATAGGGTTTTATTAGTACTCCGAGTGAATTACTCGACAGATATTACTATTTACAAATATTTGGGCAAATGGAATTTAGAATAGTGATTTTCAAAGGTTTCGTGTCTTGACGATGCTAAAAAACAAAAAAAGACGGGTAAGTATCTACGACTGACGTGTGTCTTAATTTGTCATTAGTTTTTTTTTTGTTTGTTTTTTTTTTCTGGAGCACGAGTATATCTTTTGTTATTTGTTTGGTTGTTGTTGATTCAATGAGGTAATATTTAAAACACGCCATGAGAAGAGCACTATTTTTAAATTTCAACTCTGAAATCATTTAATCAAACAATTCTGTTTAATCTACATTGTTGTATCAGTGACGCGAAAAGTTCACATTCAATAAGAATATTAGCTCTCTAGAAAACTTTAAGCTCAAATTATCGCTTTATACTTTTTTTGATCTGATTTCCTTTCTTAAGATACTTATTCCCTTATTGTTTGTTTTTATTAAAGCTAAGAGCTCGGGATTAGCCAGGACTCTATTTCTAATAATATTAATCATTTAAAGTAACAATAAGCGAAATCTTTGTTTAAAAATGAAGAGATTCTTTAAGCTTGTTTAATAAAAATAAAAATAAAAAACATATATTGTGTCCACGTACACATTATCATGTCACGGGTCCTGTAGCACAATAAGGGCCGTAAAGGACACAACATGTACAACACAATTCCGTGTGGTTTTGAATTCGGAATTGTCCCTCTCTTAGTCCCCATTCAATCTGCCCTGTTATTTAAACCATAGCTGGTAATAGAACGTAACGTAATGTAACGAACTTGGTCGGAATTACGGCTTATATACACACACACACTTATACACACACATAGCTATTCCGAATTTTTATTATTAAATAGTAAATTTATTTATATCTACTGGCCTAAATAGTCGAGAAGTTTTTTTAGGAAAATATGCAAGATTTTGCAAAAGTTCTTAATGGCAGGATTCGAACTTGCGTCCCTTAGGAAAAATTGTCAATTGACAAATAATGTTTAAAAATGATTATACTATTTACATTATTCGGACTATTGTCCTCATCTTATTATTTGACAAATTAAGTTTGAGAGAGTTTTTTGCTAACGAAATACAACTCTCTCTCTCTCTCTCTCTCTCTCTTTCTCTCTCTCTATCTATCTATCTATCTACCTTTTTCACACACACACCCTTTCTCTCTTACCATATAATGTTTTTGGTATTTGTCTATATTTCTTAAATGAGGTAGTATTTACACTAGTTACATTATTCAGACTATTGTCCTCATCTTTGTTGACATTTGCACAACGTTTCGGCCGTTGTACGCTCCGGCCTTGTTCAGGTGCTAGGAATTTCGAACCGAACCCTTTTTTTTACGATCATGGGGTATATCATTCTCATTCCTTGTGCAAAGATTCTTTTGGTAGTCATGAGTTATATCCCTCTAACCGGTCTTTCTAATTTACTTGTTCACCACTGCTGTAGCCTGGTAGTGAACTCACAACTTTTTGGTCAAGTCACTGAAATTAACCAACGTCTATATTCACTTGGTCATGTGTGGCAACAACAGTGATGATCAAATAACTTAGAAAGTCCGGTTAGAGGGAGATAGCTCACGACTACCAAAAGAAGCTTTACACAAGAAATAAGAATGATATACCCCATGATCGTAAAGAAGGGTTCGGTTTGAAATTTCTAGCACCTGAACAAGGCCGGAGAGTAAAACGGCCGAAACGTTGTACAAATGTCAACAAAGATGAGTACAATATTCTGCATACTGCAAATAGTGTAAATATTACCTTATTTCAGAAATATAGACAAATACCAAATAAATTATATAGAAAGAGAAAGAAAAAAGTGATAGAGAAAGAAAAAGTGATAGAGAAAGAAAAAAGTTGTATTTCCTTAGCAAGAACTCTCTCAAACTTATTTTGAGAAATAATATTGCCAAGTTATGTCTCTCAAATTTTTATTAACTCTTTGACATTTCCGAGTAACGAAATTTGCCAAAACTCGTATTGACTTTTTATTATTTTGTATTTTGTTATCGAAGACTTTTGAATGTTGATCCATTCGTTATCAAGTATTGTCCTGTGTCTAGTTACGTAATTGTATTTTACATTTTTGTATTTCTTAATTTTTTTTTTTTTTTTTTTTTGTATTCTGGTGTTCTCACGTTTTATGGAATCAATTTAAAGTCACCCGTTTAGGTCATACTAGCAGTATAGCCCGGCGTTGCTCGGGTGTAATGAAAGCTTTAAAACTAATCCATGGTCCTGGAGCTTAGACTATTTGGACGTTGGCACGAAAGAGTAAAAAGCAATAGTTGTTTCTAGTTAAAGCGAAACCGTAGATTGAAAGAAAAATGAATGGATGTAAGTCAAATTTTGACTTCCTGGTATCGATATCAAATAAGGTTTTTCGTTGTAAACTGAATTTTGAAGGCTATATAAGTCCTCTGAGTAAATGGTCTTATAGCCAAACCCGAAGCAAAAACTAAAATAAAAGGGCTGAAAAAATACAAACATACAGGCAGATAAACAGACACACACACACAAACATCTTGCCTTATATATATATATATATATATATTATCGATTTTCTGCACTATTGTAAGAACTGCAACCTTAAAACTTCTGAATATCGGTTTTTATGTCTTTGTCTATGAGTGTATATAATTTGATTAAAATCGGACCGCTCCTTCTATAACCGATTTTTTTATTATCGATTTTCGATATTGATCGGGGTACCTCGACACAAAACCTAGTTAAGAACACTCGCGGACGCTTATAGTACAACTGTGTAAATTTTCAAGAAAATCGGTTCAGTCGTTTCGGAGTCTATAGGTAACTAACACACACACACACACATAGACACACACAGACGAAGTTCCATTTATAAATAAGTTTAGATCTGTTTGGATTGTTCATGATTACACAGGATCTATTATTGTACACAATTAAGATACAATAAAAATTTCATTTTATATGAATACTGTTTTATTTGTGTTGTTGTGCAGTGTAACTGGAAATCGGAGAGACGAGTTCGAATTCAAGTTGAATTCGTTGCAATAACTCATGCGCAAATACTCTTGGAAAATATATTAATCCGTCGCTTCTCCCTCCAGCTATGGGCTAAGCAGCAGGACAGACGGGTTTTATAGCCTTGATTAGGAATCAGTCTACCGCAGAAAGTAATGGCAACCTTCTGCGGGAAAGTCTTCTGCCCAGTCAGTCATGAGGTATGATCGCCCAAACGTGTATCACGTATGACACTTACCTGACCTTATAAAAATTGAGATGTAATGATCTGGGGCCCGGTGACATGGTTTAGAGGGAGTCACGTGATTCTTACACCGGTCCTAATTATAGGGAATGTATTTAGAAATTTTTATATGTCGTCCGTGTAAAACCGCTTTCAGAACCTCTACGGGGTGTATTCGTGTATCGGCCGTGACTCATTCGAGTACAGGACACATGTACGGTGTCCATATATTATGTTTACCACCTAAGATATAAATATATACTAGATAGATATTAATAACGGTATATATTACTTTTTTATGCGGTGCTTCTCTGCGATATGAAACTCTTTAAATTTATTGTAAAACTTTGGTTAGGTTTCATATGACAACTATGGCACTAAATGTATTTAAAAAATATCTAAACTGTTTCCTCAGTCGAAAAGTTTTTGAGTAAATAAAGCCTAGGGTTCTTTGTAAATGTCATCCTTCTTTGAACATTGCAGTCTGCTGCTGCTGAATCAGAAAGAACTGTACAAAATAAGAGAAACCACACCACTTGGTGACTATCAGAACCAGTAACAACTAAAATGGATAGCACGTGTAACCAGAAGAGAAAATAACAGCATTATCAAGACGTTATGATTCCATACCACTTCAAACACTTGGCCTCACTTTTTTAACCGAATTCAAATGGAACGAATTCATAGCTGCATCTACTGCTTTGGTCATTGTGTCGGGTTAAAATTCTTCCTTGTTAGAATCAAACTTGCACATTTATAAAACTACTATTCGGGCGTGCATTGAATAGTATTTCTATATTTGGTAGGGTGCTCCTGTTACTTTTCTCGAGGTTCTCGACAAAAGCCAAACAAATCTGCAATATATTTAATCCAGACTCTGCATCTTAACTTCACTCACTTTCTCACCGACGTAACGTGGCTTTCCTCTGTCCTTTCTACAAATGTTTTCATGATAACTGTCCCGACGAGCTTTTTCCCCAGATTCCCTGATCACATGAATTTAAGCGTGCGACTAGATTGGCATTTCGGTTCCACCCTTTTACCATTGAAACGGTTTCTTGCACTTTCTGCCCAGTCCCTTCCGTTTATTTGTTTCTTATTTCACAACATTTGTACATCTGTTGTTGTGTTTGTTGCTGCAAAAGTTCTCCCAATTTTTTTTTTTCCAACACAGCTTCTGCCCTGCCAAGCTTATCTCCTTGGTGACCCCGCAACACGAATTTACTCGAGCTACGCGACTAGCAGCTAGGTCCCACCCTTTTACAGGTAAAACAGTTAAATATAACCGCCACATCTACACCATCAGTTTTTCTCGCACTTCCCGCCTATAGAACTCCTTTCTGTATAATTGCTTCCCTGATAACTAAAATTTCCAACAGTTTTAATGTAACGTCAATTGACTTCTTTTTATCTCCTTGATTCCCATCTTTCTCTTATCATTTCTCTACGATCCTCTTATCTTCTTCTTCTTCTTTCTCGCTCTACTCTCACGTAACACACTGCACATCAATATTCCCATCTATCTTTTACCCTTTCTTCATGTTCTTCTGTATCTTGTCCCTTTCTTTTCGCTCTCCTTTCATGTAACCCCACCTGCGCGCCAGTAGCAATACTGCTTTGCCTTGGATGAAATGATTATAAAAATAAATATAATTTTGTAAGTAGCTGAATAATTTTACCTATGATCCTTATCCTGCCTATTATTATATTGTCTGATGGTAATATGATCCGATAGATGGCAGGTGAGTCGGCGTGACAGTGTGATTGTGGAATCTCCTATGTAAGTTTTCTTATTCTTTCCATTATCAGCCCTCTTTGCCGTCATTCTTTTTTCCCGCTTTAATATCATACTTTTTATTTAATTTCCTTTTTCCTGCAGAAGATGAAGAATGCAAAGATGATTTTTGCCCTTGGAATCCATGTGTAGGTGCAGTGTGCCCATTTGAACCACACGCTGTCTGCGTGTAAGTATCAAACCGCTTCTAGTTTTTAAGTGTCATTAATTCGCAACTTTCAATTTTGTGAGAATTTTTATTACCTTCCATTTTGTGTGTCAAGACGCCGGCTAGGTGACACTGTTAAGGGCTATGAAATGAAGAGATAACAAAACCGTCTTTCTCTAATTTGCTCCTGCTACGGTAGCAACACCGAGAAAACATTATAGTCGTCCAGTTAAGTTTATTTGAAATGAACCACGTGGACATCGCACACATTTTCTAACACCACCCCGTTATATTTTTATAATCGTTTCACTCCCAAGTAAGGCAGTGATTAAACTGATACATTAAATTTACAACGAGAGAAGAGAGAAGAAAAAAAGGTACAGAAAATGTGGTAGAAAGAATAAGAGAAAGATGGGAGTCAAATAGATAGAAGATAGAAATTGGCGTTGCGCGTAAACTTTTGGAGATTTTTTTCTATCAGGGAAGCAAGTATTCGGAAGGGAGTTCCACGGGTGGGAAGTGCGAGAAAAGAAACTCATAAGTAAAAGTGGGGCTTACATTTTTCTATTTTGAAAGTAAAAGGGTGAGACCTAGTTTCTAATCTTGTTGTAGCATGAGTAATTTCCTGTAGACGGGTCACCAGAGAATGAAACTCGTCAAAGCAGAAGACGTGAAAATATTTGTAGAAAAACAGAGGGAAACCACATCCTGTCATTGAGAATGTGACTGAAGTCGAGCTGCCAAGTCAGGATCGATTACACTGAAGATCTTCCTTTAGATTTTGTCAAGAACCCCGAGATAAACAGCAGGGACACTCTACGAAATATGGAGCGAATGGCAGATTTATAAATGTACAAGATGGATTCTGACGAGTAAAACTTCCTGGCTGGGCTCAGTGACCCAACCTTCTTAGCGATATATATAGCTATTGATTCGATATAGTCATTCCACTTTAGATCGGCTGAAAGAGCGTGGCCGAGGAATCGCAGTGTATTGATTTCTAAAAGACTAGCGGTAGACTGATGAAAGGTAGGAAATTTTCTCTATGGCGGCTAAAGGAGAGCAGCTTTGTTTTAAAAGCATTAACATTTTCGAGTATTTCTTACTCCATCACAGATTGGAGGTTCTTTCCAAGAGCAGAAGCAAGGTTTACATTGTCCGCGCTGGCAGATTTCTTATTGAGACCAGAGTAAGTGGTGGTATCATCCGCATTGATGCCTAATTAGGATCAATGATGACGATCAAGAGAATCATAGGATTTAGGATAGAGCTTTTAGGGACACCTACGTTCACCTGAAATGTCTTGGAAGCATGACCTTTCGTAACGACCTTCATTTTACTATTTAACAGGAACGACTGAATTAAATCAAAAATAGTTCAGTTATACTGTATCTCTAGCTTGTGCAGAATGCCAACATGCCAAAGCCTGTCAAGCACTTTCGAGATATCCCGGACAAGAGCTCAAGAGCCTGATATATATATATATATATATATATATATATATATATATATATATATATATATATGTTCGGTGATGACCAGTAGCACATCGGCAATAGACCTGGCAGAGCGGAAGCTATACTACATTTCAGAGAATACATTGTTGGATGAGGAATCATTTCAGTATAGTAGCCTTGAACACTTTGCCAAAAAGCTGTAAGAGATCGATAGGGTGATAGTTAGAGGGGTTGGGAGGGGGATATCTTAAATAGGAACATCAGATAAGAACTTCCAAGAAATAGGAATTTGTATACTTGTAAAAAAAATTTCTCTTTTTTTCTTCGTGAACTCTGGTTTTAGAGATGAATATGTGCATAAAATTTCCTTCCGTGTTGAATCCATTTCTTTTAAACGCATTTAAATAGAGTCTTTCTGATAATGTTGATTTTAATTTCTTTCGAAATTTGTCAACTTCAACTTTGTCTATTGCAAAACTTTTTGTTCGGTGCGTTGTACGTGGCCTGATGAAACACTATAGGGACTCGTGGAAAGAGTCTCCAGGAACAAAATCTAAGGAACAACGTGCTTTTCAGATATGGGTAATGTTGTTCGTGGCCAAAAACAAACCATGATCATTGATGGAATTTTTTGTATGTTGAAACGTCCCCACTCTACACAATTTTCTTCCAAGTACACAAAGCAAATGAGTGACAACCTTATAACTTATTGTGTATGTGCGTGTTCAAGGTCAATCTGTGCCGAACGTTTTCAGTCTGTTTTGTTACAATACAAACAGTCCTGATAATATTTTAGCTGACTTCGTATACACTTTTCTTCACATGTACAAAGATATCATCGATACCTTTGGTTTATATTTTTCCCAAGATTGTTTACAAATAAGTGAATATAACGATCCAGACTGAAATTTGAACTCGGTTATTCGTTTTCCAACTATTAACCGTCATCCATTACACTACTCGCACAATCCAACTTACAGCTGAAATGGCATAGAAAATGTATGGGACCAACAAAGAAATTCATTTCGCATTTTTTAAATATGTTTAAAAATAGAATTCATTCTGACACATGACAATAATAATAACAATTCTAGAATAATCACATCTACAATTGAAATTGATTCAATTACAAATTTGCTTAAAGTTTTCCGTCATTTTAGATAATTAAATAGACATACTTATCTAATCTACCAAGTTCCCCAAATAACAACAGGAATAATTACCAAACCTATACTGGTATTTCTCCAGATGAATTTAAACAATGTTACTAGACTCACAAACACTCATTTTCTAACTGCAATCTAAGCTAGCAAGCATCCCTTTCCCGAAGATTTTTGGGAATGAAAGAAGAGGGACTAAACCCCACAGTATATTAGAAACTGATAGGTGCAGCCCGAACTCCATAAACCATTACGATATATGTAATCTCTGTTTAGTTGAAAAAATTAAAATAATAAAGAATGTGAAACAAACTCTACTTTTAAATATACGTAAGAGATTCATAAGCAAACGCCGCCACAAATCCAATATTTTACATTTTAATAAAAAAACTTCTAAAAAGAATATATATATATATATATATATATATATATATATATTGTGTGTGTATATGTGTGAATGTATGTGTGTAGAATTTAAAGTAATTTTGACCCTACAATAGTGAGACAAAATAATTTTAAACAGAAAATGTTATAAAATTATACAATATTTTCTTTTTATTTAGAAAAAATATTTACTTTTATTTAAAAAATATTTTATATTTATTTTATTTAATTTTTCCTTTTTTATTTTTAAAAATGTTTCATTTTATTTTTAAAAGTGAAATAAAATATTTTATTAAAATTAAAAATTTATTTTATTTTATTTATTTTGATTTTTTTTTCATTTGAAAAAATACAATATTTTCTTTTCTGCTCCACCCCTTTCATTCCAGTTGTAGAAATTAAAGTAATTTTATCCCTACAATAGTAAGACAATATTATTTTAAACGGAAAAAAATTGGAAAAAACATTTGGCAGAGCCGAAAATTACATCATGTTGCTTTTTCTCTATTTTCCTTTTCCTCTTTGTCTTTCTTCTTTTCTTTCTCTTTTTCCATTTTATGTATCTATCCCTTTCTTTCTACTTTCATTTAGCTGGCGTTCCTTTTGAAGGCCGTTCTGCTGTTATTTTTCTTCTTTCTTTCCGCCCTCCCCATCTGTCTTTTAATTCTTTCCCTGTCTACTCTGTTGTTTTCTTTTTCCCCTTCTTTCTGTTTTCCTTTTCCCCCACTTACTTTCCCTGTAACACGCTTAATTTTAATTTTTGATTTCTTAACATAGATTTTATCTAAAAGTCATTTGCAATGATCGTGTCTTGAATTCTTTCAACTGTTTCTCTTTTCTTTCCCCCCCCTTCCCTACCCTCCGTATCAATGCCTAGATGACAACCTTTTAACATAATCTACTCTCTCTATTAACACCCCTCCCATTCATTTAAACTTCCGGGTATGAATTATTTTTAGTATACTTCCGGTAAATGAATTTTCTACTAACTATACTTGCATAATAAATATATTTCGCTACTGAAGAAATGAGATTTTCCTCGCTGAAATGGCCATGCGGCATATTTAAGTTTCAGAGTTTCGAATAGATAAAAGTGAAGAAATAGATTCCGTGTAAGTATTTCCATATTTGGTATCATAGAATGCGGCTTGATCCCAGGAACAAAGGCCTAGTTTAATTAATTTTTTTCAATTTTTCTTCCTGAACGGATAAGGTTTTTACAACAATAATGGCCGCTCGAAGTGTTGTATTTTGCCAAACAAAACCAACAAAAAACAAAACAAAAACAACAAAAAACAAAAAAAAAACAAAACAAAAAACAAAAAAAAAAGCTTTTTAACATAGTATTCATGGTATATATTTGGTGAATTTTGGCACAGTTGATAACTGATGTGTGCTTTTTAATAATTAGTAACTCATTTTCAGAGAGAAATAATCTTGAGGCAGATAACAATTATGAATAAAACAACATGATTTTCGTTTACTTTTCTTGCATAATTTCAACCTTGGGCACAAAGCCTGACAAACTTCTGCTAATATCAACAGAGCAAGTGGAAATGCATTCACAAGTGATCAGACAGTAGGAAGGTGGTTCCAGTAATTGTGTAATGATGATGAGAGCCTTGAAGATGAAGAAGGTAGATGACGTTCATTCAGTCTTGACAACGAACAACTGGTTTATGGTTACTATAAAAATTCAGGTCAATGGCTTTACCGAGATGAGTCCCCCAAACTGTTTCCGAAACCAAATTTGCATCAGCAAAAGACTATGGTGACTGTTTGGTGGTCTTGCTGGAATGTATGCACGCCTGCAAAGAATGAGACCTGCATTGGTGAATCGAGGTAGTTCAGTTTGGTTCCACGATAATATGCGGAAACATGTTGCAAGGATCACAGACTTAGAATAGGAGAGTTTACCGCATCCTCCATATTCTCCTAAATCTTTCACGCGCTGATTATCATTAAGCACATTTTTAAACGGTAAGACTTTTAAGTTCAAACCATAGCTTTCAAACATTTTGTTGCATCACAACCAATAACTTTTTATCAACGAGGAACAAATAATCTCGTTGATCGGTGGCAGAGATGTATAGATGCTCAAGGCTCGTATTCTGAGCAACTGCAATATTTCTACAGTTAATTTTTCAAGAGTAACATTGTTTCTGAAATCGGCCATTATTTTTGTAACAACGTAATAATATATTCTCAGTTTTTTTTCGATTTACAATTATGTAAATCTAAAATAAACTGAATAAACACATGAATATATTGTTTTATAGCATGTATTAATTGATATGCTTCTTTTGTTTGTTTTTTTTCAGGCCCAACTATTGTACTGCATGCAGGCCAACATTCTTCATCGATGGCAACCCAGCTATCTGCTATGTGTAGTCATTATAGAGAAATACCAAAATAATGAGTCGGAAATAAAATCAATGAGTTACCACAATTCTTTAAAAACTTTGTTTCTTCTAACCTTCCAAAAGAAGACGAAAAACTAATTCTTTGATAAAAATCTTTAATAGTAACGTCAGAAGATAGTAGTTACATCAGTTGTATTTGCTTTGGTCTTAATAAATAATTACTTATATCATTCAAACATTATGACATATCACTGACGAGACATTTTCACAGGTTATTTTTTAATGAGAGAGAATGCAATATATATATATATATATACTTAAAAAATTGCAGCATTAAAGACATAAGCACTCTTGAAAATGGATACAAAAGTGGATGAAAGCGTCTGGGACGATAAAAATTACAGAATATATTTATATTTCTTATCTTTAACACTGAAAAATGTTTAAACTAGGATTGCTGCCAAGTGTACATATATGTACATATATGCCAAAAAGCATATATATCGATGTGCGTTGTTGAGCAGCGTATATCGGCTCGGAATGACAAATCAATGAGCCGAGTTCGAATTCCAGTTGAATTCGTTACATTCACTTGTGCGCTGGGGAAGGTTTTTATCCATCTATTCTCACTCTAGCTATGGGAGAACAGATTGGGTTCGATACCCTTGCTTGGCAACCAGTCTACCGCAGAAAGTAATGGCAACCTACTGCGGGAAAATCTTCTGCCTAGTCAGTGACGTCTCTTTAGAGACATGATCGCCCAAGTGTTTATCACGTATGTCACTTAACTGACTCACTGATATATATATATAGTGACGTAAATTAATAAATATACATATGAAGAGAGTGCACGTATGTACAGTATTATTATTCAGATGTTAATAAAAGAGTGCTCAATATATGGACAGAGCTGTATTCTATATATATTAGTAAATATACATATTATCCTACGTCTATGGCACGCCTCAGAGTTACATGCATTATGCAATCATAGATGTAGCATAATATGTTTATTTATTAATATATATATATATATATATATATATATATATATATATATATATATATATATATCGTGAAGGTTAAAGTTCATCAGCGGAATCCACAAAATATCAAGCAATTAGAAGATTTAAACAAAGAAGAATAAGGTAACGGTGAATCAGTGTGGAAAACTTGTGGCCAACTATAGAAAGCGACTGGTAGCAGTGAAACAAAACAGAGGCTACGCAACAAAATATTAAATTTATGTATCCAATACTTTTGCATAGGGTAATTTTGAACTTTGATAAAAAAAAATGGATTCAACCATGAGTTTTTAATTTTCCTTCTACATACAACTAAAACAAATTTACGAGATATTACTTACCAAATATTAGGCAAAATGGCGGACATAAACTAGAGTTATAAGAGCAAATAACATGTATCTAATACTTATGCGTGTCACTGTATATATATATTTGTCATCCGCGTTCAAGCCTGTTTCGCTGTATCACAGTTAATCAGTGTGGCTAGATATCTACTTACTTCTGGCCGGTATCGAAATCTAGAGAGTCTAAGTTTTTTACGAAAGCAATCACTGGATAACCTAATGGAACGCCTATCACAAGTTTCAGTTGCTGTACGTTCTGCGGAACGCAGTGCGTTTTGCGACAATCGCACAGCATTAACAGAGGGGCTTTCGTTGGCCCTAGTGGCCCTCTTTGCCGGCGCCCAATAAAACATCTTTGTTTGGGTGGCATGGATTTAAAAAAGGAACGAACACACAGAGATTTTTGTGTAATTACGTGGCTAACTTTGGTCGTTTAGAAGGAATTACAGTGAAATCAGAAGAGCAAAATATGCGTGTAAGTAACCGTGTAAGTTGTACATCGGAGTTTCGCAGTGGATATCGACTCGGAACGAGAAATCGGTAGAGCCGAGTTCGAATTCCAGTTGAATTCATTTCATTCACTTACGCGCAAATACCCTTGGGAAAGGTATTAATCCGTCTGTTCCTTCCAGTTATGGGTTAAATAATAGGACAGATTGGGTTCTATAGCCTTGGTCGGCAACCAGTTTACCGCAGAAAGCAATGGCAACCTACTGCGGGATAATCTTCTGCCAGTCAGTCATGTTTCTTTCGAGACATGATCGCCCAAGCGTGTATCACGTATGGCACTTAACTGACTGACAGCGAGATACTAATCGCAAAAGTGCAGGATTAGGGTTCCAAAAAATGTTAAAAGTGAATATCAATGCGATGTCTAATTAGACGGCTGTAATTTGAGTAGATCAGTTTAGTCTAGCATAATTCAACTGACGTGGCCAATCGGACATTCGATTAGAACTCATGAAGCTAGTTATTGTGTGAACACGGTTTCGCGTAGCACCGGATCTGCGAATTACAATATGTAACATTAATGCGGGACAAACTTTGACACCGAAAACCTTAAATGTTAAAGTGGAATTTGAATTAAGTAGACTAAAAAGCAACAGTTGTTTCCAGTTAAAGCGAAACCGTAGACTGAAAGTAAAAAGGAATGAATGAAAGTCAAATTTTGATTTTCAGTATCGATGTCAAATAAGTTTTCCACCGCAAACTGAATTTTTAAGGCTAAATAAGTGTTCTGAGTAAATGGTATCATGGCTGAAACAAAAACCTACAAATATACCTACTTAGAGTAAAACCCAAAGCAAAAACAAAAATAAAAGGGCTGAAAACCTGACTTTGATCAAACCCGATAGGATATTGGGGTATCGATTTCCAATATGAGAGTCAAATGAGTTAGCCAAGGATAAACTATGAAAACTTATCGTAACTATCGGGAGTAAAATTTGAGAAAATGAGCCATATTGATGATTGAGTATCAGTTTTTTATCAGATTCGATAGAATATCGGGGTACCGATTTCCGATATCGGGGAAAATGAGTCATCTGAGAAGATCTAGTAATGTTTGAGACTAAAAACTATAATTTTACCAATTTAGCAAGAACCACGATAAAGGGTTGAAATCCTGATCTTAACCAGACCTGATCGGATATCTGTTAACATTTTCCTATCTCTTAATACTTTGCTTAGGTTCTAGAAGTCATTAAAGTAAGGCAGGTGCCGAAATGAATAGTATAATAACACGATAGAAAATCTGTCACAAAAATCTGAAAGTGTATAAGGAGAGTGAAAGTGATCTTTAATGTACTTTAATGTTAAAGATGGGGTCCTATATATATATATATATATATATATATATATATATATATATATAAAGAGAGAGAGAGATTATTCTCATTTTTCAGTTTGGGGGGGGGGGGGGGTTTTTTGGCAACCATGATTTCAGTCTTTGGTTACCTCGATGTCCTGTAATATTTAGTAAGTTTGTCGCACTAAATTCAGTACAATTTAATAGTTAGTGTGATCCTTGCCTTAATAAGTCATTTCCAGTGGTGTGACCAAAATATAATATGCAAGAATGATGTTTTCCAACTAATGTTTGGGGCGTGAAAGTCATACAACTAGAGGTTTTAGTGTCAATATTTACTAAATCATATCTCTATCGCACACTTTTGGGTTTTCTCACTGTTCCATTAACTTCAAAGCAGGATATACACTCCCGATAAAAAATTTAAGACTACTTAAAAATCTTTAAAAATATATATTTTTTTTTTACGGATAGATTTTAAACCCCTCCCACTTAAGGTTACCAATACTACAATCTAAAAGTTTATGGAAACAAAAAGCTACATTCCAAACATTTTATTTAGAAATTTACATTTTTATAAAATGAAGCGATTTACACATGATCAAAATTATAAGACCAGAGACAAAAATTCTATGAAATTGTACAAAAAGTGTTTGAAAAGTGTATGAAAACATTCAACAACCAAATTTAATAATGAATCTGTCATGAGTCAATAGCTAAATCTACTGCTAGGAGGGTTGGGTCACTGTGTCGGGCCAGGAAGTTTTTGCCAACAAATCCATATTGCATATATACAAATAAACTATCCGACTGTGCATAGAATACTGTGGTCATATCTTGTCAGGCGCCCCTGCTGTTCATCTCAGGGTTCTCGACAGGCTCCAAAGGCGAATCTGTCATGTGATTGGTCCCAACCTGGTAGTTCAACTCTAGCCACTTTCTCAACGGCGGGATGTGGCTTTCCTCTGTCTATTCTACAAATATATTCATGGCTTCTGCTCCGATGAACTAAAGTCACTGGTACCCCCGCCACTAGAATTTACTCGTGCAATCAGACTGGCAACAAGGTACCAAACACTTGCAACCATATGCAGCCGACTATTCTACTCCATCAGCTTCTTTTCTCGCACTTCCCTCCTGTAGAACTCCCTTCCGTATACCTGCTTTTCTGACATTGCTTTTAAATTGACATTGACATTGCTTTTAAATTCCTGGAGGTTGTAGCCACCTCCAGAAATTTAAAAGCAATGTCAATTCTCACCTCTTATCCATTTTACTCCAGTCCTTTCGACATCACCCCGTGTATTTTGTGATTTTCTTTTCTCTGTACTTTCGCAACTGTATTCACAACTGTGTTCCCATCCTTCTCTTGCTCTTTCTCTGACACCCCTTGTAACTGGTTCGTCTTTCTCTTCACTCTCCTCCTGCCTAAACGTTTACTCTCCTATGTAGTCCCCTGCGCACCAGTGGCGGTACTTCCTTGCTTGGAGTTAATAGATTAAAAAAAATAATAAAAATAAAAATATTTTTAAAAATCCTAATCATCTTTGAGCTGAAAAATAAAAAAGTTAACCAAGAAATTGATGTCCCTAATGTAACATAAACCCCGTTAATTGCTTTTGAAACAAGTGAATTGTCTTTTTCTCTAAGACGGTGCGCCATAAATAATCTTGCGAACAATTTTCTCTGAGATCGTTGCTCACTTGCCCCTTTCTTAAATACGCCAGCGGGTAAAAAATTGTCTTTATCTCATATGTTTTACCCTTTATAAGCGACGTGAAATCAAACAAACAATAAAACGAAACACTGCATAATTTGCATAATTCCGAAAATATAAATTTCATACGGTAACAGAAAGTCAATTGTTAAAGAATTAACTGTTTCTTCTTTCTTTGTTGATGTCTGACACAAGTGTGCTGAGGATAGAATGAATACCAGGTGCGATTTTCAAAAAGGGAATATTAATGAATTCAAATCTTTTGTCTCTGAACTTTTTTAAATGATGATATTCTGCTTTTTCGTTCTTGATTGAATACTTTTTGGATTTTTTTTCTGAAATAACAGAAATAGTTTGTTTTTTTTTCTGAGAGGATTTATTCGAATTAGCTCACCGAGCGAATACTTCAGATTATCAGGTTGAAGCCAGAATAAATACTGTCTGAAGCCAGATCAAGTTCTGTCTGTATTTGAATTCAGATTATCAGGTTGAAGCCAGAATAAATACTGTCTGAAGCCAGATCAAGTTCTGTCTGTATTTGAATTCAGATTATCAGGTTGAAGCCAGAATAAATACTGTCTGAAGCCAGATCAAGTTCTGTCTGTATTTGAATTCAGATTATCAGGTTGAAGCCAGAATAAATACTGTCTGAAGCCAGATCAAGTTCTGTCTGTATTTGAATTCAGATTATCAGGTTGAAGCCAGAATAAATACTGTCTGAAGCCAGATCAAGTTCTGTCTGTATTTGAATTCAGATTATCAGGTTGAAGCCAGAATAAATACTGTCTGAAGCCAGATCAAGTTCTGTCTGTATTTGAATTTAAGCAAAAGACAACAGAACAGAAAAAAAAAACGAACGCAAAAACAAATATGAAAAAGAAAAGAAATGAAATGATAAAATCAATTGGTTTTGCATATTCAACAATGACGAGACAAATATATAAACAGTCGTCTTAAGAAATTATAAGATCAACTGGTTTTAGATGTTCAACAATGACATTAAAGTACAAAGTAAATATGTAAAACTAATCTAAAATAAATTATAACATCAACTGGTTTTACATATTCAACAATGACATTAAAGTACAAGACAAATATATAGCACTCATCAAAAATAATTATAAGATCAACTGGTTTTACATATTCAACAATGACATTAAAGTACAAGACAAATATATAGCACTCATCAAAAATAATTATAAGATCAACTGGTTTTACATATTCAACAATGACATTAAAGTACAAGACAAATATATAGAACTTATCTAAAATAAATGTTAAGATCAACTGGTTTTACATATTCAACAATGGTATAAATTACGAGACAAATATATAGCACTCATCTTTGCGACGGCATCATTATTATGACCTGAAGAGAGGAAAAGAGTCGGGGACCACTTCCTAAGCAAGAAACAAGGAATGAGCCTCTAATCCTGTTCAAGAAAACAGGGAGAAATATGAACTGAGTGATAGGATGGCCTATCTACTCCAAGTGAAAAAGAATGTACCAACTTTTAAATGTCAAGAGGTCTGGGTGTCTGAAAAAAAATGGTAATATCAAAAAGACATGCATGGTAAAGTAGATAGGTACGTATAGAGAAGACAATTTCATTATTCACTTTCGTTAAAGCTTCATTAAAGAATGAAATATAGAGAAAAAAGAAGAAAGAAATTCAGGTTAAACAATACGCATAATTTAATGGAATTTTGAATTGAACGAGAGACGAGACTTCTGTTGTAAGACGAGACTTCTGTTGTAAGCTTCAAGAAATTAACGAATACTAAACCTAACTGAAAAAACTGTCAATATTACTTTATGAATGTAAGTGGTGTGTGTGACGGGGGTCTTGGTAGATATTATGTTTGGTGGTCTTTCTCATATTTATCTGGAAACGTTTTATACGTAAACAACGTCTATTTTAGATAAACATACAATAGTTTTTTTAGAATGAACTCAATAAACGTTGATGATGTAATATAGTTTTTAACGTGTATAGTTAGTGATAGATAGATAGATAGATAGATAGATAGATAGATAGATAGATAGATAGATAGATAGATAGATAGATATTGCATTGCTTGTTTGAAGATTTGTTTCCAGTTTTTAATAATGTCACTGTTAGGCTCGCTATGATCACAAACTTTTGAGTTACATGTGTTTTCATTACATAAAAGTTAGTATGAGAAAGGAATTTTTATGCTGACAATAACGTTTTAGTTTTTGTACGTGTGCCTAATTCCTAACTCATTCTAAAAAGTGCCATTGGTCATAGTGCACTTAAACACATGCCACAAAGTTAAAGAAACAACATGTATCATTATAGGTAGGATTAATTTTTTCATCTAGCACAAAGTTGTTCAATAAGTGCCATAAAATTGCACAAGGCATTTACACTTAGTATGTATTTACTGTATACTTTTCTGAACGTTGCTGCTATCGGTTCAGTAGCAAGTATCTTTAGCTAATCTCACGATAAATTTAGCTATTTGGCCTTCTTTTAAACTAGCTGTCAACCAAGGCTAGAGAGGAAAAAAATAAGGAGAAAGATCCTAGTTTGTTTTGCTAATAATCCCGAATTGGAAAGGAGACTTGCATGGGTATTACTGATATATTTTAATACTAGATTAACGACAAAGGTTTCATTATTTTATCATTCAAATTCAAAGACCTAACCGTCCGTAAGTTCTATGCTAAGATTATCTTCTCTCAGACTTCTTGCTTATCGAACTCTTCTCCAGCTTCATGCTTTCCAGTGAACTTTGACCTTCAAAAATGTCAATTCAATGTCAAGCTTTATCTTCTTAATTCTGTTCGTTTATTGTTCCAAATCTTTACCAATGCTTTTTTTTATTTTTCTTATATTCTCTCACACTCAGTAATTCCTTGCATATTAGTTACTTTATTGCTTTGCTAGAAGTAAAATTATTTTTGTAAATGACAATTGGGCGACATCAGAGGCAATGTTTGCAAATTGAAGCTAAACCTGGCACCTTAGAAAAAACAAAAAACAGTACGGAACTGTTATGTGATACCTGTCCTTCTGTATGGCAGTGAATGCTGAACAATCTCCTCAAAGATGACGAAGAGACTTGAAGCAAAAGAAATGGGGTTCTACAGAAGGATGCTGAGGATACCATGGGCCAAACGTGTTACCAACCACGATGTTTTGGAGAGAATGGAAAGAAACTTCTACTTAACTCCAGCAACAGGCAGTTGAAATTTCTGAGACAATGAGGGGGGAGGGCGTGAAGAACCTGATACTCACTAGACGAATAGAGAAAACGAGGGACAAAGGAAAGCATCACATGACATACCTGATAGGTCTGAGTAAGCAGATGGCAAAAACGTGTTTGGGAGATATTAGAAGACAAAACGTATTAAGAGCTACAAGAGACGGGAAGATGTGGATGGCCATGATTACTTACGTCCTGAAGGGACACAGTATCTAAAAATGAAGGCGGACGTCAATCCTACATTTCGCGCTGGTAATTGGTGTGCTACGCATAGATGGTAATGGCCTCGCGTAAGAAATTAATAATTTCTTTAGGTAAAAAAGTCAACTATTAATATTGATATCTATTTCCATTTGATTCGAAGAGACGTATTGGTAAAGTTCCATTTAAAGGAAGCATTCTTTTCATACATTCTTCATCTGCTATCTTATTGCAATGTATCCCTGAGGTATCCTCATATAATACCTAGTACCTTAACAGCTGATCGTTATTATTATTATTATTATTATTATTATTATTATTATTATTATTATTATTCGTTTTGTGTTCCTTCAGGATGTGAACGATCATAGCTCACTACAATTCCCAGTCCTTCGTAGCTCTTAGTATTTTTTTCTTTTCGCTATATCTCTTAATTCCTGTCCCGCCAAACATTTATACACTGCCTTCTCTGTTCCTCTTACCTTCAATATGCCATGTGAGTAGCAGATTTTCTAAACCTTCTTTCTTCATTATGTGCCCAAGAATGTCATGATCTTATGTCATACGTGATACATGCTTGGGCGATCATGTCTCTTACGAGGCATGACTGACTGGGCAGAAAATTATCCCGCAGTAGGTTGCCATTATTTTTTGCGGTAAACTGGTTGGCTATAGAACCCAATCGGTCATATTATTTAACCCATAACTGGAGGGAAGAGATGGATTAATACCTTTCTCAAGAGTATTTGAGCGTAAGTGAATGCAATGAATTCAACTGGAATTTGAACTCGGTTCCCCGATTTCTCGTTCCGAGCCGATATCCACTGCACCATAAAGCACATATACATCTCTTAATTTTTATTTTTTTGCAAAACTTCGTCATTGCTAACAGGTTCAGTTCGTGATATTCTCAGTATCCCCCTGAAGAACCACTTTTCTTTTGCCTCAAGTGTCTTTATCAGTGAGGAGATATTCCAGCATTCACTGCCGTATTGGAAAGTCGATATTGCATTGCACCTTCGTAGACTTTTGCCTGTTTCTAACGAGATTTTCCTGCGTCTTAATACTTTGCTTACTTTTTGGAAAGCCATTTTCGCTATTCAATGCGCCTTCAGATTTCATTGTTGTATTTTCCCCGCTTCATTAAAATATTTACTGTATATTTTATTTTTTGTGCTTCCAAGATTTAACGTTGATGATGTAATATAGTTTTTTAACGTGTTTATAGTTGGTAAAATATTTCTTAGTAATAGATAGATAGATAGATAGATAGATAGATAGATAGATAGATAGATAGAATTTTGAATTGAACGAGAGACGACACTTCTGTTCAAAGCTTCAAGAAATTAACGAATTCTAAACCTAACTGAAAAACTGTCAATATTACTTTATGAATGTAAGTGGTGTGTGCGAAGGGGTCTTGGTAGATATTATGTTTGGTGGTCTTTCTCATATTTATCTGGAAACGTTTTATACGTAAACAACGTCTATTTTAGATAAACATACAACAGTTTTTTAGAATGACCTCAATAAACGTTGATGATGTAATATAGTTTTTAACGTGTTTATAGCTGGTAAAATATTTCTTAGTACTAGATAGATAGATAGATAGATAGATAGATAGATAGATAGATAGATAGATAGATATTCCATTACTTGTTTGAAGTTTTGTTTCCAGTTTTTAATAATGTCACTGTTAGCCTCGCTATGATCACAAAAGATTTGTAATTTGCATGTCAAAATTTTCATTTTTCTTCTTACAATTGATACTTTGTTCTTTCTTCTCGCTTTCTTTTGTTACCTTTTGTAAGACTTCCTATATTTTTCTTTTCCTTCCCTGCTGTTAATACTGTATTATTTATTGATACAATGTTATTAAGATTGTGTCTGCTACAATTGAATCCTATTAAGGCTTCTAATTCTCACAGAATTTCCTTATCGTGAAGTTTGAATAATTCTGGTAAGAAGACACATCCTTGTCTTACACACTTTTCTATTTTAGTAAATTTACTGAATACATTTTGTCTATCTGTACTCAGGCATTTTGATCTTCTTAAAATATCTGGATAATTTTAATATCCTTCGCAAATATACAAAGTTTACCAAATATTTTCAACAGTTCTTTATGGCATTTGTTTATAATCTATAAAACTTAGATATACAATCTTTTCCATTCGCATTGCTGTTTCTTATATTATTCTGAATATAAATATCACATTCCTTGTTTCACTGTTTTTAAGGAATGTGATATTTAATGTATATCAATCATTTCACCTTAAACAAGGCGGGAAACTGTTCGAGTAGAAGTGGAAGTATATTTAACTATTTCGACGGTTAAAGGGTGGGACCTAGATGCCAGTCTAGTAGCACACTTAAGCACTTGCAATCAGGGCCTCAAGGAAAAAGCTCATCCGAGCAGTTACCATGAAAGTATTTCTAGAAAAGATAGGGAGAAACGACGTCACGTCGGTGAGAAAGTGACTGAAGTCGAGATGCCATATCAGGAGCGATTACATTGCATATCCTTTTTTGTATTTTATCGAGATCCTCGAGATGAAGAACAACCCGACCCAATATGGGCACAGTATTCAATACCCTTGTCACTTCTCTCTGATTTAAAATGTTATATTCATCAATTATAACAATATATTCATTAGATCTCTACCTGCAAACAAGAGAAACGACTTGCCTCACCAATCATTACCAATTTTATGTTAAAATTTAGTATGTTTCTAAATTAGTCAGTTAAGTGCCATACGTGATACACGATTTAGGCGATCATGTCTCGAATAAGACATGACTGACTGGGCAGAAGATTATCCTGCGGTAGGTTACCATTGCTTTCTGGCAATAGACTGGTTGCCAACCAAGGCTACAGACCCCAATATGTCCTATTATTTTGACCTATAATTGGAGGGAAGAAGCGGAGTAATACTTTTCCCAAGGGTATTTGTGGGTAAGTAAATACAAAGAATTCAACTGGAACTCGAACTCGGCTCCATTATTTGTAGTTCCAACTCGATATCCACTGCACTACAACGCACATCCATATGTTTCTAAATGCATAACCCATAAACGGTGGGCATCGTCATTCATAGGTCAATTCTGAATGACTTATTAGCAACTGTAAGGTTTATGAGGTCAATATCCAAAGGATTACGTTCTTTTCAGAAGTATTTCCCTGGGTATAAATATAAAAGAAAAAGAAAATAACAGCGTTATTCCTGAGTGTATATTTATCGCAGAGAAAAAAAAACGAAAAATAGTGATAACTAGATGCAAAAATGCTCAGTAGAGTTCACAATTTAATTTGTCAAGAAGTATGGATTTCACCGTTGAACTTTTCAAGAAGTATGGAATTCACCATTGAATACTTTTAGGGGTACGTTCGCCATTGAATTCTTTAAAGAGTATGAAATTCATCACAGAAATTTTCAAGGAGTATGGAATTTACCAATTAAATCCTCAAGGATTATGGAAATTACCACTGAAATCTTTAAAGAGTATGAAATTCACCATGTAAATCCTCACGGAGTATGGAATTTACCACTGAAATCTTCAAGGAGTATGGCATTTACCACTGTAATCTTCAAGGAGTATGGAATTCACCATTTAAATCTTCAAGGAGCATGGAATTTACCACTGAAATCTTCAAGGCGTATGTAATTTACCACTGTAATCTTCAAAGAGTATGGAATTCACCACTGAAAACTTCAAGGGGTATGGAATTAACCACTAAATTCTTCAAAAAATATAAAGTTCAATCTATAATTTTTCAAGGAATATAGATTTCACAATTGAATTATTCAATGAGTTTAGAGTTCACCACTAATTTCTTTAAGAAGTATGGAGTTCACTATTGAATTCCTCAAGTATTATGATACTGTTAAATATATTCAGTTTAGGAGCTTGTTTTTTGTTTTAGTTATCTTTTTCGTTTTTATTTTTTCAATCTAAAAGAGTTAGAATACAATTCGTGTAGCTTTTGTAAATGTGTGGAATTGTGGAATTCCTCCGTCTCGAGAAACCCCATGGATCTGTACCCAAAGAGTCGTACCTCAGTTTCTGATGGCGGCACTACACCCGTTATGAATATACAGGTGCACACAAAAGTGACAGTCTCGATTGCAACCGATGCATGTTGAAAAGCTTCCCACACCCTGTGTCGCTGTGTTTCAACCTTCATCCCGGCGGCAAGCTTCCGTTTCTTCTCCCCTCGCTCCAGCCCTCGGTGTAAAACGTGTCTCCAGTGTGAGCGATCGTTCTGTAAATAATTAAACCACAAATAATAAAAAAAATTAATTAATTTCTGATTTTTATTATCCGTTTGTTCCTTACCTGCATCCGTTTCACACTCTTTACATACTTAAATAAAGTCTTTAGTTTTAACTCCCACCATTAGCTTCAAGCTTTCAAACCAGTTGAAAGACTTACCTGTTCTTTCTTTCAGTTTTTTTCTTAATGTTTTTGGCCTGTCTAGCCAAATTGAAAAGTGTTTTGTCGCAAAAGAAAACTGTGTCACTGATATAAAAAAAAATCTGGAAAACTGACCTCGCCATTTACTTTCTTTTCTTTTATTATTATTAACAAGTGCTCAAAATTGAAAGAGCCATAAATAATTACATTTTTCAGGTGAGATTATGTTGCTATCAATTTTAAAAATTGCAGTAATGCACTTATAATAAACAAAAGCCATGTTCTATCAATAAAGATTCAATATAAGAAGCTTAAATGAGCCGTCGAAAAGAAATTATTTTCTCCAGTAAATTCACTCATATATGAATTGATGGCTACAGCGATATTAATGATCTAATATTTCTGTAACAAAAATCGTCTGACCTTATTGCTCAAAATTTGTTCAGGAAGCTTTCAATGATAAATTAGTGACTTTATTCTGCACCAAGCATTGCTAATGCTTGATCCTTTTATATTAATTCTCATTAGTTAAAAGTCAATACAATTAATTAATAGTAAATTATATAATTGCAAGTATTAATCTTTACAATAGCTTAAGGTTTTCTCTAGCGACAAACATACCAATAAATATAATCCACCTTGCATTTTTGATGTCATTCGATTTTCTTAGATGATTCAATGATAATTTTTAATTTTATGTTTGAATTTAATCCCTCTTAGTTTTGGTTTATCTTAATCTGCTAGTGTTTCGTAATCGGAGGCCAGAATTTAAACAACCTAAGATACGCAGATGATACAATGCTGATAGCAGACACAGAAAGGAAACTACAAGACCTCCTACAGAAGGTCGCTGAAGAAAGTAACATGAAAGGACTTGAAATAAACTGCAAGAAAACCGAATGCATGGTCATCAGTAAAAAAGAGCGGCCCAATATGCCAAATAAAGGTCAGGGATACTAGAATCAAGCAGGTACGAAAATTGAAATACCTGGGAAGTGTTCTAACAGAGGACGGAAAGTGCGGCACAGAGATCCGAAGGCGAATTGGCATGGCAAAGGAAGCAATGCAGAAGTTGAGTAAGGTATTAAAGAACAGGACAATTTCGCTAGAAACTAGAAAGAGAGAACTGGATTGCTACGTGGTGTCCTTCTTTCAATGTGGCAGTGAATGCTGGACAATATCATCAAAGATGAAGGAAAAACCTGAAGCAACTGAAATGTGGTTCTAGAGAAGGATGCTGCGTATCTCATGGATCGAGCATGTGAGCAATGACGAAGTCTTAGAAATGATGGAAACAAAAATGAAATTAATACTGAGCATTAAGAAAAGACAGGTGAAGTTCCTGGGACATGCAATGAGGAAAGAGGGCTTGGAGAACCTGTTACTAACAGGCCAGATACGGAGAAAAAGAGACAAGGGAAAGCAACGGATAAAATATTTAAAGGGCCTAATCAGGTTGATGATGGAACGAGGGTTACATGCTGTAACAGGAGAAGGTGTGCTCAGAGCCACCAGGGATAGGGAAACGTGGAAAGCCATGATCGCCTACGTCCTGATGGGACAGGGCACATAGAAGAAGAAGAAGAAGAAGAAGAAGAAGAAGAAGTCTTATTAATTATTACAGTACCTGGATATCTCAGATGAACCAAAACCAATATTACTGTTTTATTCTAATTTCATTTCTTTTTTTTTTTATCTCTTTTAACTTTCCGGCTGTCATTCAGAAGCGTAGAGCCCAAAGATAAGGTGTACCAGTTCAAATCGCAACAGAGGTTTATTTTACAGGCTGCCCAGTAAAAAAAAATAGCGGATAATTGATTTTGACAGTTTTATATTTCAAGAATAATTGACCTATAATAATCTTGAATAAACTTCTTGAACATTAATGAGTTTCAGTGATCATTCGACTCTTGCTTAATTACTTAACTCTGTTTGGTTCTTTGATGATCTATTAATTGCTGCTCGATTTTGTAACTCGTCATTTAAAGCTTATTGGCAACAACTTCCGTCTTTCGTTCTGACCTTCTCGTATGTTGAAACACCTCACTAATTTTGAGCGTCGAGTTATCGTACTTTTCGAAGAACATCCGACGTGGAAATGTGCAGAAATTCTTTCTGAATTTTTCAGTTTCATCAGTCGTGTCATGTCTTTTTGAATTTACCGTTTTCATTTTTTATTTTTTTTTATGGCCACCATGTATATTGGATGTGATGAAGGATGTGCATTGTGGTGCAGTGTATATTGACTCGGAACGAGAGATGGGGGTGCCGAGTTCAAATTCCAGTTAAATTCCTTGTATTCACTTACGCATAAATACCCTTGGGAAAGGTCTCTTCTCTACAGTTATGGGTTAAATAATAGAACAGATTGGGTTCTGTAGCCTTGGCTGGCAACCAGTCTACCTCAGAATGTAATGGCAACCTACTGCGGGATAATCTTCTACCCAGTTAGTCATGTCTCTCATGAGACATGGTCGCCCAAAGCGCGTATCACGTATGGCATTTTACTGACTGACCCTGTATATATCCTGTCCATGCTGCTTATTTTGCATTCAGTAAATCGTTGGTTTCTGCAGAAAAGTGGTAACAATACCGAAGGCGGAACATGTAAGTACGATGAAGTTTTAAGAAAAATAGAAATAATCACAAAGAAGGAGTTGAAATTCCAGGGACGCATTTAGAATTAGATCCTCATAGGATATGTTGAAGTCAAGAGGAGAATAGGAAAACAGCGAGTAAATTACCTAACAATCTTGGGTAAATGGACGTCAGAAACGGGACAGAATAGGATAGTAAGATGATAAACATTGCTATGAATTAAAATAGATTGGAAGTCGTTGAGATCAATCATTACTCACCTCCTGAAAGAAACTTCATATAAAAAAGAATGATGGCCTGTAATTTGCGATAAAAACAATAAGATAGAAAATAATAAGTAAAATTTATCATAATATGGCAAAAATATTTGGAACAAGTACGATGATTATAGTTGGTTTCTCTCTTCTGAAAACTTTTAATCATCTGATTAGAGCCTTACTGCCGGATGCAGTTTATCGTCATACCCAGGACTATTGAAGAGGTTAAGAAATTAGAGGTTGGTAAGAACATTGGAAAAATCCATCAAGAAAATTTTAACAGCAAAGAATGCTGCTGTATAATTCCTGTAAATCAGTAAAATTATAGTGGGTTGTCCATTCTTTTCCAGTTTATAGTGGGGGAGTCGTTATTTTGGAGAGTAGTTGTATATTGTTGCAGATTAACGGAATTTGGCCTCGTTGTAGATAGCCCACTATAAGTCATTAAATGATTATAAATCAAGAAAAGCAAATTGAGTTGAAAAATAACATTTTATCTATACACATATCAATTAAGGTTTTACAATTAAAGTAATCCTTTACATATGGGACCAACGTACGTTAAAATGTTCATGGCAATAAAATGATGAAAGAGAATTAATGAGTAGGAATGTGGGAGCGCTATAAGTAAGAAATGTTTTTGATGTATTTGCTCCTTAGGTCAGTAAGTAGTTTTGAGACAGAGAAAGATAAGATGAGACGGAAGGGAGGCTAGCATAGTAAGCCGCTTGACTTGGTCAAGGGGGATACTAATTACTCTCCTCTCTCTCGCGTCTGGGTCTGTCTGTCTGGCGATGCTTTCTGTATCGGCTTTTTATATCTTCTTTTTGGATCGCAGCAGATCTTTTGGAAATTCATATCCGTATTTGATGCTGGGCTTCCTATTGGCCGATAAATAGAATTCGCGTAAGCTCGCGAACTGGAAATTTAATATTTAATTAATTTTTATTTTTCAACCGGAACAACTGCGCAAATCCGGCTGCGCACTGACAACTTTTGGTCACTTGCATTTTGGTCGTGAGAGTGCGAACATATGGTCCGTCGCTATGCTCGGTCGGTATCACCATAAAATCGTTGGAATCTAACGACCAACATGCCTATATGGAAAAGTTAAAATACATAAATCTGAATATCCATAATGTCCCATCATTTCAGAGAATTATTTACAATTTATCTGCAGTGATATTATTACCCAATATCTCTCTGTTAAATATCTTATTTAGTCATCGAGTTCTCGAAATCCGTAAATATCACAACTCAACCAAGGCACGTAGCCTCATTTTGTGTAGAAAATCTATTAAAACATCCTTGATTAAGTAAGCATCAGTATAATCTGTAACTCTGCTTATAAACATTATTCGATTCCTTCTGCATCTATCACATTTAATATTCCCATGAAATTACTGCATCCCTGCACAACTAAACTTTATACGTTAACCTCATTTTACGACCATAATGTTAATATTCATCAACAAACTAACGGTGTGAGAATGAGAAATCCAATTCTCTAATTACGACACGTTTCGTGCCGAAAACAAAATGATTTGTAAAAGTAACAAAACCTAAGATATATGTCTACTATATAAATGCTATTTTTTTAAATTTTAACTGAAGATAAAATGAAACAAAAAAAATACAGTAATATCTATGTCCTTAAATTATGCTACAAACTTCACAAACACTTCAATTTATTAGTTTGTTTTAATCATATCACCCCGAGCAAGGCGGTAATGCCACTGACGTGCAGGGGGCTACGTGAAAGTGAATAGATTGGAAAAGAGAAAACCGGAAACCACATCCTAAACAGGGAACAAGGGATGAGCCTCTTCACCTGTTCAATAGACGTGGGTGGAGTGTGAACTGGGCGACAGTTTAGTCTATCTACTCCAATTAAAAAAACGTGGGTGGAGTGTGAACCAGGCGATAGTTAGTGTCATAAAAGCTATCCTCACGAGAACACACGAGAATTCATCATCTCGCCCGTTATTCTCTAAAGACCTCGGCACCGTGAAACAGACTCTGGTTGATAACGAAGCACCTTATTTCACTCTAAAATAAGCAAGAGTAAGATTGAATTAACATTGCCTTTAAAGAATCAAATAAACGTAAATTATGAAGAAAACTATTTTTCCCTTAGAAATATTAAGAAGTACTCAATCCCAGTCGACCAGAACGAGGTAATAAAGTTAAATACCTATTCTAAAACAATTAAAAGAGCTGACCTCATCGTCAACAATAACAATTCATCAGCAATATTCAAATTACAGAGGATCAGTATTAGTTAGGAATTTATAGGACACTTAATGATTCATGTTACTGGCAAAAACAAATTCATAAATAATAATTACATCAGTCACAAAACTACATTTATATCAGGAAGATCATAGTTCCATTGAAATACAAAATGATTACCTGTGAAATTTATGACCATTATAGACTCATTTACATACAAAACACAGTTGAATATAATGGAAACATTGATAATAATAAAGAAGCCAGTTCTATATAATATAAATTTTGAACACAGCTTTAATGTGCTAAACGTGTTCTGAAATTGAAAAAAACATTCCCATCCCTATATAGAGGAATATCATTTATATAGTTCCTGACAAAAACAAATTCGTGAATAATATTTTTTTAATAATTATTTTGCCCCAACAAGGCATTTTACTGCCACTGTTTTGAAGAGAGTTACATAGGGAAAAAGTTATGAGAAATAGTGACAGGTTATAGGGGGTGTCAGCAAGTGGGTAAGACAAGGATGAGAATACTGATGAAAGTGGTGTGGACGGAAAAAGAGCATGAGAGAAAGGATATAGGTTAGTGAAATAGGAGATGACTATTGACTTTGCATTTAAATTCTTGGAGATTGTAGCTGTTGGGGAAGCAAGTAAACGGAGGGGAATTCCACAGGAGTAAAATGCGAGAAAAGAAGCTCTGGAAGTAGTATTTGCGTTTACATTTTATTGGTTTGACAGTAAATGAGTGGGACCTAGTTGCTAATCTTGTTGCTCGAGTAAATTCATATTTAGAGGGCACCAGTGAGCTAAGTTCATCTGAGTAGAAGCCGTGAAAATATTTGTAGAAGAGACACAGGGAAGCCACATTGCGCAGGTGAGAATGTAACTGGGTCTGAGCTACCAAGTTGAGATCGATCACACAATTACATTGGTCATACTATTACATGCTTATCAAAAAGACTTACTTTGCATCTCTCGGTTCACAAGTTTTGGATACATAGTCTAGCCGATTTCATTTAACTTCTTTTTATTTTAGTTTGTGCTTCATCGTTTTTTTGGTTATTAATTATCCAAGAATACACACTCACACACGTACACACACATACTCATGAATATATATGTTCTGTGTATTTAGGTGGCAAATAATTTTTAGGCAAAAGTTATTAACAATAACAAACACTATGTGTTAATTAAATTTAATTATTCGACTTTTCCAAATTACGAATAATCATTATCGGATAAGGAAGAAATTATCTCAAAAATTGTCCAACTTTAATTTCGGAATAAATGTTTCAAAATTTCAACTTCCTTAATTCAACACCAGTGTAGGTAGAGACAAACAAGAGTGTAGTGAAGTAAACAAAGTGCAGACAGACACACACACACACACACACACACACACACACATATATATATATATATATATATATATATATATATATATATATATACTACCAGCCATTATTATTAGGCCACCTCAGTGTTTTAAAAAAATGATGTATTTCATACTATTTTTTAGTATTTATTGCCAAGTGAATAATTGTAAATGAAAATAGAATAGTTCTTTTGTTAATACGACACAATATCATGTACATCAAATGAATTTATAATATTTAATAATAACCTATATTGCAGTTTCATCAATGAAAGAATGAAGAAAATTTAGGGTCATTCGGACGAGTTCATCTTTGCTTCTATGCCATGTAAAATTTTGCAAAGTAATAATAACAAAAGAACCATTCTATGTTCATTTAGAATTATCCACTTAAAGATAATATGAAATACATCATTTCTTTTAAAAACTGCTTTATCCATAGATTATTGGAAATTAGAAAACAACGACTCGCTTACTAACTGAAATATCGGCGCTAAAAACAAATCTTGAAATGGAAAAAAAGGAGATAGATATAACTTATGCCTTTCAGAAAAAGTCGTCATCTTAAATTTTATGAATAAACCTAATCTACTTAACAAAAAAGTGAATTAATGACCACATGCTGACATAGAAAAATACTTACTTTGATTCTCAGACTCTGATTCAGTTTCCTCTGGACGTATGTCTCTTTCTTTTTCGCGCTCTTACTTCCCTCTTTCTTTCTTTCTTTCTTTCTTTCTTTCTTTCTCCCCGCAAACATTAGTATTAATAATTACGAATTATGGTACTTTACTTTCACCTCCTTGATATTTTAATAATAATTTATTTTAATTTAAAATTTTAATTTTTTTTATCGACATGTATTTTTTGTCTATTTAAATTTTACTCTTGATAAAACTAAATGACCCAGTAATTAAAGGTCACCGTTTGGAATTCTGCTGAAGACTACGACCAGCAGAAGAATTTTTAATGAAAAAGCCAACGATAAATACCAAGTTAAAAACGACAAAAGAATACAGCCCTTGATTAATCATGTGTTACATCTTGAACTTCTTATTTGTAGATTTGTATAATGAGAGTCTTGATGATTTAATTTAACTAGAAAATATAAGAACTATCTGAAGTTTTCTTGTCTCGAATTTTTATTGAGTACTATAATGGATGTGCGTTGTGATGCAGGTGGATATCGGCTCGAAACGAGAAATCGGAGACCCGAGTTCGAATTCCAGTTGAGGTACTTGCATTCACTTACGTGCAAATTTCTTCCAGTTAAATAACAGGATTGGGTTCTATAGGCTTGGCTATAAAATACCATCTGTCTACCACCAGTCTATCGCAGAAAGTAATAGCAACCTACTGCGGGATAATCTTCTGCCCAATCAGTCAAATCTCTTTCGAGATATGGATCGCCCAATCGTGAAACACTTAACTTACTGCTTATAATGGCCCGTAAGTGGAAAATTAGACACAATTTTTGTTGACGTTTGAACTGCTTGTCCGGTAGTGATAATGTCGCATTTGTGAGTGTGTGTCTGCGTGTATATTCGCGTGCGCGCGCGTGTGTGTGTGTGTCTGCGTTAGTAGAGAATAAAAGTGCAGTCGCTTCTCAATAGTTTAGAATGAATGAATAAATGATAATTATAATTGTTATGATTAATTTTTACACTATAATTAATTTCAATTTAATTTTAGAGACACAATATGGTGGCAGTATAATTAATTTTTTATTTATGCATTTCCTTATGGACATAAGCGGAGTGGTTAAATTCACTTTTGTCAGTTTACTACTCAATACTTATATAATAAACATTTTTGACTAATATCCTTAAAATACTTTAAAATAATTTAATCGTTTTTTTTTTTGTTTTTTCTGTTTTTGTTATTTGTTGTTTCTTTCGTTTTGTTTGAACACGTTCATTTTGGTTAATTTATATCATTGTCTACGTGATAGGGAATATTGAAAATTCTTCCTAAACGAAGACATCATAATATTACCCACTGTGTGTGTGTGAGCGTGTGTTTGTGTGTGTATGTGCGCATGAGTGTGTTATTGACAATTGAGCTTGTTTTTGTAATTGTCGATTACTGCTACCAAAATAAGTATCTTACTAAAACAATATATCCTAGCAAAAGGTGTACTAATAACTACAGAAATACTGAAGTATATCATCTGGTTCTGGATCTCGACTAACGACGACCGTTCTGACAGAAAACAAACACGTATATATAAAAATATAAACTTATATTTTTATTCTTTATAGGTGACGATTGCGTGGAGTAAGGGGTTAGCCAGAGAGATATCGCGCACTCGTAGGAATTGTCGGGGAATCTTTAACAAGTGACAATTCTCTCTCTCTCTCTCTCTCTCTCTCTCTCTCTCTCTCTCTCTCTCTCTCTCTCTCTCTGTATGTGTGTATGCATGTTTGTATTCCTTCTCTGCTTTTAGCCAAAAATCCCAGATTATGAAACCCAAAATTCCGACGAACTTTTACTTTATCAAGCTGTCGTTTAATTGACGTCCTCTATGGCCAGATACATATGTCAATCATTTTCGCCGGATAACGCCTTTCAAGCCTTTCGTTGTCACTTGTTTTTCTGCATTTGATGTCAATCAAATCTTTGTAGGTTATTGCCTGTTTTTCTGTCTTTGATGTTGACCCCTGTCGCCACCATTCACGGCCGGAATATATTTTTGTCAATCATATTTTTGCAGGTAAAGGTAATATACTACAATACGATGTCATATGAAAATACAACAGGCGTGATTCAAAGGGGTTTAAGTCTCATTACTCGGGTGAAACGAAATTTTGAAAAGAATGATAATGTCTGGATAAAGTAGTTTTATCAAAATTTATAGATCATTCCTACTAATTTTAAATTTAAAAAGAAAGTAAAAGAAAGTACTTTCGACAAATAAGATGACTTCCATTTAATTCTCTTGTAAATTTTTAATTAATTGTTCTTGTCTTTTTTAGCAAATTTATGTTGGCCGACCGCTTGCTGTAATGCGTAGGTGGTGTATTCGATAACGGCTCAGAATGAGAAATTGGAGAGGCAAATTATAATTCCAGTCAGGTTTGTTATATTCACTTACGCGCAAATAACATTGGCAGTGGGAGCAATCACCCACCCGCTATGCGTTAATTAGTAAGAATTGTATTAGTAAATCATTATCCCCAACAAATTTCATAAACTATAATAATTTCCTGATTTTAAATAACCTAAAAAGTGTTTATATATATATATATATATATATATATATATATATATATATATATATATATAATGTATAAAAGACAATCTGAAGTCAGGTCGACACATACTTTTTGAGTTTAAGTTCAGCAATTTTTGTCTTTCGCACGTTTTGAAGCCGATCGTTTACATTTGTCCGTAAAACATTTAAGATTTAAGATGGATGCTGAATTACGTCACAGAAATCAAATCACACGTGTCAAATAAAAAAATGAACCTTTATATTTACTTTTTATTCCGACATTTTAAAAATTCATTTGGTCAACAAAAAAATATGAATATTTTCCCTGTAATTTTGAAACGAAAGAAATATAAAAAAAGTTTTTTTCAAACAAAAAAAAAAATGTAAAATAAAGTGCCACTGGTTAATTTAATTATTTAAGTCTTATTTTTTTTTTCAGATTTAATTTTCAGACGTCAGAAAATAAAAATACAAAAAAGATAAAGCATTTTTTCTCGCTTAATATTTCATGCAGGAAATGAACTGTCTGTAATTATTACTAATACGTGTGGCATTAATGTAACTTTTTCCTCTAAAACTAAATGTCTACATTTTTAAATATTCTTCGAGAATTTCTGATCTGAGAGCGTAATAGGGTTTATATTTCTAATTTTAATAAAACAAAATAAGTAATTTTTATTTTTATGTTAAATTAATTTAGTAAACAAAAAAATTATATATTTTCCTCCGTAATTATGAAAGAAAAACAAACGCAATGTTGTTTACAATGTCACAAAAACATCAAATCACGTTTACGCAAAACAAAATAAAATAGATTTTTTTAATGGAATTTTTGAACAAATTTTAAACAACAATTTTTTTATATAATTATTTTTTTTATATAACCGAGTCCTACTACTAAAATGTTATGAGTTGCACGGGCAACGCCGAGCTATGATGCTAGTAAGACATAAAAGAGCAAATCAATCTTCTGCAAACTTGGAGCAATAGCATTTGCTAAAATCTATGGATTTATATCAGACAAATCCATATTTATGAACATATCAAATAACATTCCTAAGAAAAAATGCACTCTTTTCAAGGGACATATCTATCTTTTCTTCCTTCTGCTCATTCATTGCTATTTTACTTCTAGTGAAATAAGGAACCTGTCTTTCTACAGTAACATTTTTCACCATGCACTTAAACATCAATCGTTTAGGGAGGCATGACTCTCCCCAATTTCCCGTCTTTTGTTGCTCTAAACAATTACTTTTAGTCTCACTTTCTTGTCTTTTCGTCTTGCCATTCATTCAAACTCATTATGTTACTTACGATTTTCCAATGCTTCTCTGACTTTCAAAAAGTCCTGTATATTTTAAATTATCAAGGCTCTCCTTTCTTATTTCAGTCTCAGAGATTTTATCTGTCTATTTGTGATTGTAAGCGGGTTGGTAGATCTTGTTTAACGGCATATCAAACTCTATGGGTTATTTCATGCGGAAATCTAAATATTTGGATTTTGATTGGTTGATCTTGTTTAACGGCATATCAAACTCTGTGAGTTATTTAATGCCAAAATCTAAATATTTGGATTTTGGTTGGTTGATTTTGTTTAACGGAATATAAGCCTGTATGGGTTATTTGATGCCAAAATTTCAAGATTTTGATTTTGTTTTTTTTATTATTTTATTTAACGCTATATCAACCACTTTGGGTTATTTAATGCCAAAATCTAAATATTTAGGTTGTGTTTGCTTGATCTTGTTTAACGGCATATCAACCTCTCTGGGTTATTTAATACCGAAATCTTAGATTTTTGTAACCATATGTTACGGCCTTAATTAAATGTATTTTAAATGCACGTGTATACTTTCAACATCAGATAAAATGTATTGTTAGTAATTTTACACAAAATAGTCATTGTTGGTAAGCTTTGATTATATAAATATGTATTTTTATACTTTCATAATGTTTTATTGTTTTAGGGTTCACTATTTGCCTATAGCTGGTACCGCAAATGGTTCTACCACTCCGGTTCAGAGTGAACCTGAGAACAACTGCAATTAAGAAGTAGTTCCACGCTCTTAGAAAAGTGTAGTCTCCTGATCAGAGGCCTTGGTGTTGGTTATAATTCTAGTTTTAAGTATACTCGCGCTTATAATTCCTATTTTTCTTCAAACTTCTTCGTAGATAACATGCTCAGTCCATTGTATTCTCAACATTTCCTTGTAAAACCTAATCGGTCGCTTCATGTCTCTTCTCTTCTGTGTCCAGTACCTAGTGTCATTCCCTTTTCCACCATTGTGACGTGGATTCTTCGTTGTTGTTTTTTTGTTTGTTTGTTTGTTTTTGTTTGTTTGTTTTTGTTTTTGTTTTTTCTACAAATGTTTTCACGATAATTATTCACTTTGCTACATCTAATCAGGGCTTAAAAATCAACTCACTGAGAGAATTGGTTTCCATAAATTATTGTGTTTTCTAATATTATTGTTAGTTCTATTTCTAGTAACTATTAAATCTTTTATGACCTCATTGTAATTATCAAAAGTTGAGCCTATGATAGATAATTTTTACCTCCGCTATAGAAGAGCCCCGTCTTTAGCGTACCGGGCAGTTTAGAACAAATGAGGATACTCTGGTGTTTGTTTCCAGGAAGATCTTCCATAATTTCCAGCTTAAAAGCGTTTTTCTATTCGTAAAGATCAGCCTTGATTCTTGTTAAATATTCAAACTCTAACGAGGGTCTGGCTTCATATTTGGTGAAATATTTTATTTATAATGATACTGCCATCCAAATATTATTGTTTCAACATCTGGATAGCCGCAACATAGATATTGATAGGGAGATGGTGAATAATCTGCAAGTCATAATTTGCTAGAGAACCACTCAATTTGGAGTAAATACTGAAATGTGGCATGTTTGACGCGACCATCACCTTACTAGAAAAGAGAGGAAATGATTTCTTTTATCATTACAATTTTCTCTTAACAGTTCCAGGTCTGAATTTAGGGCAGAGCAAAAGTTATTTTCCCCATACTGAAGCTTGGTATCAACTCTTAAACTGTTATCTAAAAATAATTCAAATATTTTGTCATTAATATGGTTTTTTACTTTTATTTTAATACTGAGTTCTTTACTCTGAGGAATACCCGAAGTTATGCTTTTCTTTACTTTATTTAAAAATAAATTTATTGATCTTTTCCCGTTGAGCTGTATTTAAAAAAATAAATAATTTATCAAAAAAATTATTATCCTTTTTTTTCAGTAGCATAAACTAGCAAATTTAGTACAATTATATTGGGGATGTGCGTTGTAGTGCATTGGATATCGGCTCGGAACGAGAAATCGAGGAGCCGAGTTCGAATTCCAGCTGAATTCATTGCATTCACTTACACGCAAATACGCTTATGGGTTAAATAACAGGACAGATTGTGTTCTATTGCCTTGGTCGGCAACCAGTCTACCGCAGAAAGCAATGGCAACCTACTGCGGGATGATCTCCTGCACAGTCAGTCATGTCTCTTTCGAGACATGATCGCCCAAGCGTGTATCACGTATGGCACTTAACTGACTGATATTTTATTAAAATTCTTTTGAGCAGGATATCTCACTGAGCAGGATATATCTTTGAGTATCTCTCGTCTTGGTGTCGCTTGATCTCCTACATTCATTCTCATATTTATATATATTCATATATATATCAATATATTAATATATACAAACATATGTATATATATAGACAAAAGATATATATATATATAAGCATAGGTATCTATGTATGTTTCTGCATATATGTGTATATCATTGTCTGCTGATGACATACATATATATATATATATATATATATATATATATATGAACATATATACATGTATATATACACGTCCATGTATATATATACATATATATGTATATATATATTTACTATACATATATATGAATATATACTCATAACTATAAATATACATATATGCACATATTCATACATATGCATATATACATAAATATATACATATATATAGATATAGACGTATATATATTCGCAGTAAATTTATTATTACAATGTTTTACATTGTTATTGCAATTGTTGATAAAAGTTTTATATCACAACAAAAAAAAATTTCATGATTTAGAACATTACTGTTCTTCTTTAGATAATATTTTAAAATAAGCTCTACTTATAAAATTAAAAGCTTGAACAGTGGCTTTTAATAAGCTATCTATTGTTTTACTTCCGTATAATATATATATATATATATATATATATATATATATATATATATATTCGACTTTATTCATCAACATAGTTTTTTTAGGGTGATACTTTGATTCCAATGTTTCTTTAGCAATTTGATGTCTTTAGTATAGAAAGTTTTCTTCTTGGCCTCAAAATACATCTCAGTTTACGATATCACTTCTTCATTGGAGCCAAATCTCTTTCTCTGAGGCATTTTGTTGAGATCTACAAACGTCCAGTCGTCGCCTAGTCCTCGATCTGGAGAATAGGGTGGATGCTGAAGCAGTTCGAAGTGCAAGTCATGTAGTTTTGCAATCGTTGAGAATTGGGTTAAACAAAACAGAAGGAAAAGGGAAGGAAAAGAAGGATAAAGAAAAAGAAAAAGAAAAAATTCCATATTTTAGAGACGCTCGATACGTGACAAACAAAACAAGCCTTTATAAATGGGTTAAACTATTAGAAAAATTTTTTTAGAAAAAACATATTTAGGGGGAAAAGCAGATATATGATTTAATTAAATTTAATTAAGTAAATGTAATTAATGATAAATCTAGATATAAATAAAATGAAAAAAATAGATAAAAAAAATAAAACAAAATTTAATTTTAAAATTTTCAAAAAATTATTTTAAAAAATATTTATAAAAATTTATGTTGTGAAAAAGATATATGTACTTGCAGAAGAAATCTGGAGTTAAATATATAAAAGTATCCATATTTCATAAAGGTAGATAATCAAAGGAGACAGGAAGAGGAAGGTAGAGGGGTTAAAATTACTATTTAAAAATTAAATTATTTTATTTTATATATATATATATATATATATATATATATATATATATATACACATTGTCTATTCTCTAGTTTGATGAATGTATATTTTTTCATCAAACATATGTGTGTGTCCTTCCATGTATTTTGTTGCCCAAGGACATTTGACCCAGTCTAACACATATTTTAGAATCGCTCTTACATAGGAAATTTTACACGTCATTTCTGCTTTTACACTAAATTATATTGATATGAACAAGAATAAGAACAATTGTACAATCACCCGGATATAAAATATCATTGGAAATTTTGTCATAATTGTACGTAACATTGTCTAAGGTCAAAACACTCCCATTCGCAGTCTGTCAAAATTATATTGGAAAAACATGTTTTAACACACCGTATATATAAAAATGTAAACAAACCGCTGACTGCTTTCTCTATATATGTTTGTATATGTGGCTCATTTAGACTGTAATTTTCGTACGAATTAAAAATATGTAACTCTATATATAGAAAGAATGAAAAAGTGATGCAAAACCGCAAGTCAAGTTTTCTTATTCATCCCCTTCCCCTCCCCTCTGTTGTTCTACGTCCGCTTATTTGATGCTTTTTGTATAAAAAACCGATAACGGCTAAAACAGAAAACACAATTCAAGAGCCGCTCCAGACGAAACTAAACCAAAAGACGACACCCGCCAAGACAACATGAATCTTTTTGTTGCATGTCTCCTATCAATGATCACAACCACCATTGCCATTCCAATAAATGGTAAGTTGAAGACTTTAGTGATTGGTCTCATTTAACTTAGAACTGAAATTGTTGTTAAGGATTAAGCTATATCTTGCTGGTTTTAGTTCATACTGACCACTTTTCTTTCTGATATATTGCTACCAATTCTCTTAAAATTCGTAATTTTTTGATCTGATAAAAAAAAAACTTGGGGATTATAGCTTTTAATTCTACTGTTTCAAAACCAGATTTCCTAAAACAGTAGTTTTCAGGTCGTGGCCACTAGCAGTTCTGCGAGATACTGTATCAAATAGGCCAATGAATTTTTTCGTGAGTTTTGTTGACTTTTATATTCGTAATTTTACTATAAATCTCTGGGATATTGATAAAAAATCTTTTGTGACAATAATACATATTATTTAACATTATCACAGGTTATAGGCAGGGGAGCTGGAAGGAGGCCAGCTTTTTAGGGTCCGAACATCGCTTTGTGACCCTCGCTATATTATCAACATTTTTCTACCTATATTTATATAAGTTACAAATTAAACTAATAACAACTGACTTTAAAGGAGAAAATATTTCCGGAGTTTGACGTCAGTTTGTTTTTTGTTTCATTTGTTTTCTTTTTTGTTTTTTCTCCAAATCCATGATTTTGTTTTACTCATGATAAATTTTTAAAAAATACAAACACAATTTAAAAATTACTATTTTTTACCCATAATGTTAAATGCATTAAATAATTCAATTTTTAAGAAAAAGTTCTTGTTTGTTTTAAATTTTTTGCTAAACATTTTTTATTTAAAATGTTTAATCATATGTCTCCAGAAATTGAAAATAAATACGATGTATCACAATACAATTAATATACATTGTATTTATTATGAATTATTTATTTATTTATTATACATTGTATTTATTTTCTTTTTTCTGTTTTGGATTGTTCATGATTATACATTACTAGCAGGATAGCCCGGCGTTGCTCGGGTGTAATGAAAGCTTTAAAACTAATCCATGGTCCTGGAGCTCAGACTATTTGGACGTTGGCACGAAAGACTAAAAAGCAATAGTTGTTTCCAGTTAAAGCGAACCCGCAAACTGAAAGAAAAATGAATAGATGTAAGTCAAATTTTGATTTCTTGGTATCGATATCAAATAAGTCTTTTCGTCGTAAACTGAATTTTGAAGGCTAAATAAATCTTTTGAGCAAATGGTATCATGGCTGAGACTAAGAACTACAATTATACCTACTTAGAGCCAAACCCCACGCAAAAACTAAAATAAAAGGGCTGAAAAAATACAGACATACAGGCAGATAAACAGCCACACACACAAACATCTTGCCTTATATATATATATATATATATATATATATATATATTATAAATTTTCTCACTATTGTAAGAACTGCAACCTTGAAACTTCTGAATATCGTTTCGTATGTCTTTGTCTCTGAGCGTATCTAATTTGATTAAAATCGGACATCTCCTTCTATAACCCGATTTTTTCGATTATCGATTTTCGATATTTATTGGGGGGGGGTACCTCGACACAAATCCTAGCTAAGAACACTCGCAGACGCTTCTAGTACAACTGTGTAAAATTTCAAGGAAATCGGTTCAGCCGTTTCGGAGTCTATAAGTAACGGACACACACACACATAGACACACACACACAAAGTTCCATTTATAAATAAGTTTAGATCTGTTTGGGTTGTTCATAATTACACAGGATCTATTATTGTACACAATTTATGTTGTGGTGCAGTGTAACAGAAAATTGGAGAGCCGAGTTCGAATTTCAGTTGAATTCGTTGCAATAACTCATGCGCAAATACTCTTGGAAAATATATTAATCCGTCTCTTCTCCCTCCAGCTATAGGATAAGCAGCAGGACAGACTAGATTCTATAGCCTTGGTTGGCAATCAATCTAACGCAGAAATTAATGGCAACCTACTGTGGGAAAATCTTCTGACCAGTCAGTCATGTCTTTTTCTAGGCATGATCGCCCAAGCGTGTATCACGTATGCCACTTAACTGAACTTATGAAAATTGAGATGTAATGGTCTGGGGGCCCGGTAACATGGTTTAGAGGGAGTCACGTGATTCTTACACCGGTCCTAATTATAGGGAATGTATTTAGAAATGTTTATATGTCGTCCGTGTGAAACCGCTTTCAGAACCTCTACGGGGCGTGTTCATGTATCGACCGTGACTCACTCGAGTACAGGACACACGTACGGTGTCCATATATTATGTTTACCACCTGAACTAAGATAAATATATATAAGAGTTAGATATTGATAATGGTATATGATAATTTTTATGCGGTGCTTTCCTGCTATATGAAACCATTTAAAAGTGTTCCACAAGGGTAGAAATATTGGAAAACTTTGGTTAGGTTTCATATGACAACTAGAGCACTAAACGTATTAAAAATATCTAAACTGTCAGTTGTATGCAACTGTTTCCTTAGTTAAAAAGTCTTTGAACGAACAAAACCTATGTTTCTTTGTAAATGTCATCCTTCTTTGAACATTGCAGTCTGCTGTTGCTGAATCAGAAAGAACTGTACAAAATAAGAGGAACCACACCACTTGGTGAGTATCAGAACCAGTAACAACTAAAATGGATAGCACGTTTAACTAGAAGAGAAAATAACAGCATTATCAAGATGTTATTATTCCATACCACTTCAAACTGATATTTTTTAATCACCATAGATAAATTTTCCTGCCCACCACCAGTATGGCTTCTGCTAATCTCCTGGACGGCAACACACTGTGCATCCTTGGCATTAATTTCTCAACCGAACTGAAGTGAAATGATTACATCGAGTTTATAGCTGCTAAGAATTTATTTACTGCTAAGAGGTTTTGGTCATTGTGTCGGTCTAGAAATTGTTCCTTGTCAGATTCAAACTTGCACATTTATAAAACTACTATTCGACCGTACATTGAATAGTATTTCTATATTTGGCCTGGTGCTCCTGTTACTTTTCTCGAGGTTCTCCACAAAATCCAAAAAAGAATCTGCAATATATTTGATCCTGACTTTGCATCTTAACTTCACTCACTTTCTCACCGACGTAACGTGGCTATCCTCTGTTTTTTCTACAAATGTTTTCATGATAACTGTACCGACGAGCTTTTTTCCCAGATTCCCTGATCACATGAATTTAAGCGTGCGACTAGATTGGCATTTCGGTTCCACCCTTTTACCATTGAAACGGTTTCTTGCACTTTCTGCCCAGTCCCTTCCGTTTATTTGTTTCTTATTTCACAACATTTGTACATCTGTTGTTGTGTTTGTTGCTGCAAAAGTTCTCCCTATTTTGTGTTTATTTCCAACACAGCTTCTGCCCTGCCAAGCTTATCACCTTGGTGACCCCGCAACACGAATTTACTCGAGCTACGAGACTAGCAGCTAGGTCCCACCCTTTTACAGGTAAAACAGTTAAATATAACCGCCACATCTACACCATCAGTTTTTCTCGCACTTCCCGCCTATAGAACTCCCTTCCATATAATTGCTTCCCTGATAACTAAAATCTCCAACAGTTTTAATGTAACGTCAATTGACATCTTTTTATCTCCTTGATTTCCATCTTTCTCTTATGCTTTCTCTACGACCCCCTTATCTCCTTCTTCTTTCTCGCTCTACTCTCACGTAACACACTGCACATCAATATTCCCATCTATCTTTTACCCTTTCTTCATGTTCTTCTGTATCTTGTCTCTCTTTCTTTTCGTTCTCCTTTCATGTAACTCCCCTGCGCGCCAGTAGCAATACTGCTTTGCCTTGGATGAAATGATTATAAAAATAAACATAATTTTGTAAGTAGCTGAATAATTTTACCTATGATCCTTATACTGCTTATTATCATATTGTCTGATGGTACTATGACCTGATAGATGGCAGGTGAGTCGGCGTGACAGTGTAATTGTGGAATCTCCTATGTAAGACGCTTTGTGTCTTTTATTTGTATTAAACAGTTTCTGAGTTTTACTTTTTGTACATTTTTCAAACACATTTATTTAATTTTTTTCTGAAGTTTTCTTATTCTTTCCATTATCAGCCCTCTTTGCGTTCATTCTTTTTTCCCGCTTTAATATCTTACTTTTTATTTAATTTCCTTTTTCTAGCAGAAAGTAAAGGATGCAAAATTGTTCATTGCTTTGCCAATCCATGTGATTTTGTATCATGTAATATTTCTCCAAAAGTTATCTGCGTGTAAGTATCAAACCGCTTCTATTTTTTCTTCGTGTCATTAATTCGCAACTTTCAATTTTGTGAGAATTTTTATTACCTTCCATTTTGTGTGTCAAGACGCCGGCTAGGTGACACTGTTAAGGGCTATGAAATGAAGAGATAACAAAACCGTCTTCCTCTAATTTGCTCCTGCTACGGTAGCAACACCGAGAAAACATTATAGTCGTCCAGTTAAGTTTTTTTTTTTTTTAATCATATCACCCCAAGCAAGGCGGTAACACCACTGATGTGCAGTGGGCTACATAGGAGTGAAAAGATTGGAAAAGAGAAAACCGGAAACCGCATCCTAAACAGAAAACAAGGGATAAGCCTCTTCACCTGTTCAATAGACGTGGGTGGAGTGTGAACCGGGCGATAGTTTAGTCTATTTTGAAACGAACCACGTGGATATCGCACACATTTTCTAACACCACCCCGTTATATATTTATAATCGTTTCACTCCCAAGCAAGGCAGTGATGAAACTGTTGCAAACCACAAAAATCCTTTACGATAGATGTATCACAGTTAATCAGTGTGGTTACATATCTACTTGCTTCTGTCCGAGATCGAAACTCGACCGATTTGGTGTCAGTCGGAGTCTCTACTTCCTAAGCCATAGAATGAGAGAGGGGAATTTTCACGTGTTATAAGAGAGTTTAATAGAAATACAGTCACTGAGATTATTGATGTCATATTCAGCACTTTCTTAATTCTTGAGTTTAGTAGACGAAATTCTCTGAAATTGTTCAGTACACTCCTCAAGAGGTTTCAGCAACTGTTTTGTCATTTTTCTTCATATTTTACTAAGTTTTTATGAACTTATGTACTTGTTAGGTTTCTTAATTGAGGCTTATTATGAAAAATATACATATATTTATTTTATAGATTTCTTATTAAAGGTGAGATTTGGAAAAAAACCGCGGCGCAAATTGATATTTTGGTAGTAATGGATGGCGGCACTCTCGAGAATTTTCCTTCTGAATAAATAACAATTTGCGCCTTGGTTTTTTTCCCAAATCTCACCTTTTCTTATGGAAATGATACTGAAACAGACTAACATACATAATAAGAAGTCCAAGCAAAACGGTTGAATTCCCTGCATTTTAACATCTCGTGACATTGAACTACACATGAAGGAGTTCTAAAACTAAAATATTCTGTTAATCTTTTTGAATAATTTGTGAGCAGATTTTATAGTTGCCAACACTGTTTGTTTATATATACGTAATTTGGAAAAAAGTTCATTTCGTCTTTTTACCTTGATAAAATCTATCACAGGACGAAAAGCGTAGGCGAGTTAAATACAGTTTTCCTCTTGTCTTCTTTTTAATTAACCATCCAGTCCTTCATCTTAGATCATAACTGAGTATATTTTTACTACACCAAGCTATAATACATTTTTAAAAAAGGATCATATTTTACTAATAAAACTGAATACAAAAGTATCTTAACGATTAAGATTTAACGCACCTTTCAACAGACTAATCTTCAGAAAAAATCGTCCGTAAATTAAGACTAAGCAGCAAAATAAGAATTTTTTTATAAGCTACTGAAGTTAAAACAGACGGGGGTTGAACGATGGGGGTGGAGAAATAAAAAATAGTTAATAGTTTTACCCAACAAGGTTAATTTTTTTTTTAATCATTTCACCCCGAGCAAGGCAGAAATGTCACTGATGAGCTAGGGGCTACATAACTGTAAAAATATTAATTAGAAAAGAGTGAGGAGTACAAACTAATTGGAAAAGAGCAACAGAAAACTGAGAATGCAGGTGCGATGACAGATACATAGGTGGAGAGAAAGGGAAGGATATACGGGGGTGGGGAGAGAGCTAGAGTCCAGTGGTTAATAGATGAGTATTGACATTGCATTTAAATTTCTGGAGGTTGTAGCCCTCAGGAAAGCAAGAATATGGGAGCGAGTTCCACAGTCGGGAAGTGCGAGAAAAGAAGCTGCAGGAGTAGAATTATCGTCTGCATTTGGCTAACCTGACTGTGAATGGGTGGGACCCAGCTGCCAGTCTGGTTGCACGAGTAAACACTTGTTGAGGAGGCACCAGTGACTTAAGTTCGTCCGAGCAGAAGCCATGAAAGTATTTATAGAACAGACAAAGGGAGGCCAAATTTCGACGGTGGGGAAGTAGCTGCAGTTGAGCCGCCAGATCAGTACCTATCACATTACAGACTTTCCTTTGGAGCCTATTGAGAACACTGAGGAGAACGGCAGGGGCGCCTGACCATAAATGGCAGCAGTAGTCCATGCACGGATGGATGGTTGACTTGTATATATGCAGGATGGATTCAGGTGTAAAAAACATCCTGGATCGGCATAGTGACCCAACCTTCTTAGCAGTAGATTTAGCTATGGAATCAATATAGTGGTTCCATTTGAGGTCTGAGGAGAGGGTAAGGCCGAGGAGGCGTAGTGTGTTGCTTTCAGGGAGAATCGCTTGGTCCATCCTTATGGGAGTCAGGAGAGTTTGCCTGTGATGGTTGACAGACAACAGCTTGGTCAGACAACGCATTGAAGTTGACAAGCCACTTCTTGCCCCAATTCACCACAGAGTGTAGATCCCGTTCAAGGTCAGCAGCGAGATTATGTCTGTCCGCCACGACAGGTTTCTTACTGGTGCGGGTGTATATTGTGGTGTCGTCTGCGACACCACAATATACCACATACACAATATACCACAATTTTCCCACTTGGAAACTGATCTCATCTGGGAGGTCGTTGATGAAAATAAGGAAGAGCGTCGGGCCCAGGATAGAGACCTGTGGGACATCAGCATTCGTGCTATAGGATGAAGAGGCATGCCCATTCAAAACGACCTTCATTTTGCGGTTATTTAAGAAAGATTAGATTAGGTCATGCAGGCGACCGGTAATACCGTAACCCCGAAGCTTGCATAGGAGGCCAGAGTGCCAAACCCTGTCAAAAGCCTTGGAGATGTCCAGATCAACCGCACGAGCCTCGTCAGACTCATCAAGGGCCTAGAGCATGTACTGAAAGCCATATTGCCTGTCAGAGAAGAGTTTGTGGGCAGTAAGATGTTGGACTATTTCAGCATTGATTATGGCATCGAATACTTTCCCGAATATCGGTAGAAGACTGATAGGACGATAGTTGGATGTGTCCAAGTGTTCACCATAATTTTTAAATAGAGGAACGACTGAGGAGAACTTCCAGCATGCAGGAAAGCAGGAAGCAGAAAGGCAGTAGGTAAACAGTTTAATTGTGCTTAATCTCTCTCTGCAAGCAGAGGACAGGTCTTTTCATATCAATTAATAACAGACTCAAAAGTATCTAAGTGGGGCATATTCCGTGCAACACAGAGTAAAACTCAGAAAAAATCAATAGTCTTGTAAATATTGGAATTTAATAAATGTTCGAGGATAGCGGAGGCATTACGTCATGGAGGGAAAGCCCTTCTCGTAACAAAATGCTTCGGACCATCTTCTTCTTCTTCTTCTATGTGCCCTGTCCCTTCAGAACGTAGGCGATCATGGTTCTCCACGTCTCCCTATCTCTTATGGCTCTTTGTATGTTTGCTCCTGTTACACCTCACAACCCCCGTTACGTCATCCACCTGATCAAGCCCTGCAAATATGTTATCGGCTTCCTTCCTCTGTCTCTTTTTCCCTCTATTTGGCCTGTCAGTATCAGGTTCTCCAAGCTCTCCTTCCTCATTGCATGTCCCAGAAACTTCAGTTGTCTCTTCCTGGTGCTCAGTATTAATTCTTTTTCGTTTCCATTCTTTCCAACACCTCATCGTTGCTTGCATGTGCAGTCCACGATATCCACAGAATCCTTCTGTAGAACCACATTTCTGCTACTTCCAGTTTTGTCCTCATTTTCGATGATATTGTCCAGTATTTACTGCAGTATTGAAGAACTGACATTACATAGCAATCCAGCCATGGCACCAAAACACTGCTTAATGGAAATAGAAATTGTATCGGAATGTCTGACTAACAGGATCCATCCACGGGAATCTAACATATACAGAACATTTAGATTACCCATACATGTTAACCACATTTTTTCGATCAGTGGTAGGTGTAATGACACATCTCATCCAACTCCACATTCGACTCGTCCGGAGTACACCCACCCGACTTCCCTATTAGAACTGAGACCAAACTGCACGACGTATATATTACCCCGACAGTAGTATCCAGAGTAATTTCAAAACTCAACCCCCATAAGGCGTGTGGAGACGATGGAATCCCGGTGATAGTCCTTAAGAGATGTGCTCCTGAACTTTCCCCTGTCCTTTCTAAACTATTTAACTACTGCCTTTCTGCTTCCTGCTTTCCTGCATGCTGGAAATTCTCTTCAGTCGTTCCTGTATTTAAGAATTGTGGTGAACCCTCGGACCCATCCAACTATCACCCTAACAGTCTTCTACCGATATTCGGGAAAGTATTCGAGGCTATAATCAATGCTGAAGTAGTTCATCATCTCACCGCCCACAAACTGTTCTCCGACAGGCAATATGGATTCCGCTTTGCCAGGTTCACGGCCGACCTGCTAACAACCGTAACGGAGTACAGGCTCCAGACCCTTGATTAGCCTGACGAGGCTCGCGCGGTTGATCTGGACATCTCCAAGGCTTTCGACAGGGTTTGGCACTCTGGCCTCCTATGCAAACTACGCGGTTATGGTATTACTGATCGCCTGCTTGACCTAATCCAATCTTTCTTAAATAACCGCAAAATGAAGGTCGTTCTGAATGGGCGTGCCTCTTCGTCCTACAGCACGAATGCTGGTGTCCCACAGGGCTCTATCCTGGGTCCGAAGCTCTTCCTTATTTTCATCAACGACCTCCCAGATGAGATCAAGTCCCAAGAAGGCATCTACGCAGATGACACTACAAAATACTCCCGCTCCAGTAAGAAACCTGTCGTGGCGGACAGACATAATCTCGCTGCTGACCTTGAGCGGGATCTACACTCTGTGGTGAACTGGGGCAAGAAGTGGCTTGTCAACTTCAATTCATCTAAGACAAAGCTGTTGTCTGTCAACCATTACAGGCAAACTCTCCTGCCTCCCATAAGCATGGACCAAGTGATTCTCCCTGAGAGTAATACACTACGCCTCCTCGGACTTACCCTGTCCTCAGATCTCAAATGGAACCACTATATTGAATCCATAGCTAAATCTACTGCTAAGAAGGTTGGGTCACTATGCCGATCCAGGATGTTTTCTCCACCTGAATCCATCCTGCATATATACAAGTCAACCATCCGTCCGTGCATGGAGTACTGCTGCCATTTATGGTCAGGCGTCCCTTCCCTTCTCCTAAGTGTTCTTGACAAGCTCCAAAGGAGAGTCTGTAATGTGATAGGTACTGATCTGGCGACTCGACTGCAGCCACTTCCCCATCGTCGAAATTTGGCCTCCCTTTGTCTGTTCTATAAATACTTTCATAGCTTCTGCTCGGACGAACTTAAGTCACTGGTGCCTCCTCAACAAGTGTTTACTCGTGCAACCAGACTGGCAACTGTGTCCCACCCATTCACAGTCAGGTTAGCCAAATGCAGACGACAATTCTACTCCTGCAGCTCCTTCTCTCACACTTCCCGCCTATGGAATTCGCTCCCATATTCTTGCTTTCCTGAGGGCTACAACCTCCAGAAATTTAAATGCAATGTCAATACTCATCTACTAACCACTGGAATCTAGCTCTCTCCCCACCCCTGTATAACCTTCCCTTTCTCTCCACTTATATATCTCTCATCGCACCTTCTTTCTATTGTTCCTTTCTAACTAGTTTGTACTCCTCACTCTTTTCTAATTAATCTTTTTAAATTTATGTAACCCCCTGCACATCAGTGGCATTTCTGCCTTGCTCGGGGTGAAATGATTAAAAAAAATCCATCAAAAATAGTCATTTAATTTTCTTTAACTCAGTATCAAGTTTGCACTCAGAACATAACATGAGAGCCCGATGGAAGAGACTACTAATAAGATTAATTTTCCTGGTTCTGGTAGCAAAAGAGTCCCAAGTTAGATAAAGCACAGAAAAAGTGGGTTTACGACAATTCCTAGTAAGAAAGCACGAAACCTTTCTTTCTAGCAGTGCACCCAGGAAAGATAACCGATTGCTCTCTTCTACCTTCATAGTGTATTTTAACGAAGGATAGAGATTATTCAAATATGAAAAGAAAAATTTCGTCTTACGACCGGTAGAAAACGACGTAAACGTGTCATCAACATAGCGGAAGTAAGAATAAGGCTTACTAATCTTTTCGAGAAACAGTTTCTCATGAAGGACAACAAAAATGTTAGCCATCAGAGGAGCCAATGCTACTCCATCTATTTGTTGATACACACAATTGTCGAAGCTGAAGAAGAAATACTTAACCGCCATCCCCATCAACTTGATAAAGACACTCTTAGAAAAAGATGGAGGCTTTGTGGGGCCACGATACAAAACATCAGCACAAATATCAATTGTTTTATCAAGCGGGACATTTGTGAACAGACTTGGTATATCAAATGACACAAAATACTCAGTTGATTTTTTTATTTAATCATGTCACCCCAAGCAAAGCGGTAACGCCACTGATGTGCAGGGGGCTACTTAAGAGTAAAAAGATTGAAAAAGAGAAAGCCGGAAACGACATCCTAAACAGGGAACAAGGGATGAGCTTCTTCACCTGTTCAATAGACGTGGGTGGAGTGTGAACCGGGCGATAGTTTAGTCTATGAATTTACGCAGATACTCAGCGAACTGAAACGAGTCAGGCACACAATACTCCAAATAGAATAGTACAAGCGGATCAGGATGGGTCTAAGAGGGATATCCTCTTTGTGAATGTTTGGTTACGCATACCTCCTAGAACGTTGATAACCTACGGGACGAATATTATTATACGAGGATCGATCATTAAATAAGGTAAATTTTTCAGTATAAGGATTTCTAATACAGATAGAAGCTTACTTCTTTTTCAAAGAGATTTAATTTTCTTTTGCAGATTAATAAAAAAAGCTTCGAGAGTTTTGGAGATTAACAAAGATAGCCGACCAAGAAGCATGCTCCAGGATTGAACAGAGGTCAGTTATAAAATATTTGGTTGCTGAAGGGTGCAAACCAGTTGAAATTCATAGGAGAATGTCAACTGTTTATGATGCTCCATGTTTCAACCAAAAAATGTCTACATGTGGGCTGAATTGTTTAAAGAAGGATGAAGCAGTGTTGAGAATGAAAACAGGCCCGGAAGACCTACAGAAGTGAGGTCTCCTGAGGTGATAGAATAAGTCAATGACCTCATTCAGTCTGACAGTAGTAACAGTAAATGACATTGCAAGGACTATGAGCCTATCTGTTGGGACAGCACACAAAATTGTCCATGATGGAGTCGTCTTGCATCAGGACAACGCAAGGCCTCACACAGCAGCCCAAACGGTGCAGACCATCAACGAGCAGGGCTGAGAACTGCTCCCTCATCCCCCTTACAGCCCAGACCTAGCCCTTTCAACTTTCACATGTTTGGTCCTTTGAAAGCGTTCACGAGAGGCGCGAAGTTTGAAAGTGACGATGATGTCAAAAGTACTGAGAGCGATTGGCTGAAATATCAGGCCAAATATTTTTACGCTGAGTGAATACGGAAGCTTGTGCACAGAGGGGAAAAGAGTGTAACACATCTGGAAGACTACGTAGGAAAATAAAAAGTAAACTTCTGTCTGTATTAGAAGACCTTATACCGAACAATTCACCTTATTTATTGAATAATCCTCGTAGAAGTCCTTATACCGAAAAATTCACCTTATTTATTGAATGACCCTCGTAGAAATCCTTATACCGAAAACTTCACCTTATTTATTGAATAACCATCGTAGAAGTCCTTATACCGAAAAATTCACCTTATTTATTGAATGACCCTCGTAGAAGTCATTATACCGACACATTCACCTTATTTATTGCATGACCCTCGTAGAAGTCCTTTTACCAAAACATTCACCTTATTTATTGCATGAACCTCGTAGAAGTCCTTATACCGAAAAATTCACCTTATCTATTGAATGACCCTCGTAGAAGTTCTTATACCGAAACATACACCTTATTTATTGAATGACCCTCTAGAAGTCCTTATATCGAAAAATTCACCTTATTTATTGCATGAACCTCGTAGAAGTCCTTATACCGAAAAATTCACCTTATCTATTGAATGACCCTCGTAGAAGTCCTTATACCGAAAAATTCACCTTATTTATGGAATGATCCTCGTAGAAGTCCTTATACCGAAAAATTCACCTATTTCTTGAATGATCCTCGTAGAAGTACTTATACCGAAAAATTCACCTTATTTATTGAATGGCCCTCGTAGAAGTCCTTATACCGAAACATTCCCCTTATCTATTGAATGACCCTCGTAGAAGTCATTATACCGACACATTCACCTTATTTATTGCATGACCCTCGTAGAAGTCCTTTTACCAAAACATTCACCTTATTTATTGCATAAACCTCGTAGAAGTCCTTATACCGAAAAATTCAACTTATCTATTGAATGACCCTCGTAGAAGTTCTTATACCGAAAAATTCACCTTATTTATTGAATGACCCTCTAGAAGTCCTTATATAGAAAAATTCACCTTATTTATTGAATGACCCTCGTAGAAGTCCTTATACCGAAAAATTCACCTTATTTCTTGAATGATCCTCGTAGAAGTACTTATACCGAAAAATTCACCTTATTTATTGAATGACCCTCGTAGAAGTCCTTATACCGAAACATTCCCCTTATCTATTGAATGACCCTCGTAGAAGTCATTATACCGACACATTCACCTTATTTATTGCATGACCCTCGTAGAAGTCCTTTTACCAAAACATTCACCTTATTTATTGCATAAACCTCGTAGAAGTCCTTATACCGAAAAATTCAACTTATCTATTGAATGACCCTCGTAGAAGTTCTTATACCGAAAAATTCACCTTATTTATTGAATAACCCTCTAGAAGTCCTTATATCGAAAAATTCACCTTATTTATTGAATGACCCTCGTAGAAGTCCTTATATCGAAAAATTCACCTTATTTATTGAATGACCCTCGTAGAAGTCCTTATATCGAAAAATTCACCTTATTTATTGAATGACCCTCGTAGAAGTCCTTATATCGAAAAATTCACCTTATTTATTGAATGACCCACGTAGAAGTCCTTATACCGAAAAATTCACCTTATTTCTTGAATGATCCTCGTAGAAGTACTTATACCGAAAAATTCACCTTATTTATTGAATGACCCTCGTAGAAATCCTTATACCGAAAAATTCACCTTATTTATTGAATGACCCTCGTAGAAATCCTTATACCGAAAAATTAACCTTATTTATTGAATGATCCTCGTATATTTCTTTAGTCAGGAATTTTTTTGTAAATTTCTAACAATCTCTTCTGTAATCTAATTTCAGTTTTCGCGGTATCGTCAAAATTGAGGTCTGCTAATTTCCGGAATTTGTTATAATCCTTTAGAATGCATAACATTTTAGTGCTATAATCTGAGTAACCACCCCAGTACCTTTGTCAGGTCAGGTAATATCAATATCTGTCTGAGGTTTTAACAACTAACCCGTATGAAAGTGGTTCCTCTGTCAAGTAACCCCCGAGAGAATCAATAGTGGAATTAACAAAAAATATGCTAAGTGTTTAAAATGAGCTTTCAGACGAAGCAATTGTTCCTCAGAGTTAGGCAAATGTTTAGATACTGATAAAGAGCTTTTCAAATTTGCTGAATATTCAACTTCGTTAATTTTTCTAATTGTTTTAGCTTTAGTAGTTGATTAAATATTTCTTGTTAGTTGCTTAGTCTTAATTAACACACGATTTTTTCTGAAGATGTGTCGGTCGAAAGTCACCTTAAATCTTAATCGTGATGATACTTTTGTTACAGTTTTACTAATAAAATATGATACCTTTTTATAATATATATATATATATATATATATATAATTTCCTACATCTATACCATAAACGTAAGATAATATGTATATATATATATATATATATATGTGTGTGTGTGTGTGTGTGTGTGTGTGTGTGTGTGTGTGTGTGTGTGTGTGTGTGTGTGTGCGTGTATGTATTTAGGCCAGAAATAAATTAAAGTTAATACTTACAGGCATTGAGGAAAAATACAAGATGAACAATATCAAATAAAAAGACAAAGGACGAACGACCGAACGGTTTCAATCCCGACCTCTTCAGGGTTATCTGGGAAATTTATTTCATTATTTAAAAATGAAGATGAAAATGTATAAGAGACAAAAATATTATAGACAGCGAAAAGGGATAAACAGAAAAATAAAAAAATATAAATTTGAGTGAATTATATTTTTCTCTTTTATTCCTGTTCCTATAAACATTGATAATACAACGTCCAAGGAGGCAATCTCTCTGTTTACGGAGAGACGGCGTCCTGGACCTAATATACAGTGACTCCAATTCCTTTAGATGAAATAATGAGTGCGAACCTGACAACTGAAAACTGGTTCGCACTAAAGTCAGTTCCCAAATGTTGAGTAATAGCTGACCCTGATGTATTCATTAGCTGGCTCATACGGACATCCGGATTAAAAACTCTAAGTGGGACATGCTGCATAATCCTACAGACCAAGCGCTGCGAAGTTCTTCTTATGTAGTTGCTACCGCAATAACAACTAAACATATAAATCACAGATGAAATATGATGAGGAGAAAGAAGATCCTTACACATAAAAGAGAAAACAGAACGAGTACCAAAATAAATTCTAATTTGGGCAGAGAAATAAGAAAAGCGAATTGCTATAAGCTCACCCCATGAACCAATATAAGGAAGCCGTAAGTATACAGGACATTTCTCCACTATAAGTGGCTTATCCTTAGAGAAATTATTAATTTTGTCACGCATATCACTATTCACAATATCACTAGGATATCAGTTTTTCAGAAGGGTGTTGCGGAAAATTCAGCATCCAAAAAACCTTTCCATGCAAATCATAAGAGCACTATGTGTAAGAGCCTTAATAAGATTAAGTTTTCTCTTTCTGTCCCAACATGTATACAAACCGGAGAACGTACGTTTGCGGAACTTCGAAGTATGAAATTCAAAAGGAGTCCGATGCAAACATACATAGAGAAACGGCAAACAGCAATCGGACTCCTTTTTCCACAGTAAATTTCAAAGATGAATGCAATTAGTTCAAAACTGAAAGAAAAGAATCAGCCTCAACTTCACAATTGAATAAACAGAAGGTGACATCCACGTACCGAAAATACATGGATGGTCTATTATTATACGAGATGACTCACAAAAGCCAACATTTTTGTTGGCCAAAACAGGACTCAGGGTTAACCCATAGCGACCCCGTCAATCTGTTTATGCATAAAGTTATTAAAATTAAATTCGACAAACGTTGTGGCGAACTTCATAAGTTCCACCAACGCATTCACCTCCGGACAAGACAAAAGACTGCGATATAGCATATCACATATAGCATATCACAGCAGATATTAATAGTCCCCAATACTGGAACACAAGTGAGCAACGAACACACATCGAAAGAACACATAAATCTGCCTCCAGAAGGGTTATCACAAATAATTTTAGAAAAAGAAAAAGAATCATTGCTGGTATATGAACTACAATGATCCACAACAGGTTGAAGTATTCCAGCCAAAAAACTAGTAACTTTATGTTGGGAAAACCCCACTATAGAAAGTATGGGTCGTAAAGGCATCCCGTCCTTATGGATCTTTGGCAAACCATAAAGAGTGGGACGAATAGACCCAGTAGATCTAATATCAACAGAGATTTCCGATGATAAGAAACCCCATTTAACCCAAGTTACAAGCTGCTTTTGAAATTTAGCCTCAAGAGAAATAGTGCCGTCATGTGTCTCGAATGGACCCAAAGGGAAAAAAATTTAAAGTGTCCCCAAGAATGCCATGCATCCTAGAGACATAATCTGAATGGTCCAACAAGACAGCACCGGTACCTTTGTCAGGACAGGTAATAACAAGATTGTTGTTATTTTTATGTCCTTAACAACACGACGTTATTATAAACATCACTTAGACCCAGAAAAAGCAACGGGGGTATTGGCATAAGTGTGTGCTATTAAGAATAGCCTTAAGATTGCAGACTGAGTCAGAAGAACGAGGTGTGAGTCAGCAATTGTGCGCAGATAACACCTCTTTTTCCGAGAAAATCTTTCCCTTGTCTGGAATTTTAAATAGGATACAATAATCAAGGCTATGAGAAAGAATATTAGATTCCAGCTGAGAAAGTTCATAAGAGAACAAATTAGAAATTACACCGTCAGAGATAGGTTCCTCAATATGTCCAAGCCGCTTATGAATTAAGTACTGCAATTTCGACTGTGTGCTATTTGATAATTGATTTGAACCTTTATTATATATCAAGCCAACTAAACGAGAGAACCTAATTCGATCAAAAAACATAAGACAAAGTATTCTCACCAAAGAATAGTGAAACTACAGGTCAGATAAAGGGTTCTATTCTTATAAAATTGAATAGAATCCCTCATAACAATTTCTTTAATCTTCAAGCCTGGATGGATCTTAGCTTTTCTAATTTTAAACAAAAAAGAGGAGGATCAAACACGATTGCCAATACAGGTTTGGATAAATGTGTAATCATTTCTTAATTTCCTTAATCTTGCCTTCATAAGTAATATCTTATCCATTTTTTTTTTAAGATTTTTATTGTAACTAAGTTTCAAATATTTAAATATATTATTAGTAGTTCAAGACCGTATAAAGACCAGAAATAAATGAAATTGAATACTTACAGGCATTTTGGAATAAAACAAGACGAACAATAATGTTTGCAGGAAAAGAAATCGAAGAAAAAAATAATTTTTTGCGTCTCCTTTTCCTATTCCTCCCTTTTCGCTGTCGATATTTTTGTCTCTTATATATTTTCATATTCATTTTTAAATATGAAATAAATTTTCCAAATGATCCTGAAGAGGTTGGGATTAAAACCGTTCGGTTGTTCTTACTTTGATTTTTTGATTTTTTATTGTTCATCTTGTTTTCTTCCACAATGCATGTTACTATTAAATTTCATTTGTTTCTGGCGTTAATACGGTTTTGTACTACTAATAATTTTCTTAAATATACATATATATATATATATATATATATATATATATATATCAGCATCCAGTTTGGGTATAGAAGAATCCAAAGGAGTATCCTGTATTTACAGTGGTAGGATAACTCTCTAAGAGACCTCTAAACATATATGCATATAAATACATATAGAGCAAATATAAGAAAAATTAAGGCAGACACGTTATTCCATGGTGAATCGGAAGTATAGGCCTATTTCAGGCGAACCATCATCAGCTTTCGTCTTTATTTGACAAAGGATTTTACACGAATGAGCTTCACAAAAACCTAAAAAAACAAATAGAAATAACTGTCGCTCCCTTAAAAGAGAAAATTTAAGAAAAAATACATCAGTTCGGCGAACATATACACATATTCATACATAATCATATATACACGCAACATATAATCAGATGACACGTGTAGCGGCCAATGTCAACAAAAGTTCGAAGATACATTCGTCAACAGTAGGTTGCAGACCCGTAGATTTGAAACGTAAAGAAAGTGGGTTAGGTGAGAGAGAGAAAGAGTGAGAGAGTGAAAGAGAGAGAGTGAGAGAGAGAGAGGGAGAGCGTTAAAAAGAAAGGGTAAGTATCTTGAAGCGTAAACGAAAACAGAAGAAGAAAAGGTAAAAAGGAACAGAGAAATTGGCATGGCGAAGGAAGCATTCCAGAAGTTGATTAAAATATTAAGAAACAGGACAATTTCGCTAGATAAGTACTGGATTGCTATGTGTTGTCAGTTCTTCAATATAGCAGTGAATGCTGGACAATATCATCAAAAATGAAGGAAAAACTGGAAGCAACTGAAATGTGGTTCTACATAAGGATGCTGCGAATATCATGGATCGAGAACGTGAGCAATGATGAGGTCCTAGAAATGATGGAAACGAAAAGGAAACTGATACTGAGCATCAGGAAGAGACAGCTGAAGTTCCTGGGACATGCAATGAGGAAGGAGGGCTTGGAGAACCTGATACTAACAGGCCAGATACAGGTAAGGGGTGACAGGGGAAAGCAACGTATAACATATTTGAAGGACCTAATCAGGTGGATGATGGAACGAGGGTTGCATGGTGTAACAGGAGAAGTCGTGCTAAGAACCATCAGCAAGAAGATAGTTTGAACGTTTCAATTTTAATGATATATAGAGGACCCTATTTATAAATAAATTTTGGTAGGGATATTGTTTTTGTTTTGTTTTGATTTTTTTTTTGTACATATATAAATTTGATAGGGTTGTGTTGGCGAATTTTTTTCTTCGCCAAGGTATTTTGTGGTTATATTTCTTTTGGAGTTATTTTTTCGGTGGCATCTATATAGATTTTTCTTTTGTGTTAGTATTATTATATATGGTTGCAGTTTATATCATGTTATTGGTTAAGTATTTTTTATTAAATGAGTAATTTTCTTTTTTTGCCATTACATTCGATGATATTATTCTGCTGATAGTTATTTTCATTGTTGTTTATTTTGTTGAATATTTACTGTTATGATTGGTTATTATTTTTCCATGTCATCTTCACAGATTTTATTGTAATTTTTATTGTAATTTTATTGATATTTTTTTTAATTTCCTGTTTTTAAGGAAATGTTTGTGAATTACTTTGAACAAAATTTTCCCATGCTTTTCCATTGTTTTAGTGTGTATTGAACCAAATTATATTTCATTTTTTGTTGTTTGTGCCTATATTTATTTCCCTTTTATATTCTATTTTTTTAATATCCGTTATTTCTTATCCATGATTCGGATGTTTTTTTCTTTTCTATTCAATATTCTCAATTTGCGAACATTTATTGAAATAGTTTTATTTTTAGATATGGATATTTATTTGAATACGGTAGCTGAATATTTGTAATCATTGTTAATATATATTTGGTCGTTATTTGTTTTTATTTTTTATGGTTTGTATGTTCCATTGTTTAAGTTGGATTTTATATTTATTCACTTTTGTGTTGGATTATATGTTGATTCTAAATCCTAGATGTTTTCAGATTTTTAATTTCTCTGATTATGTCTGTTTTACCGTTACAATTTCTAAGTGTTACCAGTCCATCGTCTCTGTAAGAATCCACCTCCTTTTATTAAGTATTGTTGCTAATTTGTTATATGCTTATAAGTACACATATAAAACACCATTATAGCTACACATTGCTACATTAAATTCATCACGTTGACTCTTTTTGGTCTATATTTTTTGTTGTAATGTAGTAAAGATTTTCACTATTTTTTATTTCTATTTCATGATTGGAGTATGTGTTGTTTGAATGAGTTTAGTGCGTTATCTTATGTGCTCGCTTTTATAAATGGATAAATGTATTGTATATCAAATTGTGTGAAGGAGCAATGTTCTTTGTTAATACTATTAAACTAATTAACTTTTGCTTTAGTTTCTCCATTGACTTACGTTTAATGTTTTCTAGTATGCTAACTTATTTTCCCATAGTTGTTTTTTGTGGGGTTTAATAATTTTTAAATGGGTTCGGCCATGAAGTTGTCTGTATGGTCTTTCAATTTTGTAAATAGTTCTACTTTTGCTACTTGTTTTATTCTATTGTGCATAAATATATATATATATATATATATATATATATATATATATATATATATATAGATGTCTGTGTGTGTGTGTGCATATATATATACATATATATATATATATATATATATATTCACGATATATATCAGACAATGACTCAGTGTATATACATATATATATATATATATATTCACGATATATATATATATATATATATATATATTCACGATATATACATATATATATATATATATATATATATATATATATTCACGATATATATCAGACACTGACTCAGATTTTCGTGCCGCTTTTCTCTTTATGATACAGATAAAATTTCTTAAATCCTGTCTGGGTCCGGGTAAATTTGTATTGTATACACGAAACTTGTATTCAATCTTACATACACACATACACACACACACACACAGAGCCATATATATATATATATATATATATATATATATATATATATATCATTAATTTCCGACATTTACATTCTGTTGAATAGCGATTTCAGCGAGAAAATACTGCTTCTTCGGCAAAAAAAAATTAATGATTCAAATATGGTACAGAACTCATATAACAGTCAGTCAGTTAAGTGCCATACGTGATACACGCTTGGGTGATCATGTCTCGAAAGAGACATGACTAATTCGGCAGAAGATTATCCAGCAGTAGGTTGCCATTGCTTTCTGCGGTAGACTGGTTGCCGACCAAGGCTATAGAACCCAATCTGTCCTGCTATTTAACCCATAACTGGAAGGAAGTGACGGATTAATACCTTTCCTAAGGGTATTTGTGCGAAAGTGAATACAATGGATTCAACTGAAATTCGAACTCGGCTCCTCACCTTCTCGTTCCGAGCCGATACCAGTAGAACCCCCAAAAAATAGCTATTAAACGAATGTAGAATTAGGAATTGTTTATATACTATACATGTTTGGCTCTGTAAATAGATAAAACTATTTACATCGAGCCCTTCACCAGAATCATTTTTAATATTATTAAAATTAATGTTAATAGGATCTGTTTTGGGGGATTTTTACCTATATGCTCATCCATTTTGTTTTACATATGTCTGTGTACCCTGTGTATATAACCATATATATATATATATATATATATATATATATATATATATATGGGAATATACGCGAGTACACACACATATGTAAACAGATATTTTTCCGGTGTTAACAGAACAGCGCTCAATGTAATATAACAGAGCTATTAAGTATATATTAATAAATATACATATTGTCCTATGTCTTGTAGCACGACGCAACATTTTATAAGATTTGTTATCATCAGGTCAAATCTAGAAGCGTTCAGTTCATAAAACTGTTCAGTCACTGTTCATATGCACCTGATGATTGCAGAATGCATGAAACTCTAAGTCGTGCGATAGATGTTGGATATATATATATATATATATATATAGTCATCCCTCGTCAGATCTGTGTCGCTTTATCACAGCTCATCAGTGCGGTTAGACATCCGATTGCTTTTTTGAAACCCGACCGATTTGGCGTCAGTCGGCGATTCTACCTCTGAGCTATTGGCGCTCGGTAGAAGGAGGATATATATATATATATATATATATATATATATATATATATATATATATATATAACGTGTGTGGATATAGGTATTCGAGGACAGGTATTCATCTTTTCTGATCCTTCTCAACTATCGGTTGAATAGCTGGATAGACTCGGTCCTATAGTCTGAGCTCGAAACTAGTCTATCGTAGAAACAAATGCCAACCTACGGCGGGAAAATCTTCTTTCTAGTTAGTTATGGATCGAAAGAGACATGATCGCCCAAGCGTGTAACACGTATGTCTCTTTACTGACTGATACACAATTTAGTCAATTTAGTGTGAGTTTTTGTGACCAGCTTTTTATGTAAAAAATAGGGGCTCGCAGTGTTAATAAGTAATTTTTCAGTAGTGAACGTAAACAAAATGACGGTATTTTAGTATCAGAATTAGATCCAGTACAGCATTATTTGACTACAGTAGGCCCACCAGTATTGCTTACAAGTTGGAGTCGCATTATACACAAGCTATATGAAAAAATAAGGTTTTTGACAAATGAATTCAGTGGTCGCACTGTGCAAGATGTAGACGTATACGCGAATATATACGGAATCAATTTTTCAATATCATTTCTTTCAATCACATACATTAAACATTCTACAGTTAAAATTTCAATCAAAATTTAATTAAAATCTTGTCAGGCAAGCGTTTTGTTGAACAAATATTGTATGACAAGCCATAATTATACTTTGTAGGAAATTCTGTTGTCAGGTTTTTATATTAAAGATGTGAACACCCTAATTACAAACAATGATAGAATAAAAATAACGATCGGTCTTCTTGTTAAATAAGTCATTTGCATTTACAAACATATTAACATGATTTCGAAAAAGTCGTAAAAGAGTAAAAAAGAAAAAGACTTCCGCTATGATAAAATCATTCGGTAGTTGATACACAGAAAATCTCTGGTATACAAAAGAATTTTAAATATTTGGTCCACAGTATAAAAAGAAAAGCTTTAAACCTTTTAACGACTACAGCTTTTCGTCATTCATTGATGTTGGTGGAGATGATTAATCAGAAGTCGCTGACTGTCCGTCGGAGAAGATTCACAGACCCTCCAAGCTGAAGTTGTAGCTGGTTTATTCGAAGCCACCGGCGACACGTTTCCTCCAGCACGCGTTGTGAAGAGAGAAAGAGCTGTATTTATCTTTGTTGTTTGGCTTGAAGAAAACTGTTTCCCAGGGTTTTTGCCAGAAACCTCTCCACTGAGGCTTGGGGTGACAAAAAGTCGGTTTTACCGTGGGAATTCCGAGCCATTAAGCCCGGATAACAAAATTCCCATAGACCATGCATAAGGTAGTGTTAGGCTCTTGTCTGTTTTTCCCCAAAGGAGTCTCTGTACTTCGGCATAACCGCGGAGGTAGAAAGTCCGCCAAGCCTGTGTTCGGGTAATCGTTTTTCTGATAACTGAAAATCAAAAACTGAGTTCTTATAAAAAATCCCCGCTCCCGAAGCGAGTCACGAGAAATACAGGGTTTTAGTTTTCTGTTATTGGTTAAATGTTTCACATGGTGATGTTAGTTTTTAACCAATAGAGACTTTGATTTTAACGGTGCATACTTAGCATCATGACGAGACAACTGATACAGCTGAGGTTTCTGGGCCACGTAATGAGAAATGAGGGCTTAGAGAAATTAATACCCACAGGACGGACAGAAGGAATAAGGGAAGTAGCGCGAGACATACCTGAGCAAATGGTGGAACGGGGTTTGTGAGAGATATCAAGCGAAGAAACATTCAGAACGACAATGGATAATGGCAAGTGGAAGTCCATGATTGCCCATGTCCTAAAGGGACACGGAATATAAAGAGGTGTTGTATTGTGGAATTTTTGTGGGTGGGGGTGTTTTTTTAATAAAATATGTTATTGGGTAGAAAAAATTTGGGATTGTTTTAATATGATCTGTAATTTTGTTGGAAATTCGGTTTATTTCCTAAAACTTTAATGTAATGAAGCTGTCTTGTCTATTGTTCCACACCGGCCAGTTGTATTTTTCGTAAAATCTTGTGTTGAAATGAGAAATGACCGTGTGTAATTTGTTGTTGTTTTTAACAAGATAAAAATCATCGAAGCGTAAAAACAATTTCCTGCAAGATAAAATATCCAAAGATAATTGTCTGAGTAAAAAAGAAAATCAAAAAACCTTTTTTTTTTTTCCACTTTTCTAATGTCTCGCATTGTCATGGCGAAGGAAGCATTCCAGAAGTTGAGTAAAGTATTAAGAAACAGGACAATTTCGCTAGAAACAAGGAAGAGAGTACTGGATTGCTATGTGTTGTTCGTTCTGCAATATGGCAGTGAATATTGGACAATATCATCAAAGATTAAGGAAAAAATTAAAGCAACTGAAATGTGGTTCTACAGAAGGATGCCGCGAATATCATAGATCGAGCATGTGAGTAAAAATGAGGTCTTAGAAATGATGAAAACAAAAATGAAATTAATACTGAGCATCAGGAAGCGACAGCTAAAGTTCCTGGGACATGCAATAAGGAAGAAGGGCTTGGAGAACTTGATACTGACAGGCCAGATACAGGTAAGGAGAGACAGGGGAAAGCAACGGATAACATATTTGAAGGAACTAATCAGGTGGATGATGAAACGAGGGTTGCATGGTGTAACAGGAGAAGGTGTGCTAAGAACCATCAGGGATAGGGAGACGTGGAAAGCCATTATCGCGTACGTCCTGAAGGGACAGGGCACATAGAAGAAGAATGTCTCGAAAACAATTCCGATTCAGGTACTAAGTTATGATTACAAATCTGATGCCTGATCTGATCAAATGAAGTCTTATTTGAAATGTTTAGAGTTTTCTTTCACTAGCATAAAGTGAGTCAAGTGAACCCAATTATTTACCCATGATCGTATTTTTCCAGGAATTTTCCCACTTTTATAATGTCTTTCTCTAGTTATGCGGCCAAAAACAAGCTGAATTCTTCACGTTTTGATATATTCTACACTTTTGTCCCACTAACCAATCTGTGGCAACCCAAGGAAGAATTTTTTTCTTTTATTCAACACTTTTCGTCTGTTGAAAATTCCTCCGTTTCTCAGCTTCCATTTTTCTAAAACGGTCTTCATTTCTTCGTCTTCTTTTTCCTTTGCTAAAACTTTCTTTGTTTCTTATCTTATCTTTTTTTGTTAATCATTTAACCACAAGCAAGGCATTCTACTGCCACTGTTGCGCAGGGTTTACATATGGAAAAGTGATGAAAAAGAGGGATTAGTTATAGGAAATGTCAGGAGGAGGATAATTGATAGATGAGGATACCGAGAATGGGAGTGAAGTAGATGGAAAAAAGAGCTTTGAGCACTGTTCTGTTAACACAGGAAAAATATGTATTTACATATGTGTGTGTACCCGCGTATATACCCATATATATATACGCGGGTACACAGACATATGTAAAACAAAATGGATGAGCATATAGGTAAAAATCCCCCAAAACAGATCCTATTAACATTAATTTTAATAATATTAAAAATGATTCTGGTGAAGGGCTCGATGTAAATAGTTTTATCTATTTACAGAGCCAAACATGTATAGTATATAAACAATTCCTAATTCTACATTCGTTTAATAGCTATATATATATATATATATATATATATATATATATATATATATGTATATATATATATATGTATATATATATATATATATATATATATATATATATATATATATATATATATATATATATATATATATATATATATATATATATATATATATATATATATATATATATATATATATATATATATATATATATATATATATATATATATATATATATATATATATATATATATATATATATATATATATATATATATTATGTAAAACAAAATGGATGAGCATATAGGTAAAATCCCGCAAAACAGATCCTTTTAACATTAATTTTAATAATATTAAAAATGATTCAGGTAAAGGGCTCGATGTATATAGTTATATCTATTTACAGAGCCAAATATGTATAGCATATAAAAACAATTCCGAATTCTACATTCGTTGAATAGCTATTTTTTTGGTGGGGGTCCTACTGGTATATGAGTTTTGATCATTTTGATCGAGGCGAGAGTAAACTATTTTCGATTTTTTCCCTCTTTGCCATTGGCTGAAACTATCCTTCGTTTCTTCTCTTTCCACTTGGTTAAAACTTCCTTAAATATTTCCTTGCTAAATCTGTCCGCGTTTTCTCCCCTTTTTAATTCTTCACTAATGCTCTTTTCATTTCTTTCTCTTTTGTTGTTGCTAGCACATATCGTTTTGTCGCTTAAAACTCAGTGAATGCTGAACAATCACCTCACGAGACTTGAAACAGCAGAAATGCGATTCTACAAAATGATGCTGAAAATACCATTGACTGAACATGTGAACAATGAGGAAGTTGTAGAGAAAATGGAAACCAGAAGGATACTTGGCGATCTTCTTCTTCTTCTCCTTCTTCTTCTATGTGCATTGTCCTTCCAGGACGTAGGCGATCGTGGCTTTCCACGTCTCCCTATACTTGGTGGCTCTTAGTACGTGTTCTCTTGTTACACCATGCAACCCCCGTTACATGGTGTAACAAGAGAACACGTTAGGCCCTTCAAATATGTTATCCGCTGCCTTCCTCTGCCTCTTTTTCCCTTTATTTGGCCTGTCAGTATCAAGTTCCCCAAGCCCTCCTTCCTCTTTGCATGTCCCAGATACTTCAGTTGTCTCTTCCTGATGCTCACTATTAATTTTTTCCAACACCTCGTCATTGCTGACATGCTCGGTCCATGATATCCGCAGCATTCCCGCCGATTCAAGTTTTTCCTTCATCTTCGATGTTATTGTCCAATATTCACTGCCTTATTGAAGAACTGACATCACATAGCAATCTAGAACTTTCGTCTTTGTTTCTAGTTAAATTTTCCTGTCTCTTATACGATGGTCGGTTTTAAAAGCTCATAGGATGATCGTGATATTGTCAGGAAATATGATCAAATGAGTTTTATCTTTCGACTTAAAGTCTCGTGCAGTCTATACATTTCTTTCATCGATTTTGCAGTGTTTCGATCCCATTGTGGATGAAGTTTCTTTTCTAGTTGGTCAAAGAAATCATCAACAGTAGATATAGCGTCATCATCACTTGATTTACAGAAGGATACTGAGAATACCATGCACAGAACATGTGACAACGATGAAATTTTAAAGATAATGGAAACAAAAAGACACATACTTAGGAAGAGATAGTTCATATTTTAGGGCACATTAAAATGCATTAACTGTTTTATAGAAGGACATATATTACATAGCAGTCAAGTATTTTTTTTTCCTTTCTTTCTAATGAAGTTTTACTATTGTGTTGTTCGGAAAGTTCATGTCGATTTTTAAGGGAAATTAAAACACAAAACAAAATTATACCATTAAATATTTATTCAACTAAATATCAACAATTTTTTTCCATTTTTTCTTTAATTTAAATGTTCCCCAGAATTTTGCTGGTTTTTCGTCAAAGAGCCCAATAGAGTGGCCTTTTTTATGTCATCCAAAGAATTAATATTTTTACCATTGAGATTATTTTGCGAGGACCTGAATAAATGAAAATCAGAAGGAACAATATCTGGTAAATATGGCGGTTGAGGTAACACATCCCAGCCAACTGAGGAAGGAGGGCTTTGGAAAATTTGATACTCACAGGCGGGAAGAACAGAAAAACAACACAAAACCTACATAGAGAGCTTGAGTAAATTAATGACGGTAAAAGGTTTAGAAGAGATCACAAAGAGACAAAATTTATTAGGAGCTATAAATCGTGGAGAATTATGATCGGCAATGCAAAGGAGGGATTATACGAATAGTTGATGTAAGTCAATATCCGTGGATTCAACAAGGTCCTTACAATTGTGTTATTGAGTTACCTTAAACTAAGTTTATCAAATATATACTGTGGGCACCAGCTTTCGTGCGATGAGCAGTAAAGAAGATTTGATCGCTAATTCGCGTGCATTGAAAGTTCAGTGCGTGTTTCAAAGGGCCAATTATATCCAACTTATTATTGTTCAGAGCCATACTTCTAACAATCCGAACTAAAAATCTATTAAGAATCTTATTTTTTTAAAATCGATATCACCCCATACTAGGCAGTAAAAAGCTATGACACAAAAGTGAAAGAATTAATAAGAGAAACATTAACAATGAGCGAGAAGAAAAATGATTTATCAGAAAGACAATAGATAACGATTGACGTTGCATTTAAATTTTTGCAGATTAAAGTTGGATGGAAAATATGGAGCCGGTCGGGGGGTTACAAAAGCAAGAAGTGCGAGAAAATAAACTGTTAGCAAAGAAATTACGGCTAAATCTAGTCAGCTAAAATTGATAAGATCTTGACGCTAGTCTTGTATAACGCTTAAACTCAAAAAGTTTATATACCATAGTGAATAACTCATCCGAACAATTACCATAGAAATATCTATAGAAAAGACACAGAGAGTTGGAAAAATAACTGAAACAGTGGGAAAATAACTAAAGCCGAGTTGCCAGATCAAAACCAGTAATATTGCTGAATTTTCTTTTGATTTTGTGAAAGAGCTCAAGGTAATTAGCAGAAGTACCAGATCATATGTGGCAGCAATATTCTAAGCATAGACGAATGGTATACTTATATATATATATGTAAAATAGATTCTGCAGTGAAATAATGCACCAATCTTTTTTAGCAGCTGACCTAATATTGGATTCAATATAATCTTTCCACTTCATGTCAGCTTAAAACGTTAGCCCGAGAAGACGCAAGGAGCCATTTCCCTGGAGGTTAGCATCAGCCATATGGATGAAGGAAGAGAGAGTCTCTCAGCTGGTAGCCTTATCTTTATATTTGCTAAACTGTAACAAAATCAAATAAACAGATTTTCAGTTTTCGTCTCTAAACCGCGGGCTTTCACTGGATTATCTGTCCTCTCGTGTTCTGTTCACATTTTCCTTTGAATTAATTTTCCTCGGCGGGCGGTGTCTCTTCAGGAAATGGATGTTCATGCCTATCCACATCTCCCTGTGTTTTGGAGATCGAAACACGGTTTGTATCGTTTTCATCGCTCCCCCCAGTTCTTGCTATGCAATCATTTGCATAAACTCTTTTTCTCTCTACCCCATTTGCTATGTCAAATGATTGCTAATTTCTACAAATTCTTTTTCCTCATTCTGTGTCCTGGAAATTCTAATAGATTCCTGATTTTAAGTATAAGAGCCTTCTATTTTTCTCTAAAGCTCCTGAGTTTATCAAATGCTCTTTCGATGTTATTCTTAGCATCGCTCAAGTGAACCACTTCTCTGTCTCTTCTTTTTTCTGTGAGGAAACTGACCAGCATTAACTGTTTTGTAGAAGGACATATATTACATAGCAGTCAAGTATTTTTTTCCTTTCTTTCTAATGAAGTTTTACTATTGTGTTGTTCGGAAAGTTCATGCCGATTTTTAAGGGAAATTAAAACACAAAACAAAATTGTACCATTAAATATTTATTCAACTAAATATCAACAATTTTTTTCCATTTTTTCTTTAATTTAAATGTTCCCCAGAATTTTGCTGGTTTTTCGTTAAAGAGCCCAATAGAGTGGCCTTTTTTATGTCATCCAAAGAATTAATATTTTTACCATTGAGATTATTTTGCGAGTGCCTGAATAAATGAAAATCAGAAGAAACAATATATGGTAAATATGGCGGGTGAGGTAACACATCCCAGCCAACTGCAATAAATCGGGGAACCGAGTTCGAATTCCAGTTGAACTCATTGCATTCACTTACGCGCAAATACTCTTAGGAAAGGTATTAATCCGTCTCTTCCTTCCAGTTATGGGTTAAATAACAGGGCAGGTTAGGTTCTATAGCCTTGGCTGGCAACCAGTCTACCGCAGAAAGAGATGACAACCTACAGCAGGAAAATCTGCCGAGTCAGTCATATATCTTTCGAGACATGATCGTGTATCGCATATAGCACTTGCTTGCCTGACTAATGATGTGTAACTTGAAGTACAAAGGTAGCAATAAGTAAATTTCAATATGTAATGAACACATACAAGCACAAACACACACACACACACACACACACACACACACACACACATACATATATATATCCTGGATTGTTCGGAAAGTTCATGCCGATTGCTAATGAAAATTAAAACAGAAAACAAAATTATGCCATTAAATATTTATTCAACTAAATATGAACCATTTTGTTGCACAAAGTTTCTTTATTTTTCCTTCAACTAAAAGATTCTTTCTTCCCAGAATTTCGGTAGTTTCTCTGTAAAAAACTCACTAAGGTGTTTTTTGGAGGGAGGGTGTTTTTTTTTGGGGGGGGGGGGGTCTGGGGGAGGGGGGTTACATGTTATCCGAAGAATTAGAATCTTTAACATTGAGATTATTTTGCAAATAACAAATGGGGTGACACATTCGAGCCAACCCGCAAAAAATTTGCTAGGTCACCAAGGAAACACGATGTCTGGCATTCTGTGCTGTACGTGAAACACGCTTGGGCGATCATGGCTCGAAAAAAACATGACTGACTGGGCAGAAGATTATCCAGCAGTAGGTTGCCATTGCTTTTTGCGGTAGACTGATCGCCAGCCAAGGCTATAGAACCCAATCTGTTCTGTTATTTAACCCATAACTGGAAGGAAGTGACGGATTAATACCTTTCCCAAGGGTATTTGAGCGTAAATGAATGCAATGAATTCAGCTGGAATTCGAACTCGGCTCCCCGATTTCTCGTTCCGAGCCGATATCCAGGTGAAAAACAACACCTTTTCTGTTCGTCGATTGTGAACGTTTTTTCTTGAATTACTGCCTTTAATTCGTCCAGCTGCGAGCAGTACGATTGAGAATCAGTTGACTGGTCACTTAGCAGAAGCTCATAGTACAGGATTCCTTTCCAATGCCACCAGATGCATAGCATATTTTTTTAGTGTGAAACCTGCTTCGGGGGTTGCAAAATTGGTTTATAGTGCTTGAGCTATGATTTTTATCGTTGAACATTGTTGTAAACAATCCATTTATTATATCTCGTCGCAATTTGCTTCAATTTTTTTATACAACAAGTATCGGATAGAAATTCGATCCAAAAAATTATTTTCACTCAGATCAGGTGGTTCATAAAGACGGCAGTAGTTTGAATACCCTTGCTTCACTAAATGCTCATGGGTGGTGGATTTCGATAAATTTAATGTTTCTGCCAATTCCTGCGGTGTGTAATGCAGGTTATTCTCAATCATTGTCTTGATTTGGTCGTCATCTATAGTTGGGTGTTCTGACTGAGCGTTTTTCGTCAATATGGCTACAATCACTAACTCTAAACTTGGCGAACCACTCCCGTAGAATTCACTCAGCTAAAGCACTTTCTCCGTATATATAGCACATATCATTTTTGTTTTCGGCGTGGCATTTTTACCTTTATTTTTTTTTTTAATCATTTCACCCCGAGCAAGGCGGAAACGCCACTGATGTGCAGGGGGCTACATCAATGTAAAAAGATTAATTAGAAAAGAGTGAGGAGTACAAACTAGTTAGAAAGGAACAATAGAAAGCTGAGAAAGCAGGTGCGATGACAGATACATAGGTGGAGAGAAAGGGGAGGTTATACGGGGGTGGGGAGAGAGCTAGAGTCCAGTGGTTAGTAGATGAGTATTGACTTTGCATTTAAATTTCTGGAGGTTGTAGCCGTCAGGAAAGCAAGATGGTAATAAAAGCTATCGAGTGTCTAAAATGCAACTTATAATCTTTTATTTCCTTAGGGATGCAAAATTGATCCGAATTAAGTAACTTTAAAGTTTCTTTCTCCAGAGAAAGTTTGAAGTGTTCTCTAATCGGAAAGGTAAGCATATTATATCTGTCAATAAGTTTGATATCTTTCAACGTCTTGGTACATGAACAATTAAATATTGACATAAACTTTCCGGATAACCTAATATTTCTTGTACTAGAAAGCCTCAAGAAAAAATATTTCCCTGTTCCAACAAACCTTCGAGTCTCAGTTTCACATTTTTGATTGTTGGTTATTACATGAACCCGATACGTAAACTCCTGTGCTTGATTTGAATGCGTCTTAATTGGAGAAAAATTTATTTATTCATTCAAAATCAAGAACGGGAATAGTAATATACACACGCAAACATACATATATCTATAGAGGGTCTATCAAAAATACGTTTACAAAATTTATGGGCAAGCTCCTCACACCAAAACAATGACAAAAGTCCTTACAACCATATGTTCGCAAATTCTTCGTTTTTTTAGCTATTAAGTTCAAAGGAAGTTTTCAGTAGACTAAGTTACATTTGTCATTCGTGTATATTTGTGACTAGTTTTTCTTCAATTATTAACTTGGATAGTAATGAGTACTACTGAAAAGTGTTCCGTTTATCAATATCAAGTTATGATTTTTACGTAGAAAGTTATGATTTTTACGTAGAAAGTTATGATTTTTACGTACGGCCACGCGTATTCCAATGGAAGTGAGCCTGCACGACTGTATCAGACCGCGCATTTGTAGTCGCGTTCAAGCACTCTTCTAGACCTGATAGAGGAAATAACCTTGCTAATAAAAAGACGCGTGTGGTTCATACATGATGTGACTCCAGCACCTTTTAGTCATATGGTTCGTGATGCACTGACTAACATGAAAGTTGTATATATAGCACACAACTGGTTCCGTGGCCTGTACGTTCCCCCTGTTTTAACGCTTTGTATTTTATTTCTATAGGCTACCTAAAATAATTGATTTATGCAGCAGATATTAATAACGCAAAGATGCTTCATAAAAGTGTCATGGGGACTGCAAAACCATTCGATACCGTGTAAGTATATGTGAAAGGGTCTGCCAGTCAATGATCCAAAGGGTATATGCGTGTGTAGAAACAAGTAAGGAGACATTCTGAACATTTAAGAGTTGCTGTGTTGAGATAAAACTGTGGTTTTTTTGGACATATGTTTATAGGCAATTTCACCTCGTTTTGGTGTCATCAACTTGACCTCAAAGTTTGTAAAAGTACTTTTGGAGTGCATCTTGGATTGTACATTTAATAGTGTCTACCATAAACTTTAAACTAAATAAGTAAAAAACGAAGGATTTGCGGACATATGTTTATCAGAACTTTTATTCTTGTTTTAAACACAGAGATAGAGAGAGTGTGTGTGTATGTGTGTGTGTGTGTGTGAGAGAGAGAGAGAGAGAGAGAGAGAGAGAGAGAGAAAGAAAAACAGATAGAAAAATGGAGAGATGTATATATATATATTCAAATAATTTTATAATAAACTTGACTGACAAGGTCTCGCCTTCTGTTTCAATGTTTTATAACAAACTTTCAGTTTTTGTATGAACTGCTGCGCACCAGGATTAAATTTATGGATTAATTCTTAATAATCTATTTATTCGAGCCTTTTTTATCATCTCTATTCATTATCAAGAACATTAATGTCATCATCGCCATATTGAAGAAGAAAGTTATGTGCTTCAGACTGGCATTTTTATGAACGCTATAATTTCTATTTAAATATGAGCGCCTCAAACATACTTGATGTAATGTGTCGAACGGTATGTGGTTCTATATAAGAAATACAAACCTTAATTATCGAAACGAATATCCTAGATATGGCATATAGTAGTTTTAAGGAAGGTGATCAACTGTATTAAACTCATTTCTTCTTAACGACGATTATTTAATAAAGAATTGCGTCGCATGAAACAAACTTATAAATAAAAGTTTCTACTGAACATGTCACTTTAGAAACAAAATTAACCATAAGGAATAATGAAAACATAAAACACGAACTAAAATTAAATTATAATTCAGGCAAATATATAATGAAACATCAAAAGTAATATGTTTTTCTGTAATTGGTGATATAATTGTAATCAACTCGAAGCAGGGGCTCGTCTGTTTGCTCAGAACCAGTTATTCTTAACCATTTTTTAGCCATGGACCATATTTACTCCTAATTCTGTTTTTAATTGAGGCCAATAACCCTTTGTTTTATTTTTTTTTTATTATAGATAAGTTTTGAAATTGCATAATAGAAGTAGTAAATATATACGATTTATTTTGATGTAAAACTAATTTAATAAAAATAAATTTGTATTTTTTTTTTTAATTCTATGGAATATTTATGTCAGTCAGAGAAGAGCTATACATGATACATGCTTGGGCGATCTTCTTTGTGCCTTGCCCTTGGGCATCTCGGTGTGGTGTAATGGTTAGCAAGCTTGTCTCGCTAGAACCTATTACAACTGAGTAGTGAGTTCGATCATCACTAAGTACCCCATATTTTCGGCCTTACGCCACATCTAAGATGTGCTTAGAAAATCAACATTATGCCTTGTCCTTTCAAGATATAGGCAATCATGGCCTTCCACGTATCCCTATCCCTGGTGGCTCTTAGCACGCTTTCTCCTGTTACACTACGCAAACCCCGTTCAGTCATTTACCTACTCAGCTAAGTTTGTTACACGCTGTTTTCCTATGTCTCTCCTTCCCTCTATCTGGCCTATTAGTATCAGATTCTCCATGCTCTCCTTTCTCATTGTATATCCCAAGAACTTTAGCTGTCTCTTCTTAATGCTCAGTATTAATTTCTCTTTCGTTTCAGTTGCTTCAAGTTTTTCCTTAATCTTCGATGAGATTGTCCAGTATTCACTGCCATACTGAAGAAGTGACATCACATAGCAATCCAGTACTCTTTTCTTTGTTTTTAGCGAAATTTTCCTGTGTCTTAATACTCTACTCAGATTCTGGAATGCGTCCTTCGCTATGCCAATTCGCCTTCGAATTTCTGTGTCGTTCTTTCCATCTTCTGTTAGAAGACTTTCCATGTATTTAAATTGTTTTTCTGCTTGATTTTAGTATCCCCAACCTGTATTTGGTATTGTGGGATGCTTTTTTTGCTGATGACAATGCATTCGGTTTTCTTGCAGTTTATTTGTAGTCCTTTTTTTTTTGTTATTCTCTTCGGCTACCTTCTATAGGAGCTCTTGTACTTTCCTTTTCGTGTCTGTTATCAGTACAGTATCATCTGCGTCATGTCACTTAAAAAACATAACTGACTAGAAAGAAAATTTTCCCGTAGTAAATTGCCAATTATTTTTGCGGTATACTAGTTGTCAACTAAAGCTATAGAACCCAATGTTACCTGGAAAGTGAAGAGACGGATTAATATCTTTCTCAAAAGTATTTGCGCTTAAGTGAATGCAACGAATTAAACTGAAATTCAAACTCGGCTCTCCGATTTTTTTATTCCTGGCCTATATTCATTTCACTACAAAGCACATGTTTCTGTACACTAGTTAAATAACTCATAATATAAACTATTTCGAAATATATGAGTAACTAGCAGTATAGCCCGGCGTTGCAAGGGTTTAATGAAAGCTTTAAAACTAATCCATGTTCCTGGAGCTCAGACTCTTTGGACGTTGGCACGAAAGACTAAAAAGCAATAGTTGTTTCCAGTTAAAGCGAAACCGTAGAATGAAAGAAAAATGAATGGATGTAAGTCAAATTTTGATTTCCTGCTATCGATATCAAATAAGTTTTTTCATCGTAACCTGAATTTGAAGGCTAAATAAGTCCTCTGAGTAAATGGTATCATGGCTGAGACTAAGAACTACAATTATACCTACTCAGAGCCAAACCCGAAGCAAAAACTAAAATAAAAGGGCTGAAAAAATACAGACATACAGACAGATAAACAGACACACACAAAAACATCTTACTTTATATATATATATATATATATATATATATATATATATATATATATATATATATATATTATCGATTTTCTGCACTATTGTAGAAACTGCAACCTTGAAACTTCTGAATATCATTTCTTATGTCTTTGTCTATGAGTGTATCAAATCTTATTAAAATTGGACCACTCCTTCTATAAACCGATTTTTTCGATTATCAATTTTCGATATTTATCGGGGGTACCTTGACACAAAACCTAGCTAAGAACACTCGCAGACGTTTATAGTACAAATGTGTAAATTTTCAAGAAAATCGGTTCAGCCGTTTCGGAGTCTATAGGTAACGGACACACACACACACACATATATATATATATATATACACACACAGACAAAGTTCCATTTATAAATAAATTTAGACGAATGAATATAAAACAATTGTAGATGTGGCTCATTCGGCTCTACAAGTTTATTTAATATCTGGCTCAATCAATGCGAATGATAGTCGGAGATCATTCCTTTTATAATATCGAGTCTGTAAGAATATTACTATATTAATAATCCATAATCTTCTACGTAAATTCTACTAACAAAATTAAAAATTAAAAAAAAGCAAGAAAATTTGGAAACTCGTCAGGTTAATCATATCTAATTATTTACCGGTTTTAATATAGAATTGTGTTTACGAATTACTTCAGCATCTTATCCAAAAACGTCTATAACAATAGTTTTTGATCTTTCATTTTTTTTTTTTTTTTTTTTGACCAAAGGACAAATTTTACTTTGAATTTTTGGGAAAAATATCCCATAACCATTCAATGAGAAAAAGGTCATTTTATTTTTTACTAAGAGATATGTTTGTGAATTGTATTATAGAAATAATAAATGTATATGATTTTATTTTGAAGTAAAACGACTCTAATGAAAACAAACTTGTAATTAACAACTAAATTGTATGGAGCATTTATGATACTATAAAAATAAATCATAATAAACCATTTTAAAATATGTGAGCAATTAATAAATTAAAAATCGTGTAGATTTATTCATTGAGACTGATGTAGGTGATGTTACTCTGCAAATTTTTTGTGGATTCCCTATAAACATTCAATGAAAAAAAAGTTATTTTATATTTTTTACTTATTGATATATTTACGAATTGTATTATAGAAATAGTAAATTTAAACGATTTTATTTTGAAGTAAAACAACTCTAATGAAAACAAACTTGTAATTAACAACTAAATTTCAGGGAGAATTTATACACACTAGTAATAAACCATTTTAAAATATTTGAGCAATTAATATTTTTTTAAAAATTCAAATGTTTTCAATGAGGTCGTATAATTGATGTTACTCTGCGAGTTTTTTTATATTCGTCTCCATCGATGTCAATGATAGCCAAACATTATCCTTTTTCACAATGTTGAGTTTAATACAATATTAATATACTAATATTAACATAATAATATTTTATTTTATCTCATCAATATTTAAAATTAACATCATTATTTATAAACAATATAATAAATCCTTCTCATAACTTTCCTCCTATGTAACCACCTGCAAAACAGTGGCACTAAAATGCCTTGCTTGGGGTGATATGATTATAAAAAAAATTAATTTATATAATAAAGTATAATCTTTATATAATTGTCCTTTATATATATACTCATTCCTTTAAAAATACTTCTCAGTTTTTATTCAGCTTTTAGAATCAAAATATTTGCCAGAGAAAGAAAGGCGGTAATTTACATCACTTTATTTCATTTTCTGCTACTTTTAGAGTTGATTTTCAATTTTTAGTATTTTAATATTGTGTAGAAAACTTTAAAAATTCCAATTCTCAATTGTAAGAACTGTTTCGAAGTGAAATTAGTCTATGGGCTACCAAAATATTACAGTGGATTCCCAATGTGCTAATTTATTTTTGTAGACCCGAGTAACAATACATGGACCCCCAGGTCTATATAGACCCCGATTGAGAACATCTGCTTTAAATAAATCTTTTAAATCGTAAGCCTATGTCTAGTGCGCCTATATAATCCTTATATGGTCTTCAATACACTGGAAATAATGAGCTATTTCATTTTTACCTTCAGATAGAATTTAAAAAAAACTTAGAAATATGTAAAGGTTAATAACATCATTAATTTTATACGATATTTAATAAAGATTTTTTTCTTTTTCTGCTATAAGAACAATTCGTAAAGTGGTTACTTGATACCTTGATAGGCAATAGTAAATAATGATATTATATTTTCATGCTTATAAAATCATGATTACTCAAGCCTTTTGTTAATTCATTCCTTTATGGCCAATAATCGACACTAAAAGTCGATAGTACATCTTCATACTCATAAAATCATGTATAATTAAACGTTTACACAATTTATTTCTCTATGGCCAATAATCGATACTAAATAATGATAGTACATTTGTATGCCTATAAAATCATGAATACTCAAGCGTTTAGTTAATTCATTTTTTATTGCCAATAATCGATACTAAAAGATGATAGTACATTTTCATGCTAATAAAATTATGAACCCAGTCTGTTTTGCTCTTTACCCAAAAACTAGGGGGAGATAAGAGATTAGTTTATACCTTTCCCAAGGATATTAGCATGTATGTGAATGTAATGAATTCGATATTTAACTATCAAACCAAAATATATTAATTTTTACTTCGGTATCGTGTATTCTGATAGTGCAGATTTGGCCTGTTAACACAGAAATTGTAATCAGTTAAACAATGTTCAAACTATCTTTGCATTATTAGTCTTAGGAAAAACAAGAACCTATTTCCACTAATAGTTCGTATCGAGCCAAGCATTAATCTCTGCAGCTGGTATCATGTAACCCAGTATAGACAACAGAATGTTACTTGGAGGTAATATCAATAAGCCTATTTCTCTGAGAAAGGATATAAGAACCCAGTATGATAGTTTAAATTTCTGCTAGGTAATGTTTTAATCTGGTGTTTCTATCTGAAAATGTAATGGGAAAATTCCAGAGAGATTACTTTTTCAAGTGGTTACAAAGTTTATTTTGTAAGTAGGGTTTTAATGACACTAAAACGCAAGGGGTTTACTTGGAGTTGAAGAGAATGAGAAGACCTTGGTGAGGAGAAATGACAATAAAAGAACAGGTTTCAGGAAGGCTGAAGATGGTGATTGTTGCTATATTTAAATTTTGTATTATTGTTGGTTGGGGAGCAAGAAACCAGAAGAGATTTCCACAGATGAGAAATGCGAGAGAATAAGCTATTAGGATATAACTTATGGATACCTCTAGCTATTTCCAAGATGAAACCTTGTTGCTAATCTAGTAATACGTTTAAATTCACGCGAGAAAGCTATCAGGATGGATGATTTCATTATAACAACTGAACATTTTTTTAATCATATCACCCAAGCAAGGCGGTAACGCCACTGATGCGCAGGGGGCTACGTAAGAGTAAAAAGATTCGAATAAGAAAAAGCCGGAAACCACATCCTAAACAGGGAACAAGGGATGAGCCTTTTCAACTGTTCAATAGACGTGGGTGGAGTGTGAACCGATGAAAATATTTACAGGAAAGATAGAGAGAAACCACTGAGCGGTGGTGGAAAAGTGAATGTAATTGAGGGTACAAATCAGGAACGATTACATTACAGATCATTCTTTGGGTTTTCTCGAAAATTTCGGAATATATAGCCGGGACACAATACCATATAGGGAAGAAATATTCAATACATGGCGAATGGTAGATTAATAAATGGGCAAGATGGATTCTGCCGAGAAGAATTGTCTGGCACGACAAAGTGAACCAAGATTTTAGCAGAAAATATGGCAATAAATCTATCTAAACTTATTTATAAATGGAACTTTGTGTGTGTGTGTGTGTGTGTGTGTGTGTGTGTGTGTGTGTGTGTGTCCGTTACCTATAGACTCCGAAACAGCTGAACCGATTTTCTTGAAATTTTACACAATTGTACTAAATTCGTCTGCGAATGTTCTTAGCTAGGTTTTGTGTCGAGGTACATCCGATAAATATCGAAAATCGATAATCGAAAAAATCGGGTTATAGAAGGAGTAGTCCGATTTTAATCAAATTTGATACAAAGTCTGAGCTCCAGGACCATGGATTAGTTTTAAAGCTTTCATTACACCCGAGCAACACCGGGCTATACTGCTAGTTTAATATAATTTAGTTCACTTCGTGTCAATAGAAAACGCGAAACAAAGAAAAACCAGCGAAATGTGCTTTGGGAGTTAGCATCAGCCATGCTTATGGAGAGTAAAAGGATTCCATTTTCATTTTGGAGATGCAAATATATACAATCCATTTATTGCCTCAATTAACAACTGATGTATGCTATTATCTGGACGAGTCGTCAATGTTATTTTGTCGAACCAATCGGACTCACGATTGAGGCAGGAATAAATGGCATTAGCATAAATAAGTAGTTGTAAATTGATGACATCGGGACAGTCGTTGATGAAAATAAGAAACAAATTAAGTTTAATAGAGGCACTGATGTGAAATTATTTAGAAGGGTTGCCGTCCAACTAGACCTTCTTAACCGATTAAGTAAGAACGATTAAATTATGTCAACTATCACACCAGAGACACCATAACCCTTGATCTTGTGGCGAAGGCCAGATGCCAAAACCCTGTTAAACACCTCTCGAGATATCTGTACGCATTGCCCAAGCCCGGTTTTATTTTTATCTATAGCCTGATAGACAAATTTTGTCAGAACAGTTAGCACATCGACGATTGACCTAGAATGGAAGACATGCGAAAGTGATATGAGTCATTATTAAGAAACCGTGTTTGCAGTTCGAAATTTATGCAAGGTAAAATCAAAGTATTGTTTTTACCGTTAAAGACATTTATTTTTATGTAACATCTCATTTGCTGCCGCCTTCAGGGAGCTGTCATCATTTATAGATTTTACAAAAGAGTTGCCTAAGGTCTAAATGACATTTCTTTCAAATAAAATCACGATTTTCATAAATGAGACAACCTGCACCCAATTGTCACTTCAGCTTGTGCAATATTGTACGAGAGTACCGCAAACAATATTGCCTATAATAATAATAATACTTTAACTATATATACATATATATATTCAATCTTGGGTAAAAAGCAATCGGATGTCTCACCGTACTGATGAGCTGTGATACAGCGAAACAAATCTGTCTGCGGATGACTATATAAATGCTTTTATATACAAGATATCAAACCTATTCATTAAAGGGTTAATGCATATCCGAAAGTTTTATTTAAAGCTCATTTCCATTCGAATGACGATGGGAAATTTTATTTTGGAGCTACAGTAATAAGTGGAAATATTGTTTCAATTACCATATTTTGCCCTTAAACAATAGAAAATACATTAAAAGCACCGCTTCATCTTTATATTATTGAAAATTTAAAAACAACAACCCAATTATTACCTGGAATATCGTCGGTAAATTAAAACCTTATCATGGAGAAGAACATAGATGTAACTGACGTCTTTTAGAAAAACGTGTCTATTTAAACCAAGTAAATACCCCTAATTTCCTAAACAAAAACATGCTTCCAGAGAAAAATACTAACTCAAATACTTAGACCCAGATTAACACATATTTCATATGACTTTGTTTCTGTCTTCGTCACTCCCTTGCTTTTTTCCTTTCTATCTCTCTTTTCTCCGCATATATTTATTATTGATAATAATTAGAAATTACCTACCTTTGAATTCATCTCCTAGAACTTTTTTATACATTTTTATTTTTTCTTAATTTTAATTTCTATCTTTATGTAATTTTTGTCTATTTACACTATACTCTTGATAATTTTTTTAAAAAAATAGTACCCTAATATTATCAGATTTAACTTCCACGAACATCGAGTGAACTTCAATTCAAATCTCTTAAACGGTCAGTTTGCAGTATGCAGTATTTTTGCGTACTGCAAGAAAGTCCATGTCGTGCTACAGACGTTGGATAATATATATATATATATATATATATATATACATGGTGTATCAAAAATACTTTCAGAAAATGTAAGAGCAGGTGTTCCTCACACAAAAACGGACAAAAGCTTATATAAACATATATACGGAAATAATTCGTTTTCTAGTTATTAAGTTTAGAGAAGATTGAAGGTAGATGACGGTGTGTTTCCAAGTAGACTAGGTTACACTTGCCATGCGTGTACATTTGTGGCTAGTCTGTCTTCAACGTTTAACTAGTGTAGTAGTAAGTTAACTGAAAATGACCCGTTTAACAATAGCAGAATATTCATATCGTGAGCAGGCAGGTATGAATTTTACATACTGCCGCAAAAGTTGTAAAAGATGCGTGGATGTACGACTGTATCAGATTGCGTTTCCAAACCGTAGGCAGCTGAGTCATCCAACGTTTGCTGATCTTTACCCCTTTGGAAGGACTTGATAATTGAGAAGACTCTTCCAGTGATTGCTTAGCGAGAAAGCTTGTGTAGTAAACCTTTAGACCCCAACTTCTTACCAAAGGCCTTTAAAATATCTAACAGAATCATTCTTGAAAGGGATTTGTTGTCTAGTGACTCACTAATTCTGTGAGTAATGGCACTAAGGATATCAGCACTGGATCAAGCGGATCAAAATTCGTAGTGATTTTTGCTCAATTACTGATGAATTCCTTATCAAAATAGTTAATTCTATTAATCTGTTTATTATAGTTTCCAAAATAATACACTGCATTTAACAAATTTTATGCAATTTTCTCTACCATTTATTTTTCCCTGCAAAATGCAGAAAAGAGTGAGATTTTTTTCAACTTTACACTTCAAAAACTTCAATAGTCAGCAGGATTCAAAATTTTGCACAAATTTTATCCTATCTAAGAAAATTTATCATTTATTGTATTATAATACGGTTTTAACTTGTATTTATTTGTGATTGAGAGATTGATACAAATGTTTCAATGGTTTTCTTTACGCATTTTGATTATTTTTAAAGTTAGCATAATCTAACTATATTTTGATATTTCTTCATGGAATGAGGAATATATTTAAAAAATTTACTAGAACCTTTTTGCTAAGATTCGATCAAACGAAAGTCTTCATGTGTGTGTGTGTGTGTGTGTGTGTGTGTGTGTGTGTGTGTGTGTTTTGTTTGTTTGTTTTTTTCTAGTTTTCTATTTGTTTTTACATTTAAAGAAATAGAAAATTTTGGGGTTTGGCACATTTTTAAAATAAGTTTCAAAGCATACAACTACTAAGGTAACTTAACACTCTTTTTGAGATTTTATGACCAGATCAGATGATCTGGCCCTGAACTTCCTAAGAACTATGTATTCGATATAACAGTCATTCCACATTAGTCCTTCAAAAGGAAAGGAAAATCCTACTGTCAGTCTGTCTGGGTTATTAAATGAAAGAGAAACTTATATTCGAAATAAGTTGTCCTTTCAAATTAATTTATAATATTGAATGATCTTTTTAATTTAATCAGCTGTATCCCTTATCTTGAATTTTTTTATCACACGCTAAAAGTCCGCCTTCTTCTACCGAGCACCCACAGCTCAGAGGAATATATATATATAACATAAAATACTTGATATTTAATTCAGGTAAATTTCGATAGAGAAGAACTCAAAAGAACTTAATGTTAAATTTATTTATTTAATTTAACAGAGCAATATAATCTTGCAAAAATGTTTAGATATTCTACGGTTTCATGGGTAATACATATTTTGCAGCCAAAGATTCTGCCCATTGGGCCCATAGGTTTGGCTACGAAATATGTATTACCCATGAAATTGTAGAATATCAAAAACTTTTTCTAGAGTATATATATGTATATATATATATATATGTGTGTGTGTGTGTGTGTGTGTGTGTGTGTGTGTGTGTGTGTGTGTGTGTGTGTGTGTGTGTGTGTGTGTGTGTGCTGTTTAATTATACAAAAACAGTGTATCGACTCAAATACCAACATCTATTAAAAATAATGTCCAAACAAATAAATTTAAATATATGTTATTGGTTTTCAGATCATTTCATTTTGCAGAAAGCAACAGAATGCACGTCATCATTCAGAACGTAAAACAGCAGAAGTAAAATAACTGTCTGCACATCAGTTAAATATAAAAAAAAAAACAATTACCAACTTCGTAAAAAAGAGAAAAGAAAGAAAACATGATGAGACGAGTATGAATTTAATAAGTGAAACTGATAGATTCTTTTAAGATAACCTTTAATTTCCATTTGCTTTTCTGTTTTCCATTTGCTTTTCTGTTTAACATTAATTTCACCCTGTATAAGACCCAAGAACCATAAAAGTTAGAGTGTTACAGAACAAAGATACTTTTTCTGAGGATATGAAGCAAAAATAAAGGTAAATCATAGACCTAAAAAGTTAAAGATTTTAGCGATCGAGGAAGCAAACTCTGTGGGGTTAATGCTTGAATTAATTCAACACAAAACATTTGAAAATTATAATTTTATTTCTCAAAACATAAACATGAACAGCGTGTCTCCTGTAATACACTTTCATGTAACTATTGTCACTTTCAGTAACTATTGCCGTTGCTTAGCGATGTCAACAAAAGACAAAATCGTCGCTGATGGTGGATGTTTTGTGTTACCGTCCTTATAACCTCTCTGGGGATGGCTCAAGTGAGCCGAAAGCTTAGAACCAACTTAATAAAAAATTATCCAAATGTTGGAGAATTTTTGTCTTTATTTTCAACTGGAATTAAAGCCAAAATACGATGTTTAGAACGGCTTATGATTAAACATAATAGACTTTTATTTTTTTTCTTATATTAACAATATATGTTTCGAAAAAATATATATATATATTTATATTTATATTTATATACATACACATTTCACACACACACACACACACACACACACATATATATATATATATATATATTATTTTCCAATGTTATTCATTGTTATCTAGAACAGTATAAATCTTCTGGGAAAATGTAGATACATAGAGATTCATGCATCTTGTGTTTTTTAGTAAAGGACTATAAATAATTGGATATCTAATTATGAAAGATTATGGAAGAAAATACCTCTATCTTCGACGAGGTGTAATGGTTACTAAGCTTGTCTCGCTACAACATACTAAAACTTAGTAGTGAGTTCGATCATCACTGGCTATCCTATACTTTCGGCCTTGTGCCATAACTTTTTATCTTTATTCTAATTTTATGCTTGCTTTCGTGTGATAATCTAGTGAGACCAAATTTATCACAGGTATATAATATATTATATATACATGTTGTTTTATAAATGCATATCTGCGAAAGAAGACGTCAGCGATTCAAGGGAGACAACTCAGTGCATCGAATGCCTTTCATGATCATTTTATGAGCAGGAACATATTTAAAAAATTACTCTTATAGACACGTGTAATAATGATTTTGATCAAGACTGGGTGATCTATTAATGCGTCAACTTGTAAGATTTAGTTAAGCTGTTTTAGACAGCTTCTTTCTTGCAGTTGTCTATTCAAGAAGCTACTATTCTTGTCAATAAGCAACTATTCTTGACAATTTGGAGAGGACAGCAATCCTCAACGGGATCAGTATCATTATGGACGATGGCCAAAATAAGATAAGTTAATATTTAATCTACCTGAGGTAGAGCTATAATAGATGAAATTGTTGCTAGTGTTCTGAGTTGAATTCACAGTGGCTGCCACATTTGCGCTATTATATATATATATATATATATATATATATATGGGCGGAGAGGGAGAATGAGACAGAGAGAAATTAGATGAAAATCCGCAAGAATAATATATATATATATATATATATATATATATATATATATATATATATATCTTATTACTACATAAATGCTATTTTTAGCGTCTACATATGTTTAAGTGGAATTTTTTTTTTTTTTTTTTTTGTTAAAGGGTGTAATTAATAACAACCGGATAAATTTAGAAATTCTACTAATATAAGGTGTGCTTTCGACAGGAATCGAACCTGCACACCTTTTCTCCACCAAGTATAGTCAGTCAAATACGTGTACCGCTAAAAATACTGTTTATATAGTAATAATAATTAATTTCGAATGAAATTGATATATACGTCTGGCCGCCTCCACACTCGAAAAAATTCATAATACGCACGATTTAAAATGTAAACAAAAACATTAAAGTTACTTATTTTATTTTTTAATATCTTATGCTATAACCCATCTTGTTAACTGATTTAATTTTACATCTGATCAACATGATTGCTGTAGAGCAAAGTCTATCATCTTTGTCTTAGAGACACTTCATAAGCGTTGTGAGTTCGATCCTCCCTTGGTGTCAAAATAGTATGAGAATAAACAAGACATTTCAAGAGTCTTTGCGTATTGATGGATACGTGTATATGCTGGGGAATGTGTTGATATTTCATCGTTTTTACGTTGATTGTGCACACTGTATTTGTCTAATGTTGAATTGTGCTGCCAATTCCACTGTCACTACTACGGATAAGAGCGTAGCGAAAAATGTCGAAAGCGGTTGTACCCGGTCCTGACCACTGATATTGCAGCCGTCTTCATGGCAACAGCTCGTACACACCCAGCTGCTCCGTTGTTTGTCGCACGGTAGGTCAGTGTTCTCCTGCATTTGGGTGTGGCACGAAGCATTCACAGAACACGTCTTGATGATCGATAACTTCTCACTCACCTCTGAAAAACAAATAAGAAAATAATGGATTAGTTTATTTGTACACTGGTAATATTTTACGTAATCCACGTCACGGCGAGGAGTTATTTAACAATTGTATAAAAGATTTCAGAGGCTTATGACCATATTAGTTTGAAACACCTGTTCCGCTACGATCACCAAAGTCAAGCGTTGTCAGTACCTAAATGGCTGACCGCTTGGGAATACCATATTCTGTAAGCTTGGATGTGCGGGTGGTCTAATGGATAATTGTTCGGAATTTTTAATTGTGTAGTTGATTTCCAATTTCAGTTAGGTTCATGATATTCACTAATGCTTAAATTATAGTGGGTTATCCGATCTAGTGGAGAGTAATTCTATGTTGTTGCAGATTAACGTAATTTGGCCTCGTTTTAGATAGCCAAGTATAAGTCATAAAAGATTATAAATCAAGAAAAGCAAAATCCGTTTATAAACAACATTTTATATATGCACATATCAATTAAGGTTTTTACAATTAAAGTAATCCTTTAAGTATGGGTCCAACGAACGTTAAAATGTTTATGGCAATAAATGCTGAAAAGAGAATTTATGCCTAGGTATGTGGGGGCGTTGTAAGTAAGGAATGTCTTTGATGTATCCGCTCCTTTGGTCGATAAGTAGTTTAGAGACAGCGTAGGATAAGATGAGAGGGAAGGGAGGCGAGCATAGTAGGTCACTTGACGTTGATCAAGAGAGATATTAATTACACTCGTCTTTCTCGAGTAAGTCTGTGTGTGACTGTCTGGCGATGCTTTCTGTATCGGCTTTTTATTTCGTCTATCTGGATCGCAGCAGATCATTTGGGAATTCACATCCGTATTTGATTCTGGGTTTCCCATTGGCCAATAAATAAAATTCGCGTAGGCTCGCGAACTGGAATTTAATATTTAATTAATTTTTAGTTTTAAACCGGAACATCTGCGTGGAGCCGGGGTGCGCACCGACGAGTTTTGGTCATTTGCTTTTTGGTCGTGAGAGTGCAAACATCCAGTCTCTCGCTTTGATCGGTCACAAAATAACCTCAGCGTAAGGGATGTATTCACTTCTTTCCCCCACCCAACCTCAGCGATTTAATTAGTCAGACGTTTATCACTAAACCATGCCCTCAAAAATTCCCTTCAATCTAAAAGTACTTTCTGGTTTTAAATAATCTGCAAAAAGTTGATAAGCCGTACAAAATCAATCAATGAAATAGTGATTAGCTACACAGGCATCTATTTTAGATTTATTTAGATTTATTTCTATAAATGTCTAGAAACTAATGTGGCCACCAAGAGAGGGATCATTTTATATATTGATTGTAATATAGAATTAATCCCCCACTTTTTATTTACATTATATTTCCTTGTCTGTTGATAAGCCATAGAAAATAAATCAATCAAATACTGATTAGCTACACAGGCATGTCTTTTACATGTATTTAGATTTATTTCTATAAAAGTATAGAAACTACTGTGGCCACAACGTGAGGGATAATTTTATATATTGATTGTAATATAGAATTAATCCCCCACTTTTTATTTACATTATATTTCAATGGACATGCCTCTTCATCCTACAGCACGAATGCTAGTGTCCCACAAGGCTGTATCCTCAGCCCGACGCTCTTCCTTATTTTCATCACCGACCTCCCAAATGAGATCAGTTCCCAAGTAGGCATCTACGCAGACGACACCACAATATACTCCCGCACCAGTAAGAAACCTGTCGTGGCGGACAGACATAATCTCGCTCCTGACCTTAAATGGGATCTACACTCTGTGGTGAATTGGGGCAAGAAGTGACTTCTCAACTTCAATGCGTCTAAGATCAACCTGTTGTCTGTCAACCATCACAGGCAACCTCTCCTGCCTTCCATAAGCATGGACCAAGCGATTCTCCCGGAGAGCAACACACTACACCTCCTCGGCCTTACCCTCAACTCAGACCTCAAATGGAACCACTATATTGAATCCATAGCTAAATCTACTGCTAAGAAGGTTGGGTCACTATGTCGATCCAGGATGTTTTTTCCGCCTGAATCCATCCTGTATATATACAAGTCAACCATCCGTCCGTGCATGGAGTACTGCTGCCATTTATGGTCAGGCGCCCCTGCCGTTCTCCTCAGTGTTCTCGACAGGCTCCAAAGGAGAGTCTGTAATGTGATAGGTACTGATCTGGCGGCTCGACTTTAGCCACTTCTCCACCGTCGAAATGTGGCCTCCCTTTGTCCCTATAAATACTTTCATGGTTTCTGCTCGGACGAATTTAAGTCACTGGTGCCTCCTCAACAGGTGTTTACTCGTGCAACCAGGCTGGCAACTGGGTCCCACCCATTCACAGTCAGTTTAGCCAAATGCAGACGACAATTTTACTCCTGCAGCTTCTTCTCCAGCACTTCCCGCCTGTGGAACTCGCACCCATATTCTTGCTTTCCTGACGGCTACAACCTCCAGAAATTTAAATGCAATGCTAATACTCATCTATAACCACTGGACTCTAGCTTTCTCCCCACCCCCGCATATCCTTCCCTTTCTCTCCACCTATGTATCTCATCGCACCTGCATTCTCAGCTTTCTATTGCTCCTTTCTAACTAGTTTGTACTCCTCACTCTTTTCTAATTAATCTTTTTACAGTTATGTAGCCCCCCACTCATCAGTGGCATTTCTGCCTTGCTCGGGGTGAAATGATTAAAAAACATTGTCTGTTGATAAGCCATAGTAAATAAATAAATAAATCAAATACTGATTAGCTACACAGACATGTCATTTAGATTTATTTAGATTTATTTCTATAAAAGTATAGAAACTAATGTGGCTACCAAGAGAGGGATCATTTTATATATTGATTGTAATATAGAATTAATCCCCCACTTTTTATTTACATTATATTTCCTTGTCTGTTGATAAGCCATAGAAAATAAATCAGTCAATCAAATACTGATTAGCTACACAGGCATGTCTTTTACATGTATTTAGATTTATTTCTATAAAAGTATAGAAACTAATGTGGCCACCAAGAGAGGGATCATTTTATATATTGATTGTAATATAGAATTAATCCCCCACTTTTTATTTACATTATATTTCCTAGAAACTAATGTGGCCACCAAGAGAGGGATCATTTTATATATTGATTGTAATATAGAATTAATCCCCCACTTTTTATTTACATTATATTTCCTTGTCTGTTGATAAGCCATAGAAAATAAATCAGTCAATCAAATACTGATTAGCTACACAGGCATGTCTTTTACATGTATTTAGATTTATTTCTATAAAAGTATAGAAACTAATGTGGCCACCAAGAGAGGGATCATTTTATATATTGATTGTAATATAGAATTAATCCCCCACTTTTCATTTACATTATATTTCCTTGTCTGTTGATAAGCCATAGAAAATAAATCAATCAATGAAATACTGATTAGCTACACAGGCATGTCTTTTTAATTTATTTATATTCTTAGGAATATAAATGTATAGAAACTACCGTGGCTTCAAAATGAGGGATCATTTTATAAATTGACTGTAATATAGAATGAATCTCACACTATATAATTACATAAAAATCTCTTGTTCGGCTATCAAAATCTCGTTAGGTATGAATCTATCTCTTCTCTCACACCCATGGGTTAAGTCTTATATCACTAACTATTATTAGCTACAAAAATAAATGAATCAATAAATCGAAAACATTAAATCACCATTATGATTATAGCATAATGATAATTATATTTAATAATGCAACAAATTACGATTAACTTCGATTGGACTGTAGAATCATTCGTGGTCGAGTGGTCTAAGATGCCCCAGATCTATTGGTGACTTTCCTTATGCTATTAGGGGTCGCAAGTTCGAATCCTGCCGCATGACACATATTTTCATAAAAGATTTCTCCTAAATAATCAGGCCAGTAGAAATATATGTGTATAAATATACTGTTTAATTAACAACAGAATATCTACTCAAATACCAGTACAATGTTCAAACAAATAAACTAAATATGTCGGCTGTTAATTTCATTTCCTCAATCTCCGGAATTTTCTGTAACATTGTCTGTTTACATTTGTTTACATTATGGTACATTTCAGAGCAGAGATGGTTATTTACGAATAATTGAAAGTTGTGTGTATATGGCTTAATTCAACTTCGATTACACTGTGGAATCATTTGTGGTCGAGTGGTCCAAGACGTACCAGATCAATTAGTGGTTCCCCTTATGTTGATAGGGGTAGCAGGTTTGAACCCTGCCGAATGACACACATTTTCGTAACAAAATTTCTCGTAAATAAATACAATCAGACCGGTAGAAATATATTTATAAATATACTTTTTAATTAAAAGCAGAATATCTACTCAAATACGAATATCGATTATGTTCTTATATGTTTAAATATATATTAACGAAACCCGCGCTATCACAGAGAAGGTTTATTTAACAAATGTATAAAAATATTTATTGATTCTAATATGATTATATAAGATTCTCGTACAATAAATGAAATTAAGCATAGTCGTACCTGGTCAGTACCTAAATAGGTTATCGATTAATAATAACAGGTACTGTAAGATTGGATGTGACGCTGGTGTAATTGATAACTTCTCGAAATTGGAAATCGAACAGTCGAGTATAAATTTCAGTTAGTTTCGTTATAGTCACTTAGTTGGGAAAGATATGAATCCATGTGTTTATCAATCTCAGTTATGACTTAAATAGTCGGACTTGTAACAGTTAGTCAACAAAACTTACAAAACATTCTTACAATCCAAAAATTATACAACCCGAAAATATTTTGCAACTTCAGGTAACATGTAAAAATATGTTAATCCGTCAAAAAAAAAACAAATCAATAAATTTATAACGGCAGTGTGCGATGGATAAATTGCCGTCTAAACGACGCAAAAATGAAAATAATATTGACATCACAATTTAACATATATATTTATGAAAATTACGCAAAAATATCTTAAAGTACTAAAAAGTAAATTTATTCACGAAAATTGCCATTGGCTTCAACCACGGCCCCCAGACGGTTTCGGAGTCTCCTGCAACTGTTCTGGGTGGTTTCTTTGTTTAATTTGGTGAATGTTGCCATAATCCTTGCCTTTAATTCATATTTGGTGTTACAAAGAGTTTTGTTGATCTCTCGCTCAACTGCACCTCACATATAATAAAGGGAGTTGCAGTTTGGGGCGTTAGGTGGTCTGATGTAAGGGATGATATGGTCATAGTCATGACTGGGTTCTGCTGCTTGTGTGACATGGTGCAGAGTCATGTTGACAAACATAGTGTCTTATATCAGCCACCCTCTTACCCAAGGCAGCACAAACTTTTCAAGGCATTTGATGTAGACCTTCGTGTTGAGCCTCGAGGGAAGATGAATGAAGGCATAACAAGTAATCACTCCAAACACATTCGAAATCAGCATCAGACTCATCCAACTCTTTCCGAATCCTTTGCGCTTACCGCAGAGTGACACTCTTAAATGTTCATATTGCAGCTTCCTGCACGAATATCAAGCATCTCAGCATGTCGTTTCCAAATTTCTGGTGGAGTGAATCGCGTCATGGTGTTCTTTTCTTACAAATCGTGCCCAGCTAATCCTACTATACCGTGCAATCGACGAAATCGGAAACAAACGCCGCGCATGCGCGAAACTAATAATATAATATTGCGATAATTTACCCATCGCACATATGCATACCAGCTACTCTGACTAGCTTTTTTCTTGACTAGATAAATTTAAATCGTACTATTAAGTTGACATCAAAACCACACCCGTTTAATTCCTTCCCTAATAATTAACATTTTCAAACTTTTAATGCGACGTCAGTCACCATCTTCTGTCTTCTTAAATCCCATTCATCTTTTATCCTATCCCTAACCACCCCTGTACTCAGTTTTTTCTCTCACTTTAACTCCCTTTAACCTCCTGCATACTCGTGTTATTCCCGCCTTGCTTGAAGTGAAATGATTAAAAGACTTGGAAAATCATTGTAGCACTGCAAATTTCGAAATGTGTTTTATCATCTTGTAACACTCATTCTGTATTATTTTGTATTGCGAAAACGAAAGAAAGGGATTACCAATGGTCAGGATATAATGGAACCGTAACTGATACAATACGGTTATTATATGTAAAAGTCATAGGCATCCATTTATAACGCAGTGTAATGGTAGAGCCATGTTTGGTCAAAATTCAGTTTTTGGTGGTGAGACAATATATGACCTCTCCAGGGCGCTGGCCAGACTACATGTCCCCACAGACATCTGTAAGATTATTATATTTACGATTAATAAAAAACTACAGAGAGGAAACCTGCTTCATCATTAAAGATAAGATTTAACAAGCTAAAGGCTTTTCTTAAAGAAAAATACTTGCGACACTGGATGTGAGTTTGTTTCACAGGAAATCGCTTTCTTATTCTCTAGCCTGTCGAATCAATTAAACGGAAAAGGATTGCATCAATTAAAACAGTTTTTATATTCATTCAGTTTATTTAGTTATTTTATGACAACATAGAGGAAGCCACGAATTGATCTGGTGCGTCTTAGACCGCTCGACCACGAATGATTACACAGTTATTTTATTTTTTCTTCGCAGTGGCCATCACGCACCTACATTCCACAATTGGGGTTTATGCTGACATTTAAGCCAGAATAGTACAATGGCTAGCCGCTGTTTTTTTTTTTTTTTTTTGTTGAGATTACCTCGTCATTCTTCTCAGAGGTGAATTTGGTTTCAAGGCAACAGATGCTTTAAATTCAGTTAACCAATAGAATGTTCTGCTGCAAAAGATCTATCCGCTTTTGATGGATCCTTCAGTGACTCGTTTTACAGGCAAACATTTGAGGACACGTTTATAAGCAACCTCAATGAGACATCTGTTGTGATCGGAATTATCACAGTGATACAGTCGGAAAAAATATTCATGTGAGATATAACAGCTGAATAGATCTTTTTTTTTAGAAAAGGTACCAAAATTGATGTGCATTGTGGTTCAGTGGATATCGACTCGGAACGACAAATCGGGGGACCGAGTTCGAATTCCAGTTAAATTCGTTGCATTCACTTACGCACAAATTCCCTTGGGAAAGAAATTAATCCGTCTATCACTACAGTTATGGGTTAAATAATAGGACAGATTAGGTTCTATAGTCTTGGCTGGCAACCAGTCTACCGAAGAAAGTAATGGCAACCTACTGCGGGAAAATCTATTGCCCAGTCAGTCATGTCACTGTCGAGACATGATTGTATCACGCATGGCACTTAACTGATTGACCAAAGCATCGACGACGGACTTAAACCAAGTACTCTGCAGCACAATTCTCTATAGGATGGTGAAGAATATGAATACAAGGTGTGTCTCAAAGAACATCACGAAATTAATCCTAGTCAATATTCTTGTAACAGAAAGAAGTATTGTGAACAGGAGGTTCCTGTGTAATAGTCGATCCATAAGAATTTTTTTAATAATCATATCACTCCCGAAGCAAGACATTTTACTGCCACTGTTTTGCAGGGGGTTACATAGGAAAAAAGTTATGAGAAACAGTGACAGGTTATAGGGGGTGTCAGGAAGTGAGATAGAAAATGACTATTGAGTTTACATTTAAATTCTTGACGATTATAACTGCTGGGAAAACAAGTAAATGGAAGCCGTGAAAGTATTTGTAGAAGAGACAGAGGGAAACCACATTGCACCGGTGAGAAAGTGACTGTATCCGAGCTGCCAAGTCGGGATCTATCACATTACAGATTCTTCGTTGGATCTTGTCAGGGACAACCAGGTGGATAGCAGGAGCACCCGACAAGATATTGCAGTAGTATTCAATGCACGGGCGGATGGTAGATTTATATATGTGCAGGATTGTTTCAGGAGGAAACTACAGCATCTTCCGAATTGACAAGCAGACAGAGATGCAAGTTGAAGAGGAGAAAAATAAATAAAGTAAAGAAGTATGCTGATCATAATTATTTGAGAATCGAGGAGAGGAATCTATTATTTGAATAAAAGACTGAACAGCGAAAACTTTGAATGCCTGAATACTAATAATATCAGTAATATTAGAATGATTAAGTTACTTGACTTGATGAGTATAATTGTGGTGATACCGACCGAGCAAAAGCGAAACCGGAAGTTTGCTCTATAACAACCAGAAAGTGAATGAATAAAAATCATCTCCGCGCAGGTGGATTCGCGCAGATGTTCCGGTTGAAAAATAAAAATTAATCAAATATCAAATTTCCATTTCGCGAACTTACTGACTTACTGACCTTAGAAGTGGCAACTTCAAAATGAGCATTCATTACACTCCTAAGATTTTTATCTTTTCAGCATTATATATTCCATGAACATTCTAACCTCAGTTGGATCTTTATTTCAAGTATTGCTTTAATTATAAACCATTAATTGATATGTGTATATATATAAATGTTATTTTATACTCAAATTGCCTCTCTTGATTTTATAATCATTTTATGAATTATAGTGGCTTATCTTCCACAAGGCCAAATTACGTTAACCTGCAACGGTATGCAATTACCCTTCACTAGAACGGAATCCTACTAAAACTAGAAAAAGAATAAAAAAGATAAGATACCCGCTATATAATATCACGAAACACAAAAATATTTGCAAGTTATTGTAGAAAATGGGGTAGCTATTTCTATATTAGCAGATATTTTGATTAATACGTTACAGTCCTAAGAAGAAAGAAAGTGATAATGAAAAAAATAAATAGCTAACAGAGTGCCATAAAGAAAGTTGAAAGACATGAATCTTCTGGGGACTCAAAGACAATTCTCTTGTCATTGTAAGATTTTCCAGGATGTAAATATCACGACTAAGCAAATGTATCCTAGAATCTTTTCAACAAAAAGGAAGATAGCCTCGAACAGATAATTCATTTGTAACAATATCAGAATATAAATTAGTTTCAGAATGTGATAGATATTCGGAAAACGTTTCACGAGAAAAGATTATACACTACAAATATTTGTACAAATCCAACGATATTGGAGAAAGAAACGTTCAGAGGGTAGGTGAGTTTTTGTTTACTGACTGACTCGTATTTTTTCTCATTGTATCTGTCATGCGAATATTATGTTTATGGAAAAAAAGGACAAATTAATTATGACTATCCATCGAATATGGCAATACAAACTGGCCAGAAGGTAGTAAAGCATAATGTGGCTTCAGGATAGCCCTTAAGAAATACAAGCAGGAAAACCTATTCATGCGTGACACGGCATAGCAAATAACTTCAATGTTATGCGACTGTTGATCAGAGCAACACTTCTAGGCGATATGAAAGAGTTTTATCTTTTATTACTAGTCGGGATGCAGCCACCAGAAAAATGTCTACCCGATACCCTAATAACGATCAGTGGGATCACCAAAACGTTAAGATAATAAAATCATTAAGGCAATGAAACAACAAAAAAGTTAAATGATATTCTAAACAGAAAACAAGGGATAAAATTCGCCTTCTATTCAATAAACATGGAAGGAATATTGGCCAGGCGATAGGTAAACATTTCTATTTACAGCAAAGGAGTCAGTCAGTTAAAGTGCCATACGTGATACACGCTTGGGCGATCATGTCTCGAAAGGGACATGACTGACTGGGCAGAGGATTATCCCTCAGTAGGTTGCCATTACTTTCTGCGGTAGACTGATTCCCGACCAAGGCTATAGAACCCAATCTGTCCTGCTATTTAACCCATAACTGGAAGGAAGAGACGGATTAATACCTTTCCCAAGGGTATTTGCGCGTAAGTGAATACAATGGATTCAACTGGAATTCGAACTCTGCTACCCGGTTTCTCGTTCCGAGTCGATATCCAATGTACCACAACGCACAGGAGACTGGGTGCTTTATCGAGATAAAATATCCGAATAAGTTTCTAGACCTCTTTCAGACCAAGGGGAAATTAATAATTATTAAACCTTTCTGATGTTTATTCTAGGAGTTCAAATCAAAGTAATATTAACCCAAAAGCAAATATCTTAATGACTAAATTGACACAAATTTGAGTTTTAAATATGTAAACATACACACACATCCGCACACACGAACATATATATATATATATTATGCTCTCATTACGATTGAGCTCTCTGGAGAAGAAAATTTTTAAAAACAGTTTCCACTTCCGCTATATGCTTGACTCTTCAGAAATAAATTGAGTTCTCTCGGGGACTGGCGTGTGTATACACTGCTTATATACAACACGTTAAAATTTCCCTTCTCTGTTTCCAGGCGTCGATGACTTAGGGAGTAGCAACTCCGACTGACACCAAATCGGTCGAGTTTCGACCCCAGCCAGAAGCAAGTGGATGCATCTAGCCACACTGATGAGCTGTGATACAGCGAAACAGGCTTGTATGTGGATGACTAATATATATATATATATGTGTGTGTGTGTGTGTGTGTGAAATGTGTATGTATATAAATATAAATATATATATATCTACAATTTGTTATATATATTCTATTGTTTATATACTATATATGCGTGTTACTTATTTGAAAGCACTCAATATCAGTGATAGAGTTTAACATATTCAGTTAGATAGGTGTGAGTTTGTGACCCTGCGTGAACGGTCTTTTCACAGCTGACGATTGCAAGAGCGTGAAACCCAGGGTCACAATCTCACACCTATCTAACTGAATATATATATATATATATATATATATATATATATATATATATATATGCATGTATTTGCAGCAGATATCGGAATAAAGAGTTCGTCGTCAAACGGTCCACTTAGTTTTACTATTATTAAATTTTCCGCTTAAATAATCAATAACAGAAATCATTAAATAAATATTAAACGAATATTTTTAATCCTTTAACCCAAAGCAAAGTGGGACCCCCAGTAGAAAGCAGAAAGGCTACAGTGAGAGAAAAGTTTGGGTACAGGGAGTATTGAAGAAAGGCTAAAAAAATGAGCAAGATTCAAGAAGATGGCAAATGATGTTGCATTTAAACTTTCTGGAGATTAAAGCTATCAGAGAAGTAAATAAACGAAAGGGGGCTCCACAAGTGGAAAGCACAATAAAAGAAAACGTTTGAGTAGAAGTAGAGGTTACATTTAACTATTTCAACGTTAAAAGGGTGGGACCTAGATGCCAATCTAGTACCACGCTTAAATTCACGTGTTCGAGGCACCAGAGAAAACAGTTCATCATTCCATAAAACCATTTAATCTTTATTTTAAAAAAATTATTATGCACATTTTTGTACCTTTGTATAATATCTATGCATTACACACTAATCTTTATTCGGTAAAAATTGCATATTTATGTCTTTGTTGTTTCCGTTCCTTATATCATAGCTGCTACTGTATTACTATATATATATATATATATATGTGTGTGTGTGTGTGTGTGTGTGTGTGTGTGTGTGTGTGCGTGCGTGTGTGTAAAAATATACTCAGTTATAATCTGAGATTAAGGACAGAATGGTTAAATAAAATAAAGACAAGAGGAAAACTGTATTTTAAATCGCCTACGCGTTTCGTCCTGTGATGGACTTTATCAAGACAAAAATTTTAATATCTCGTGACTTTACACTACACATGAAGAAATTCTAAAAACTAAAATATTCTGTTAATCTTTTGAAATGATTTGTGAGCGTCTTTCTGGTTGCCAACACTGTTTGTTTATAGATACGTAATTTAGTTTTAAGCTCATTTCGTTTTTTTGTCTTGATAAAGTCCATCACAGGACGAAACGCGTAGGCGATTTAAAATACAGTTTTCCTCTTGTCTTTATTTTATTTAAGCCTATATATATATATATATATATATATATATATATATATATATATATATATATACTGTAAAAGATTTTATTCGGCTATTTATTTTTATCGAATAATTATACTTATATCAAACAAAGAAATTTATATATATATCTATAAAAATTATATGCAAAATGTAAATATAAGGAAAATCCTTAACAATTAAACACAAATTAGTCAAATATATTTAATATGTATTAACAGTCATTCGAATATATTTAATATATAGTAAGTTAAAATGAATTAGCAACATTCACTACATAACAATTTATTTTAAAATTTATACCTACATGACTATTCCTGACAGAAATATTTGGCAATGCATATAATTCAAGTCAAAAGTAATATTAATATCGAAATTTAATTATATAAAGTATCTATTGAATATAACCGAACAAATTCAAATGATATTTCCTCAGACAATAATTTTACATCATACAAGAACGTTTTTTATGTAAAATTAATTAACATCTTTTAAGAGTAATATATCCATAAATAACTTTAATTTTATAATCATGTTATCTGATGAGTGGATTTTGGAATCATGCATTTAATTTCATTTAATATTTAATTTAAAACATTAATCTTCTTTGCAAATTCATAGTCATTAATAGATTTTGGTTTTAACCATTTATCTTGCTTGCAAGTCAATACACACTGCATTTATTGCCATTTAAAGAATGGGTACATTTTTGGACCCCCCCCCCCCCAGCATATATACATATATATATATATTACACATTACCGGTTACACGACTGAAGTTTCATGGACAACGCAATCGTCAGGTGCTAAGTAGATTTTTAATTCATAAGAAACGATAAAAATAGAAATTATGTAGTAATGGTCAGTCTTAACTCAGCACGTGAGAGTTGTGTTGTGCATGAAACTCCAAGTCGTGCTACCACCGAGGAATAATATGTATATTTATTAATATATACTTAATAGCTTTGTTATATTACATCTGGCACTGTTTTATTAACACCAGCACTTAATGGGCAATATCTTATACACACACACAAACACACACACACACACACACACACATATATATATATATATATATATATATATATATATATATATATGCGAAATGTTTGCTCAAGCCGTTAACTCCAA